>JAHNEJ010002599.1:0-201749 GCA_022559845.1 Amorphophallus konjac
TGATGAAGGGTGGACCTTTTGATTAACTCCAACACGGATATCTTAGCGGGTACTCTATCCAGGTGATGTGGCAAGTCATATTGAGTACCCGGCAGAGGTTCAGTCTCTTCTTGCTCGGCAGTTGGCTGGGTGGACTGGGGATTGGAAGCAGTAATGTAATTCCGATGGAACATCTTTCCGCTTCTTAAGGCACAGTTTGCCGCAGCATCTGAAGATAGTGTGACGGGTGCCGCAGGGTGGATGAGTGGGATAGGCTGTGTGGGGGAGGTGTTTTGGTGGAGCGTGAGGTTAGCGAGGTTAATGGGGGGTGAGTGGATGATAGATGAGGGATTGGTGGAAGGCAAGGTGGTGACGAATGTTGATGCAGGTGGCGGGAAGGCTAGTGGGTGTTTGAGAACGGGTGAGGGATTAGGGGATGGTGTGACGATGGCGAGGGGGATAAGTGTTGGAGAGTATGATGGGATGGAGAGCGGTAGAGGGTTGGCTGGAGCAGGTGTGGATGGTAGGATGAGCGGAGAAGGTGTTGGTTGCCTGGGGAGGATGAAGGAAGGGTTGCGGAGGTTGTGGTGGAAGGCCATTACTTGTGGTGCGGCGCCATCATCATCAAAAGACCACCCGACATTGGGAGCCGGTGGTTGAACCATGTTAACTTGTGCTGGTGCCGGCGGCTGCTGCTGAGGAGCGGGTGGATGATTCGGCATCGGATTCTGATGGATGCCTAGGTCTTGCACTTGCTGTGGTTGCTGTTGTTGTGGCGGCTGCTGCGGCTGCGGTGCTTGATGCTGCTGCACTTGCTGCCCCTGCGGCTGCCTCCTCTTCTCTTTAATCTCCACAATGGCCCTATGCATTTCGGCCCAGTCGATTCTCTGCCCTTCATGAAGGTCATATACTAGATCTCGGAATTGATAACATCCTTCTATGGTATGGCCCGGCTGCCTATGGAACATGCAATATTTGGTTTGGTCAACCGCCGGGTTCCAAACAGGCCGTTCCGGAGGAAGTTGAATTGCATTTACTAACATAAGTGCCGAGAAAATATCCGTAAGTGTCTCGGGCAATGGAGGATATTGGGCTCTCCTGGGAGCCGGGCGCTTGCTGTTTGGATTGTTGTTGCTGTAGCCGCTGGGTGGAGGGACGTTATGGTATTGTGATGGTGGTGATGGTTGTTGTGGTGTGGTGAAGGCATTTTGTGGAATGGTGAAGGCGGGGGGAGTGTTTTGTGGAGTGGCCTGGAAGTTGTGCGAAGTGGAGTTTTGTGGATTGCGGGGGTTTTGATTGTAGCGGAAAGGTGCGGCATGATATGGAAAAGCAACAGCTTGTACTTGCTCATTTGTTTGGACCCCCTCAGTAACCGGCCCTTGTGGTTTCTTGTGGTACTTGGGCTTTTGGTTTTCGAATAGAGAATGGATAGGGTGTAGACACACTAAAATTGACATCATTTTGAGCATATCTCCTATCGCACTGTGATGCCCCATTTGACCCTCAAATCGACTTATTTGAGTGATTTTCCTCCTTTTTATTGAATATCCAACTTCCCCAAGCTTTCCACATGTTTTTCCATTTTTCTCCAGTTTTTTCTGAGCCATTTCTCCATTTTTTCGGGCCTTAAATCAAATGGGGGAAGGGACCCGGGCGTCATTTAAGTAACGCCCCGTCAGGGGGCGTCATTTCTTTAATTAGCGACCGTCTGTTCGGTCGTCAATTCTTGTTCAATTCCGAACTCCAGAAGCACCCCTTCCTTTCCTCACTTACACTCCTTTTTCACTTGGGAAAGGGTTCCTATGACTTCCTAAGTTGAAGGACACTTGCGATACTTATCTCTTCCAATCCAACTAAAACTAAGTTTTCTAATTTTTTCTTGAATTAATTCCGAATTTCACTTCTTTCCTCATTTAATCTCTTTTTCCACTTGGGAAAGGGTTCCTATGACTTTCCAAGGTTGAAGGGACACTTGCCTAATGTTTATCTCTTCCAAATCCAACTAAAACATGTTTTCTTATTTTCTCTTGATTTAATTCCGAATTTCACTTCCTTTCCTCATTTAATCTCTTTTTCCACTTGGGAAAGGGTTCCTATGACTTTCCAAGGTTGAAGGGACACTTGCCTAAGGTTTATCTCTTCCAAATCCAACTAAAACATGTTTTCTTATTTTCTCTTGATTTAATTCCGAATTTCACTTCCTTTCCTCATTTAATCTCTTTTTCCACTTAGGAAAGGGTTCCTATGACTTTCCAAGGTTGAAGGGACACTTGCCTAATGTTTATCTCTTCCAAATTCCAACTAAAACATGTTTTCTTATTTTCTCTTGATTTAATTCCGAATTTCACTTCCTTTCCTCATTTAATCTCTTTTTCCACTTAGGAAAGGGTTCCTATGACTTTCCAAGGTTGAAGGGACACTTGCCTAATGTTTATCTCATTCCAAATCCCACTAAAACATGTTTTCCTAATTTCCCTTGGAATTAATTTCGAATTTCAACCCTATAAATAGGACTCCTCTCTCCCTTGTGTTAAGAGATCAAGATCAATTCAAGGGGAGGTGCTGCCGGACCAAAGGCTCAAGGAGGAAGACTCCCATGCACCTAAAAGCTTCATCCATGGAGTTCTTCTTCCTCTATTGAAGATTTGGAGCCTCTACATCCATGGAATTCTACATCCTCTTCTTCCTCTATTGAAGATCTTGAAGCCAATTGGAGAAACCACTAAGCTTTCCCCTCTTATCTCTTATTTTTCTTTAGTTAATTGCATGCATCATTATTCCATCTCTTCCTTTTATTTCTTTTTATCTCCATGTTGAGATCTCCTTAGTGCAACACTTGCACACCTCCCTATTTGCATATCATTCATCATATCTCCCATACCCTTTTGCATAGGGGTTTAAGGGCCAACACCCACAAGGTGTGTTCTTATACATGATTTTCATGTTCATCTTTATTATGAATTTGATGCTACACTCACCTTGGTTCTAATTCCTATTTTTATTGGTTGTTGTCTTTGATCTTTACAAGGGTAATCAAAAAAGAAGAACTCTCTTCATCGGCCGGCCGATCGGAAGAGAAAGGAAAGCACTCACAATCCCGCGCTTTTAAGGTATTTTTCGCGATCCCTCCCTTTTATTATTTGTTATATCTTTGAGGCCCTCGCGTCTCTGGCGATCACACATCCCCTTAGCATCCTACGCATGCTCCCCTTTTCTCCCTCTTTTCCCATTCTTCTTCTATTCATTTTTTCTTTTTCTCTTTTAATTGTTCTAAGTGGATTTCTTAGAATCTACAAATTGGCGATCACGGTGGGACCACCATTATTTTTCTTTGATTACCCTTCCCCCTTTGCACCCTCGGTGCAACTCCCTTTGTGCTCCACATAGCACTTTCCTTTTTGTTTTATCACTTGTGCATCGCGTGCACATCCCCCTCCCCTTATGTGATTGCTAACTTGTTGGTTTTTGAAAAATTCCACTTTCTTATCTCTCCATCTTTTTTAAAAAAAAAATTTGGATGCCATGCTTCATATTATGTTGATTGCTATGATTTGTATGGCCATGTGAGTGTTTTACCTTATCTTTCTTTGGTTTGGCTCATATCATGGTTCATACTTTCTTTTCTTTGTCTTTTGCATTAGGACTTGCATTTAGGGCATTTGGCTTGGGAGACCTCCTCTCTCTATATTAGGATTTCACACACCCCCTTGGTGAAGGAAGGACCCTCCATTGAGCATTCCGTCTCTTTGGATTGGAAATTCCTAAACCAAGCCTCCATAAGTCCCCGCACCCGTGGATTCCCTCACGGACGCCGGGCAGGTTGTACCCTTGAAGTTCCCGAGTTTAGTTGGCCTATACGTGGTGAGAGAGTGTTCCTAGTTGGCATTGAAGTAATCATATTGAAACTAGGTTCCTCCCTCGTGTGAATCATTCCAAATCTTTGTAAAAAATCATTAATTCACCAAGGTTCAAACATAAAAAAAAATCAAGGTAACCATTCCAACTTGTGTGCTTCTTTGCAAATTATTTGCACATTAAATTGCTTACATAATGGCTTACTTTGATAGACAAAACAACATGTTCAATTCAATTAATGTTCATGAGGGTGATCAACCTAGCACATCTTATTCCCCTCAATTCCAACATGTTCAACATAATTCTCACCATAATTCTTTCAAAGGACCACGTCCTCACTCTTATGGTGTTGCCCGACCCATGGGCAATGTCCAATCCAATGGTCTTTTAATCCAATTGCGAGCCACTATTCCCTCGGGACCGTCTCCTCCCAATGATGAGAAGGTTTCCCAAATCATTCATGCATTAGATCATCTCACCCCTCAACAGATCCAAGCCCTTAAGGCCGCCATTGAGGGTGCATCTCATTCCTCTCCTCCTCCTTCTAATCCTACACGGGTGGCCCATCACCCACCTCCCTCTTTTATTCCTACACGGGTGGCCCATCACCCATCTCCTCCTATTCATTCTACTCGGGTGGCCCATCACCCGCCTCCTTCTATTCCTCCTCCATCACGGCCCCAAGGCCCATTTATTCCTTGCAATCCGGCCCATCCGGGTTCTTCCATGGGTCGGCCCGTTAATTCTTCTCCACGGCCTTTTTATACGGCCCCTCCTCCTTCAAGGCCCTATCAACCTTCGGTTGCACAGGTCACACCCCTCCAGCAAACTCTCCTTGACAAAATCACTCTTATGGAGGAACAATTAAAGAGGGTTACGAGCCCGCGGCCCGCTCCTCCTACTCCAGTTAATTCTCTTCACGCTTTCCTGGATGACATTACCAAGATGGAGAGTGAATGGAAAGATAGGAGAGATGATTATGACTTTGGCACTTCAAGCAATCAAGAGCCGGCAATTGAAGAATCTGAAGCAATGTATGATGATGAAGCTATGCAGGCACCCCTTCCGAGTTTCCTTAACTTCCCGCTTCCTCCACTATCATTTGATGAACCCCCTGCTCAGGACGAAGCTACCATCCCTGATCCAACCCCCGTTTCCGAGACCTCTTGGTGTTACGATGATGGGTCGATACTCCAATCACCCACACCGGCGCATCTTGAGTCTCCTCCCACTCCTAACACCGCTCGCCCCGTCCGGAGTTTTCCCCGCACCAAACCTCCACCAGTTATACCTCCCCCAGTTACATCAACCTTCATATCATCACCCTCCCCTGAACCTTCCATCAAACCTCCACCAATGACACCTCCACCCATTAAACCATTAACCTTCACACCATCGGCCTCCATTGAACCCACCATTAAACCTTCCCCAATTAACATCCCACCACTTCAACCCTCCATTACCCCTTTAACCTCAAAACCCTCCACTATGCCTATAACACCTATTCCACCACATAACCCTTCACCTTTACCCGTGGCTAATCCTGAGCAGGATTCACCCTTTTTTGCACTCGAGCCAATCCCAACTGCTTCCGAGCAAAGGGAGAAACTCGACGTGTTTATACCTCCGCCTCCACTTATCCTTTCTCCAACGCCTTTCATTACGCCCCCACCATTCATGGAGCCTTCCGCCTCTGCTTCACCTCCCTCTACTACTCGGAAGGGGAGTGCTTCTACAAACACTTGTGCCGAGGATGATCAAGAGCTGCGAAAGAAGAATTTGGCCATGGCCGCGCTATTCAAAATGCAAGAGTTCATTTGCCGGATGCCAATCCGGGTTATTGTGCCAGGCATGATTGAAGAGGCCAAGTCACCGTCATGCCAAGCACTGATGCTGTGTAAGGGCCGGGCAGGGCACCCTCTGTTCCAACTTCCAAATCTTGAACCCCCGGGCAACATGATGCTTCTGAGCCCTACTTTCCAACTCCCTCACACCATTACTTTTCACCCTCCAAGGGAGTTGTCGTTTACTATTGAAGCTTCGTCATGGGCTTGTATTTCATCCATTAGGCCATTTGGCTGTATTCTTTCACTGCCGTGGAGGGGCAGTTATCTTGGTGCCGAAAGGCCTTCCGCTATTTCATCCACCTTCTTGTCTATCACATCTTTTCCATGGGCCATTCCCAGGGTTAGGAGGAGGATCTCGTCCTCTCGCCCTTCATATTCTCCATATTCTTTGCATCTCATTGCATTCGCGCATTCATTGCATTCATCGCATCCATCCCATTGCATGCATTTGCACCTCCTGCTTCCCGGGTTTCCAAACCCGTATCTTCCCCGCCTTCCGGCACCTCCGGATATTCCGCACTTCCCATCTTATTCATCTTCATCTTTTTATCCACTATCCCTGGGGCATCGCGTCCCTTTTCCTGCTATCTCCTTGGAACCTCCAGGAATTTTATCCCTCCTCTTTGGGCATCTCGCCCTTTCTGATTCTATTCCTCCGGAACCTCCGGATTTTCCCCTCGGGCATCGCGCCCCTTTCCATTCTCCTCCTCCGAACCTCCGGACCTTTCTCTCGGGCATCGCGCCCCTTTCCACTTTCCTCCTCCGGAACCTCCGGACTTTCCCCTCGGGCATCGCGCCCCTTTTCATCTTCTTCCTCCGGAACCTCCGGACTTTCCCCTCGGGCATCGCGCCCCTTTCCATTCTCCTCCTCCGGAACCTCCGGACCTTTCTCTCGGGCATCGCGCCCCTTTCCACCTTCCTCCTCCGGAACCTCCAGATTTTCCCCTTGGGCATCGCGCCCCTTCTCATTTGCTACCTTCGAACCTCCGGATTTTCCTCCTGATCCTCCTTCATTCCTCTCTCTTGGGTATCGCGCCCCTTTCTATATTCTTCCTCCGGAACCTCCGGATCCTCCACCTGATTGTCTCCATCTTTTCCCCGGGCATCGTGCCCCTTTCCATTTGCTTCCTCCGGAACCTCCGAATTCTCCGTCTTATTCTCTCTATCATCTTCCAGGGCATCGTGACCCTCCTGATTTCATTCCCCCGGAACCTCCAGACCCTCCATCTTTCTTCCGATTCATCTTTCTACTCCTCCGGGACATCACATCCTTCATTTTCTTCTTCTTTTCCATCATCTTTTTCCCTATTTCTCCCCAGGGCATCGCATCCCTTCTTTCAATATTCCTCCGGAGCCTCCGGATTCCTCCTATCATGATTCTCCTCCTCTGCCTCCGGACCCTCCGGATCCACCTCTTTCCATCTACCAATTTCTTCTTCTGATTCCTCCTAATTCTGGGTCTGACCCAACTTCTTCCACATCCACTGCCTTGGGCATCTGCCCTTTCTCCCATTGCTTCCGAGGCTTTAGTCCTCACCCCTCTTCTTGATTTTCGCTTCTTCTGTAGACTGTTCCATGTGATCAGGGTCTCCGCGCCTTAGTGAGGGAGTTCTAGCCCTCGCCTCTTTTCCTTTTCTCCTTATTCGTCTGAGTCTGGTTTGAGCACCACTCATTCTTGTTAAGCCACTCCCAAAATCTTTTGCTTCCAATCCTTTTGACTGCCAAAGAGGACAAATCCCATGATGATCAACCTCGCCTCTGACAGCTGCTTCTACAAAGGTTGCAAGGTAACATATTGGCGTAAGTACGCATTTTAATGATATCATTTTCTCATTACTTCACGCATGATTTTCAAAATCAAGTGCTTCTTAACGAGATTAAGAGTGGTGTTTTAAACCTTTATCTTAAGCTTTTGTTTAATTGAAATCATTCTCAAAAGAGTCCTTTAGGCTTATTTTTTTTGCAGCACCTCTGGTTAATAAAAACCCGTGCTGGGAATTCAACATTCTTTCCCCGCTTGTTAAGAGTAACCCTTAGCTGGGCATTCCACACACTTCACGGCGTCCTTAGCCGGCTCCTTTGGTTAAACACCGTTGCTACCTTGGCCATGCCATGAGTATATCTGAAAGTCTTTTCTCTTCTTTACTCGGCCGCATGCAGGGGCAAGAGGTTGACGGATGAGATGACCAACCTTGGTAATCCCCAATACGAGAGGAGTCTCAAATAGGGGCAGTCTTGACCCAAATTAAATGAGTTTTCATGATATACATTTCGCCAAAAGGGCTATTATGAAAATCAAGTCAAAATTTCGATAAAAGCAAAAGTATGAATTATGGCATGTCAAGAGTGGCAAAGTCCCCGCAGGGAAAACCCTGGTCGTATGCATGTCAAGGGTCTAAAAATTAAAGGCACAAAGCCCCGGCACAACAGACTACCTCTTTGAAGGGAACACCTTGGAAGGAATTCAAGTCCCGATATCTCCCATCCTGCACAAAGTTTATCCTCAATTATTCTTCTCTTCTCCCTCCAAGACCGAATGTTTCTCGGGTATGGCCTTGGTAGGGGCACCGTTGATCAAAGACGGTCGGTTATAGGATGCCACTTTCAATGCACGTCCAGCTTTGGGCAGTTTTTAGCGAAAAGGGAAGGAACAAGGACCCCTAGCCAGTGGTTCAAAACACCCTTTGATGCTGCATTAACAATGTCTAAGCCAAAATCAAACAAAAATTGAATATTTCCTGATCAAAATCCAACAAAAATTGAATATTTTCAAAAATTCATAAAAAATCAAAATATTTTCAAAATCCACATAAAAATTCATATATTTTTCAAAACTCATAAAAATTTACATATTTCCAAAATCAAAAATTTGCATTGTATTTTCTGATGGTGTTTTGCAGGAACAGCTTTGCAGAGACCAAAAACACGGGATGGGTCCTCTCTCTACTTATTGCTATCAATCTATTGATTCTTTCTCGATATTTCATGACATGCCACCAGGGGCATTTTTTTTTGATTATCATCTCCCTATATCATTCTGATTATCATATCTCATGATTATTCATCTCCAAATCTTTTTTAATCAACTCTGCTAATTTCATCTGATCACTCCGCCGATGGGCATTATATCAGATCTTGATCATTCATCTCCAAATCTTGATTAGCCAGATTGTCTCCTCATGATAAAACAACAAACAATGCTATGATTTGACTTATGCTATTCATGCCATATACATGCTATAATTGATGCTTTGATGATTGCTATGCTTAAATGCCTTCTTCATTGTTTGTTATCTTTTATATCTTGGCTAATGAATTTTTGAGCGCAGGATAAGAAGCTCTTGGTCCCGCCGACTGGGCATCATCATCAAAGTCCCACGGTGCTTGCAGCTCATTTCTCAGTTCCCATGCTTATTGATATCACCATCTCCCTGTATGCATTCTACTATATGTTACATATGTTACTAGATTATATCAAGGACCTTGTGGCTTTGGTAAATCTGGGATTTGAGTTCCCCTTCATCAAAAACAATGATGATTCCAGAGAAGTCTTAGTCACACGGATAGGCCGTTGAGCCGTCCAAGACTGGGGACGATGGTTCCCTTTTTACGAGTTGGTGCGTGGATAAACGGGCTTCGGCTTAGTATCAGCTCGCAGAATTGGTTTCTTGACCCAGTCTGGGCAGTTTAACAATATTATCCTTGATTATATTATATTTTCATTTGTTATTTTCCCTTTAGCCCAGCATGCATTCATGTAGGACTTTGAATTAACGTTGGAAAATCATTCTGATAAGCTGATATTGAGAGTTGAATTGATCTTAATCTTTCTCGATATGAGATTTTCATTGCCGAATTGGATCCTCAGTTCGTTTTATCGCTGTTTTGGGTCTTTTCTCGAGAACTCCTTGTTTGGATTTTTATCATCTTATTTTTTCAATCATTCCCCTTGATCCACCTTGGCTGCAGCACGTCCACATTGGCTGGTAACCGCTCCCCAATGGTGAAATCTACAGGTTTGTGACCTGGGGTACTTCCACCGCGCTGGAAGTTGATCATTTTATTTTATCTCCTTCGTGCACCGCGTGCACATCTCCCCTTTTATCCAAACATTGTTGATTTCGTTGGATTTCCCGAGATTTACTTCATCTCGAGCTTTTGATTTCATTCTCATCAAGTGATGTTGATTGCGTGTCTCATCACACCTTGGCATCTACTTTTCAGTTCGCTCTCACTTCATTCCATTCCATTCCATTCCATTCCATGTTGCTTCACTTCATTCTATTCTATTTCATTCCGTGTCACTCCCTTGCAAAGCAGATGCCAAGGCGGGGCAGCTGTAGACACACTAAAATTGACATCATTTTGAGCATATCTCCTATCGCACTGTGATGCCCCATTTGACCCTCAAATCGACTTATTTGAGTGATTTTCCTCCTTTTTATTGAATATCCAACTTCCCCAAGCTTTCCACATGTTTTTCCATTTTTCTCCAGTTTTTTCTGAGCCATTTCTCCATTTTTTCGGGCCTTAAATCAAATGGGGGAAGGGACCCGGGCGTCATTTAAGTAACGCCCCGTCAGGGGGCGTCATTTCTTTAATTAGCGACCGTCTGTTCGGTCGTCAATTCTTGTTCAATTCCGAACTCCAGAAGCACCCCTTCCTTTCCTCACTTACACTCCTTTTTCACTTGGAAAGAGTTCCTATGGCTTCCTAATATTGAAAGGACACTTGGAGGAAGGATCCCCCTTTCCATCCTACCAAACTAAGTTTTCTAATTTTTTATGGAATTAATTCCGAATTTCCCTTCTTTCCTCATTTAATCTCTTTTTCCACTTGGGAAAGGGTTCCTATGACTTTCCAAGGTTGAAGGGACACTTGCCTAATGATTATCTCTTCCAAATTCCAACTAAAACATGTTTTCTTATTTTCTCTTGATTTAATTCCGAATTTCACTTCCTTTCCTCATTTAATCTCTTTTTCCACTTGGGAAAGGGTTCCTATGACTTTCCAAGGTTGAAGGGACACTTGCCTAAGGTTTATCTCTTCCAAATCCAACTAAAACATGTTTTCTTATTTTCTCTTGGATTTAATTCCGAATTTCACTTCCTTTCCTCATTTAATCTCTTTTTCCACTTGGGAAAGGGTTCCTATGACTTTCCAAGGTTGAAGGGACACTTGCCTAATGTTTATCTCTTCCAAATTCCAACTAAAACATGTTTTCTTATTTTCTCTTGATTTAATTCCGAATTTCACTTCCTTTCCTCATTTAATCTCTTTTTCCACTTAGGAAAGGGTTCCTATGACTTTCCAAGGTTGAAGGGACACTTGCCTAATGTTTATCTCATTCCAAATCCCACTAAAACATGTTTTCCTAATTTCCCTTGGAATTAATTTCGAATTTCAACCCTATAAATAGGACTCCTCTCTCCCTTGTGTTAAGAGATCAAGATCAATTCAAGGGGAGGTGCTGCCGGACCAAAGGCTCAAGGAGGAAGACTCCCATGCACCTAAGCTTCATCCATGGAGTTCTTCTTCCTCTATTGAAGATTTGGAGCCTCTACATCCATGGAATTCTACATCCTCTTCTTCCTCTATTGAAGATCTTGAAGCCAATTGGAGAAACCACTAAGCTTTCCCCTCTTATCTCTTATTTTTCTTTAGTTAATTGCATGCATCATTATTCCATCTCTTCCTTTTATTTCTTTTTATCTCCATGTTGAGATCTCCTTAGTGCAACACTTGCACACCTCCCTATTTGCATATCATTCATCATATCTCCCATACCCTTTTGCATAGGGGTTTAAGGGCCAACACCCACAAGGTGTGTTCTTATACATGATTTTCATGTTCATCTTTATTATGAATTTGATGCTACACTCACCTTGGTTCTAATTCCTATTTTTATTGGTTGTTGTCTTTGATCTTTACAAGGGTAATCAAAAAAGAAGAACTCTCTTCATCGGCCGGCCGATCGGAAGAGAAAGGAAAGCACTCACAATCCCGCGCTTTTAAGGTATTTTTCGCGATCCCTCCCTTTTATTATTTGTTATATCTTTGAGGCCCTCGCGTCTCTGGCGATCACATTCCCCTTAGCATCCTACGCATGCTCCCCTTTTCTCCCCCTCTTCACATACTTTTTTTTAGCTTTATTATCCATTTTATTTCTAAGTGGATTTCTTAGAATCTACATAGGGGAGTCCTTGAATTGAGTCTGTATGAAGCGCGCCCGACTGTAGAGTTGATGCATGTTGGCTATGTCATTCATTGCCAGGATGTTGCGAAAAGTCGGCGTGGCATTGGAGATCAGTAACTTGACCTTCTCTTCCTCCGGAATGTGGCCAGGCACTCTGGCGGCCATCTGCCTCCATCTGTCTGCATAGGTGGCGAAGTCTTCCTCCGGCTTCATCTTCTCTGCTACTAGATCTGTGAATGAATATTCTGGCCCGACCCTGTCTTGAAACCGCTGAATGAATTTGTCCTTAACTACCTTGAAACTCTCGGCCTCTTCCAGTGGCAGAGAATAAAATCATTCCAGAGCAACTCCATCTAAGGATCGGCGGAACAGGTACGCCATGAGGCGATCATCATACTGGAACTCCGTCGACTCATATAGAAAATCCCTCACATGGATAAAGGGATTGCTGTTCCCATCATACTTGCGATGGTTAGGGAGTTCAGATTGCGGAGGGAACCGAATGTTTTGGAAGCTCGGAATAGGAATATCTGCCAAGGATTGTGGGCCAACCCTTTTCTGGAGGAAGTCAAGCTGTTGCTGCATGGCGGCCCACTTGTTAAGCAAGTCCTGCTCTTGGGAGGGAGCAGGGGTAGTGAAGGACGCCGATTGTTGAGGAGCGGATGGAATGACGGTGGCAGACGGGGGAGTCCCATAGGCATGAGTAGAAGGATAGACAGTGGAAATAGGAGGCCCGTAAGAAGAATATTGAGCCTGAGATAGACCCGGATGGGAGTGAGTTTGGGCCGCCCCTTGCTGAGGGTGTAAGAAATCAGAAGGGTTCATGAGAAGCTGTGAAGCCACCGAACCAGAATTATGATGATCCACCTGGACAAAAGAAGGGATAGGCGATTTCCCTTTATCAAAAGACTGATGGGCTGAATTGGAAGATTGGCCCATCTCCATGCCGGAAAAAGTGATGGTCCGAGGTTGGACCGGAGTGAGGTCAATCGGATTGGGCTGAACGGACGGCCCGATAATGGAAGGATTAGATTGACCTTGAATGGCGGCGGAGGGAGGAGCGTTGGACCCTTGCATAGCTTGGTATAGGACTTGAAGTTGAGCTGGGTCCAATTGGGCCATCATGTGAAGGACGGAGCCCGCGGAAGGAGTAGCGAGAGAAGGGGTACCTTGACTACCTCCCAGAGAGGTGGAAGATGGGAGAGGGGCAGTCCCTTCTCCGGAAGGAAAGGTAGCAACCCTAGGGGGGTTTTCAAGAAGCCCTTGAGGGAGAGATTCCTCTTTTGAGCGCGGAGGATTGAAGGATGCCATGGTGGATTCGAAGAGGGGATTGGAATAGAAAGTGAAGGAAGAAGCGACTGGAGAAGACGACTCAAACGGACGAAAGCAACTCCACATGCAACGGACAACCTTGGAAAATGCAAAAACAACCAACACAAAACACACAATGAGCAATCAATCTTTAGGTGTTCTAACAAGATGCAAGTGATAAGAGATGAAGACACTCAAGAATCAAGCAAGTTGTTTAGAATGATGCGACAATATTCTTATGATTTCTCCTTAGAACCTTAGTGAATTGATTGATATGTGCTCTCAACAATAGGTCCCTAGTAGGAGATGGATATAGGACTTGGTTTGACTCTAAGTGTAACCACTCAATCACTTATGCAACCCTAGACACAGGGTGGGAAAGGTACAACCAGCCCGGCGTCCGTGTGGGAATCCACGGCTCGCGGGGACTTACGGAGGTCCCTGCTGTGATTTCCTAGTCGGCCCCAAGGAATATGGAGGCGAGAGGTTCTCACAACAAGGTAGGAAAATGCAATCTAATGTATGAAAGATGAATGACCCTATGTGCACCGGAGTGCATGCAAAGTCTAGCCTAACAATCTAACAATCAATAGTGCACACCATAACATGCAAATATGAGCAAAGCAAGAGGAGGGCCAAGTGTCATCCAAGCAACAAATCACAGCACAAACTGCGGAAATAAATGCACCTCGGATGCGTACCTGCCAGAAGAATAACGGTCGAAGTGCCCTGCGTCAGAAAGAAGTAACGGTCGAATGCCAGACCGCCGGATAATATATAACGCAGGGAGACTAGACCGTCATATGAGCCAGGGAACCAAAAACCAACAGAAGTAACCGAAAGCCCGTGAAAGCTCGCACAGCAGAACGAAAGCGGCGGCCTAATGCCCCTGCGTCAGACGACTGTGACGCGGGGACACAGGGCCGTCAGAGGACTCAGAAAACCAGAACATGCAGTAATCAAAGGGGAAACAAAAGGGCAACTCAACAAGCAGATGATGACAGGTTTTAAACAAGAATCAAGAGCACGATTGGCACAAGCAGCTCCACCATGATCGCCAAAAAAATATCTGTTGATATTTATTTACCTATCTTTTATCTTACTTTTGAGGTTTGCAAAGTAATATGGCAAGATGACAAACAAGCAATCAAAGATCTACTCAAACCTGTGAACATGTGAACATGAACCTATGCAATCATAGCTAGCTCTAGCATGGGCATGCTATCTCGATCAAATTACGCTAAGGAAAAGGAAAACACACGCCGGGGCGTGGAGCAAGGAATAAATAAAAACACACCGTGAAGGTGGAGCAAGCAAGGAAAATAAAGAAGATATGATGAAGAAGACAGCTATTGCCCAACACTAAGGAAAGATGTGATCGCCACCAAAGTAAACACAAGTCAAAGACTCGAACATACCTTGGAAATAGGTGGATGAAGCACCCGCCCACGGGAGAGAAAACCAAAGAAAGCCTGCAGATCAGCTTGGAAGTAACGGCCAGAAACCCGTGCGTCGCTTGAAAGTAACGGTCTCACCCTAGACCGCCAGAAGAGAGTGACGCTCCTGCACCAGACCGTCAGATAACCTGCAGTAGTAAAGCTTGAATTCTTTTAACTCCAACTCTTCCAGCCGGCCAGAAGACTTGGGCCTCGTGCTAATGAACCTGTAAACCTGCCAAAGAAGTAGAAAGACAAGACAAGACAACCTCAATCAGCCCTCTTCACAAGCATAGCATCAATTCTTAAAGAATTTAGGAACATCAAAAGGAGAGGGAATTACCGGGGAGTTTTGATTTTTTAACCCCTCTGGGCGTTTTTAAAAGTTGGGAGGATGTTTGTATGCTTAGAACAACAGTGAAAAACGTGGAGGAGGAGGAGGGACAATGCTTTGTTTAAAAAGACCAAGGAAGAACTCAAGCATGCAAAGATGAACTTGAAAGATCAAAACAAAAGTACTCCCTTGACTGGAAGATGGATGGACGTGGGAAGCAACTCCTCCTGGATGAAGATGGCTCCTGGGTTCGGTAGCACTTCGTCGTGAATCAAATCTCCTCCTCTCTTGCCATGAATTCAAGGGTTCTATTTATAGACCCTCAAAACTCGTAGGTCGAGTAGAGGATAATTCAGCAGGAAAAAGGGATAAGTCTTAGCAAATCCTTGAGGATAATATCACCAAGAGTCCAAAGAAACAAACGGGAAGTCCTGAGGATCGGATTAGAAAGAGATAAGGTCAATCCACGTTCTTATCTCTAACACGGAGTAGCAGAGAAAAGGCCTGAACTGCCAGGACTCTCGGAAAGAAGTAACGGCTGCACGATAGACCGCCACTTGGAAGTAACGCATCAAGGAACGGCCGTTATTTTCAACCTTATCCCAAAGAGATAAGATCAACGGAAGGAAGATCTAACAAGCTGGACTCTTCAAGGAAATGACGGCCAAGGCATAGGGCGTCATAGGGAAGCAACGGCTGCACGACAGACCGTTATTATCAACGTGGATTCAACAGGATAAACACTGAACACGTGGCCCTAAGCCTTAGGACTCTTCACAAAGTAACGGTCTAAAACCCATCCGTTAGAAGGAAGTGATGCACCTGTCTGGGACCGTTATTTAGCATTGAGATTCAAGAAAGAAGAGAAGGGTTTTGCTAAGCTTCATCCAACGAAATGCCACCGGGAGCCAATTCTTTATCCAGGAAAAGACTCAAGAAACATGCTTCAACTGATCAAGAGACTTGAAGAAGAGCGAACAACTCGGAGCACCATATTGAATGAATAAGGAGATGACCCGACTTATGGGTATAAAACGGGTGTCAACACAGACGTTGCGGGATCACCAGTTGTATGCAAAGCTCAGTAAGTGCGAGTTCTGGCTTCGTGAGGTGCACTTTTTAGGGCACGTGATTTCTGGTGATGGTATTTCCGTGGGCCCTGCCAAGGTTGAGGTAGTAATGCAGTGGCCGAGGCTAAGGTCTGTGATGGAGATCCGGAGTTTCTTTGGGCTTGCAGTCTATTATCGGAGGTTCATTCAGGATTTTTCTCGCATTGCGGCCCCGATGACCAGACTTACGCGGAAGGATGTACCTTTTGTATGGACTGATGAGTGTGAGCAGAGTTTCAGAGAACATAAGAGATTGCTCAACTCAACTTCGGTGTTGGTTTTGCCTTCTGGGTCGGGAGATTTTGTGGTGTGTACATATGCTTCCGGGGTCGGATTGGGTGATGTGTTGATGCAGCACGGTAGAGTGGTGGTGTATGCATCTCGACAGCTGAAGCCCCACGAGGAGAACTACCCTACCCATGACCTGGAGTTGGCGGCTGTGATCTTCGCGCTGAAGATCTGGAGGCATTATCTGTACGGTGAGAAGTTCTAGGTGTTCACTGACCATCAGAGTTTGAGGTATGTGTTCATGTAGAGGGACCTTAACCTCAGGCAAAGGTGTTGCATGGAGTATATGAAGGATTATGACTTCACCCTGTCTTATCAGTCGGGCAGGATGAATGTCGTCGCCGATGCTTTGAGTAGGAAGGTCGCGGTCAGTGCCTTGATGTTGAGGAAGTGGAGGCTCTGGGAACAAGTGCCCGAAGTGTCATTCAGGCTCAAGATTCCCCGAGAGCCAAGGTTAGCAGTGCTTGCTAGTCTGACTGTCACGCCTGCTATCCGCCATCAGGTGACAGAGGCTCAGCATGCAGACCCTGAGTTGCCCCAGATTTTGGCTATGGCTGATGTGGAGCTCGGCGAGGACGGAGCCGTGAGATTCCGTGGTAGGCTGTACGTCCCAGCTGAGGAGCATGTTTGTAACGACCCGAGAATCTGATTACCGGGAAGGCCCGATAACCCGAGACTCGCACCGCCACCCACGAGTCCGAAGACTCGGAAGGGTTAGAAGAATGGTGTGGAAACTACACAAGTATCACAAGTTATTGCAGAAATTGAACAGGAAATAAATTAGCAATTTACATGGTCCACAATAAAAAATGAATAACAACAACAGTAGTCCACAACTAGTACAGAAACAAGAAAGAAAAGTACAGCTACACGGGGTATACCCCGTCTCTGACCTCTGGCACTACCTCTGGGCACCCGCACCACGCTGCACCCCAGACGCGCTCCCCTGGGGCGGCGCCTCACCTGAAACATGGTGAAAACACGCAGGGAATGAGTCTCGAAACAAGACTCAGTAGGGATCACTCGAACCCTACCTCGAAAAATGGGAAACCACTACGCTAGCGGTAGGAGAGTACCTCAGAAAGGAAAGCCCTGTACTCTACTAAACAAAGGTCCTACGGCACGCATACCGGCACACGTGCCGCGGTGAGACAACCGAAACTCAACGGTCGACCCGGCAAACCCGAAGGTCAAAGCCACGAAACTGACAGTCTGACACTCCGTACTCGACAGGATACCTCCCACTAGAAGCACAGTCGGTAGCGTCCCCTGACGACTTACACCGCACCGCAGGTGAACTGCCTGACGTGGTAGCGCCTACCAAAGGCACGAACACCGAACAAGTAACCATAAACAAGTGACTAGCTGGGGTCACGCCCGTCGACGTGGGTCCAACCGCCCCCAACCACGTGTGCACACACAGACCGCGCGTCCCTGGTCTGGCCCTCTGACCGGTTTTCCCCTCAGCCGGACTCTAGCTGCAAGACGTGGGGCCCGACGGCAACCGGTCCACAAACCGCCTCTAAGGGTAAGCCCGTACACCACTCCCTGGTGCGACCGGTACCGCGTACTGGTAGGCTACGGCTAGTGGAGGGTCACAGAAGGAGTAGACTCTCAAGTCACGGAAAATGACGCCCGCATCCGATGACGCACGGGGACCACCCCACGCACCGGCCCCGTCGCACGGTGGCCACAGTCGGACTAAAAATGGGGTTGCAGCCCTCTCGGGGTAACCAGGCGCCTGACGGTCCACCTCGGGACCGTCACATGGCTGTAACGGTCTAGGCGAGACCGTCACACACACACCTGGCGGTCTAACGCAGGCCGTTACACGGCCTGAGGAACGCAGAGGGTAACGCGCCTGGTCCAGCGCGTTACACGAATGTAACGCGCCTGGCCCAGCGCGTTACGCGCCCCTTACACTTGGGGTAACCCAGGGAGTAACGCGCTCGCCCCAGTGCGTCACTCGGATGTAATGCGCTCGCCCTGGCGCGTTACACACACAGACCCCCAATGGTCAAAAACCAACAGTCGGAAAGCCCCTGACGGCCCAGCCCAGGCGCGTCACATACAAGTGGCGGTCAATCGTGGGACCGTCACAGTCCCTGACCCCCGAAGGCTAACCAAAGGGCATGTGACGGCCCCCCCCAAGGCGCGTCACATCATGTGACGGTCCCTGGAAGGACCGTCACACGCGCCCGACGACGAGAACGGCGGGAAAGTCCAAAAACTTCAACCATGCCCCCATGCCTCCACCGGAGAGGGGGAAATCAAAGGGGAAGACCCCTGGGGACCCCTAGCATGATTCTAGGCCATCAAAACGTGAAATCATGAATCAAATCTATAGATCGGGCAAGCTCTCCCCAAATCATGGAAAAACCCCAACATGCTCAATCACACCCCTCTAGGCCTCCCCTCGGCCTATAAACCACGGGAATGAACGGCGGGGAGCTGGGGAGCGTCACCCTACCCTCAATGGAGCGAATGCTCCACCGGATCGTCCACGAACGCACGAAATCACTTTGGAAAACCCTCGTTCTTCAAGCTTCCCACGAGCACCGCACGTCCCCACGATCGCCCCGCCGCCGCCCACGTCGCCGCTCCGTCGCCCCGCCGCTGTCTGCAGCCGGAGAGGAGCTCGCCGCGGTCGAATGGGAGGAAGAGAGGGAGAGGTCACGGTGGGGAGGAAGGAAGGAAGAAGAAGAAGAAGAAGAGGGTGGGGAGAGAGAGAAAAATGAGATATTTATAGAAAATTCAAAAAATACGAAAAATACCGAAAAAATAAAATTTATATTTTTGGAATCCTCGGGACGCACCGATCGCAACGGTACCATTCGTGCCCAGGTGAACGGTCCGGTTCACCCTCAGCGAGGTTCCGAAGGAATTGTCGAAACACACACCAGAAATCGAAAAACACGCATGGAAAAGCCGCGGAACGCCTCCGGGCCTCCGAAACGACTCCGGATCGCGCCGATCCGAACACGGAAGATGTCCGAAACAAAATTTCGGACACAACATAGCTGAACGTTCAGAGAAACCAGATCCGGGACCCACGAAGAAGGATCCGAAAGGTCCGGGATATTACAATGTTCGTCGTGTGGTGTTGCGCGAGGCTCATGGGAGCAGGTACACCGTACACTCGGGTGCGACAAAGATGTATCGTGACTTGCGGAGGCAGTTCTGGTGACCTGGCATGAAGAGAGATGTGGCCGAGTTTGTGGCTAGGTGCCTGACCTGTCAGTAGGTGAAGGCGGAGTATCAGTGACCAGGTGATACTCTCCAGCCCTTGGATGTTCCTGCGTGGAAATGGGACCATGTGACCACGGAATTCGTGGTGGGATTGTCGAGGACTCCGAGTGGGTAGGATAGTATTTGGTTGCTGGTGGATAGGCTGACGAAGGTGACTCGGTTGTTACCAGTCAAAGTCAACTGGAGTGTGCCGAAGTTGGCGCGTCTTTATGTAGAGCGGATCGTTCCGCTGCATGGGATTCCCATTTTCATTGTGTCGGATCGAGATCCGTGCTTCACTTCTAGATTCTGAAGGAGTTTCCAACGAGCTCTTGGCACGGATTTGGCATTTAGCTCAGCGTACCATCCTCAGTCAGATGGTCAGTCAGAGAGGACCATCCAGACTTTGGAGGATATGTTGAGATCTTGCTGCCTGGAGTGGCAGGGGAGTTGGATTCACCACCTACCGTTGGTGGAGTTTGCCTACAACAACAGCTATCATTCGAGCATCAGTATGGCTCCTTATGAGGCGTTGTATGGGCGTCCGTGTCGGACTCCACTTGATTGGCTCGAGGTAGGTGAGGGTGTTTTGATGGGACCGGAGTTGGTGCAGCAGTGTGTGGATGTCGTGCACCTGGTTCGTCAGAACATGTTGGCGGCCTAGAGTCGGCAGACGAGCTATGCTGACCGTAGGAGGCAGCCTCTCGCTTTCGCCGTTGGCGATCGTGTGTTCTTGAGAGTTTCTCCGATGAAGGGGGTGATGCGTTTTGGGCGGCGCGGAGAGCTGAGTCCCCGCTATATTGGTTCCTTCCACATTGTGGAGCGCATCGGTGAGGTGGCTTATCGGTTACAGTTGCCCCCTGAGTTGGCATCGATGCATGACGTGTTCCACGTCTCGATGTTGCGGAAGTATATGCCCGATGACTCTCATGTGCTTGAGGATTCTGTTTGGCCCGAGGTGACTCCAGATCTTTCTCTCCCAGAGTTTCCCGTCCACGTTGAGGATAGGCGAGAGCAGCGCCTACGGAACAAGGTCATCCCCTTGGTCAAGGTGGTGTAGCAGCGGCACTCTGGTGGCGAGGCTTCTTGTGAGCGTGAGGAAGAGATACGTTAGCAGTTCCCTTACTTGTTCGAGTGAGTTTCCTCTTCGTCCCCTGAATTTTGTTCTTGAATTTCCGAAATTCCTTTAAGGGGGGAGGGCTGTAATATCCCGGACCTTTCGAATCCTTCTTCGTAGGTCTCAGATCTGTTTTCTCAGAGTGTCCGGCTCCGTTGTGTCTGAAATGAAATTTCGGACATCTTTTGTGTTCGAGTCGGCGCGATCCGGAGTTGTTTCGGAGGCCCGTAGTGCGTCCGTGACTTTTCCGCGCGTGTTTTCCGATTTCTGGTGTATGTTTCGGCAATTCCTTCGGAACCTCGTTGCGGGTGAACCGGGTCATTCACCTAAACGAGAGTGGTACCGTTGCGATCGGTGCGTTCCGAGGATCGCAGAAATATAATTTTTAATTTTTGGTATTTTCCAGAGTTTTTGGATTATCTATAAATATCACTCTTTTCTCTCTCTCCCCCACCCTTCTTCTTCTTCCTCTTTATTCTTCCTCCCAACCGTGAGCGCCCCTCTTCCCCTCTCTCTCTCTCCCATTCGACCGCGGCGGGCCTCTCTCCGACTATAGACGGCGGCGGGGCGACGTGGGTGGCAGCGAGGCGATCTCGTGGGCGTGGGGTGCTCGTGGGAAGCGTGAAGGAGCGGGGATTCTAAAAGCTTTCATTGTGATTCATGGACAATCCGACGCGTCTCGGGGCAAAATTGAGGTAGGGTGACGTTCCCTAACTCTTCGAGTTTCATTTCCGTGCTTTCTAACCCGGTGTGAGGCCGAGAGGGGTGGATTCCATGCCGGGAGGGTAAAACCATGATTTTGGGAGAGTTCGCCCGATCTATGATTTTAGGCCATGATTCGGTGTTTTGATGGCTTAGAAGCATGCTAGGGGTCTTTCCCCTTATTTTCCCTTTCTTCTATGGAGGCATGGGGGCGTGGTTGATGTTTTTGGGCGTTTCACGCCGTTTTGCCGCCAGGTCGGTGTGACGGTCCTTCCAGTGACCGTCACACAATGTGGCACGCCTGGGTGGGTGCGTCACAGACCTGTTTTAGCCAATTGGGGGTCTGTGGGCTGTGACGGTCCCACGATAGACTGCCACGACGCTGTGACTCGCCTAGGGAGGACCGTCAGGCGACGATCCGACCGTTGGTTTTTGACCGTTGGGAGTCAAGGTGTGTGACGCACCAGAACTGGCGCGTCACAGCCTTGTAACGCCCCTGTGTGAGTGCGTCAGAGCTGATGCATCCTCACCCTGTAACGCACCAGAGTTGGTCCGTTACAGACTGTGACGCACCGAGTGGCACGCGTCACCGTTGGTTTCTTCTTGTCATGTGACGCACCAGGGCTAGCGCGTCACAGACTGTGACACACCAGGGTAGGCGCGTCACACGCAGTTTTACACCGAGTGTCTGACGCGCCTATGTTGGGCCGTCAGATGGCTGTGACGGTCCAGCCTTAGACCGTTAGAGCCTGTGGCGCGTCTAGAGTAGATCGCCAGGCTTAGGGCTGCACCGGGTGATTCGCAGTCCCGTTTCTTTTCCTACCGTGGTCGCCGTGCGACGGTGCTGGTACGTGGGATGGTCTCCGTACATCGTCGGATGCGGACGTTATTTTTCGTTGACTTGAGAGTCTACTCCTTTGGTGACCCTCCACTAGTCGTAGCATGTTTACACGTTTAGTAGTCCCACCATGGAGTGGTGGAGAAGCTTCCCAGAGGACGATTTTTGGATCGGTTTTCGTTGGGCCCTGCGTCTACCAGCCAGAGTCCGACTGAGGGGAAAACCGGTCAGAGGGCCAGACCAGGGACGCACGGTCTATGTATGCACACGTGGTTGGGCGCGGTTGGATCCACGCTGACGAGCACGACCCCAGCTAGTCACTTGTTTTGTGGTTACTTGTACGGTGTCCTTGCCTCCGCCAGGGGCTATCGTGCCAGGCGGACACATGAGGCGCGGACTAAGACGTCAGTGGACGCATCCGGCCTTACTTCTAATGGGAGGTACTCCTGTCGAGCCCGGAGTGACAGACTATCAGTCTTGTGACTTCGACCTTCGGTTTTGGTCGAGTTGACCGTTGAGTTCCGATCGTTTCGCTTGGCACGTGTGTCGGTTTTTGTGCCGTGAGATCGGTGTTTTGTAGATGGCATGGCTTCCCTTTCGAGGTCTCGCTTGCTGCTAGTGTAGCGGTTTCCCGGTTGTGAGGTAGGGTTCGAGTGATCCCTACTGAGTCTTGTTACGAGACTCATTCCCTGCGTGTTTTCATAGGGTTCGAGTGATCCCTATTGAGTCTTGTTCCGATACTCATTCCTTGCGTGTTTTCACCGTGTTTCAGGTGAGGCGCGGCCTCAGGGGAGCGCGTCTGAGGCTCAGCGTGGTTCGGGTGCCCAGCGTTAGTGCCAGAGGTCAGAGCCGGAGTATACCCCGTGTAGCTGTACTTTTCTTTCTTGTCTTTGTACTATTTGTGGACTACTACTGTTGTTATTTTATTGTTATCTTGTGGACCATGTATCATGTAAAATGTTAAATTTATTTCCTGATTAATTATATAACTGTTTAATTTCTGCAATTATTTGTGATACTTGTGTAGTCTCCACACCATCCTTTTAACCCTTCCGAGTCTTCGGACTCGTGGGTGGCGGTGCGAGTCTCGGGTTATCGGGCCTTCTCGGTAATCAGATTCTCGGGTCGTTACATTCAGTATCATTACATAACAGATCTACTAGCAAAATGATTAGTGGTGCTCCGACACATTAGCATTGGTCGTATGATAGCCAATCCACTAACCAGGCAGATTGCTAGAGAAAGCTTTATGACCCATTGTGGACGCACTTATTTCATTAATTAGTTGTTTATTCATTTATTGGGTTTGTTTGATTTTTTAAGTGCGTGGGCGTGCCAGTCACAAAGTGACAATTTGTTCGGGTTTCAAGGAAGTCCTTGGTGCGCTCGATCTGACTAATCAGACGATTGTGTGGTTCGTGTCGGGACCGAAATTCACCGCGCCATAAAGGTCACGGCGTTAATTACATCCCCTCGGAGAGGGGAACACCCTTGATTAATCGCTGGGAATAAGGGCCTCATGGCTTGAAAGACTATGTTAATGGAAACAAGACGACATCAATCTTGAGTCACATGAAAAGCCCTACGTCTAGGGAAAGCATTCGAAACATATCGGTCACTCTTTCATGTTCGGACGAAAGTCCGTATTAGGAGTGCCACGAAGTCATAAATAGTCCTCGTGCGGATATCTGCCGGAGAAATGGCAAGTTCAATATTTGATGAAAGCTAGGCCGGACCTCGATGAGGAAGTGGGCCTGACCTTAGAAATATATTGTCCCAAAGCAAAGTTGACTCAAGGCCATGGTCGGGGTGATTCCCGAGGCACGAGTTCGACTTGCAGGGGTAGCATTAATATTCCAGTGCCCGGCCGAGGGGAGGTGAGATCTCCGAAATGTATGCCAAGGTATGAATGTTTTGCGTTTTTATTTTATTAGCTTTGGTTCCATATGAGTGTAGATTTTATTCCATTCTCGTATATTGTTTCCCTTTGTTATCATGTTTTGATTGTATTATCATGACTTTCCATTTTACTGTTCCTTTCTCCTATTATTTATTTTATGTTTATTCCCCCTCTACACCCTTTGTTTTCACTTTTTTTTGTGGAATGTACGTGAGAAACTTTAATCGATTTCCCCCCTTTTTTTATGTAGATTACGTCCGAGGTCTGTTCGGCAATTCGTTATGATGATGCACATATGCAGTTGTATGTGTTCAGTTGTTCGGGGCCTCTATAATTCTTTTATTGTTTTGGAAAAAAGTGTTTCACTGTTGATGGTACTATTTGTTTCTTGTTCCCTTTGGATTATTTCATTTTATCTCTTTTTCATTATCTATTATTATTATTCTTATTATTATTATTATATTAATCTTGGTGAGACTTCGGCATCATCTCTCCCGGACCCGAGCACTGGGGGAGGGTGCAACGGGTGAAGGTAAGCTAAGAGTGTGTCGGGTAGAGAGGTAGGTTGGGTGTGCCGGGTAAAGGAGCCAAGAGTGTGCCGGGTAGAGGCAAGCTAGGAGTGTGCCAGATAGAGGGGCAGGTTGGGTGTGCCGGGTAAAGGGCTGAAAGGTGTGCCGGACAAATGGTGGATTGGGTGTACCGGATAGAAGGCCAAGAAAGTGTGTCGGGCAAAGGGTGGATTGGGTGTGACGGGTAGAAGGCCGAGAAAGTGTGCCGGGCAAAGGGCTGACTGAGTGTGCCGTATAAGAGGCTGAAGGGTGTGCCGGTTAAGGTTGTGTTGAGGTGTACCGGGCGAAGGGGCTGAAAGGCGTTCATGCGAGGCGTCTCTTGTTTATCGGTGTTTTAGAGGTTGAAATTATGCCGTGCTTTTATTTTATATTCTTGTTCTTTTATTAGTTTCAATCCTGGCGAAATTTTGGCAACATCTCCCCTTGACTCAGATGGTAAGGGAGTAAAAGGGAACGCGCCCACAAGGAGTGACGGAACCCGATAATTTGAGGTGTGTGTCAGGGGCAGTAGCACCTTTGATAAAATTTTGGAAAACCCGGGAAAGACAACGAATGGGAGACACTTCTAAGATTGGCTGGGGGTGCACCGGGTAAAAAGGGGTGACTAGTGTGCCGGTCAAGAAGGTTAAAGGGGGGTGTGTCGGGTTGGCGGAGCTAGGAGTGTACCGGGCTGGAGGGCTGAGGCGTGTCGGGCTAAGAGGGGTTACAGTGTGCCGGGCTAGAAGAGGCTAAAGTGTGCCGGACAATGGTGGTGGGGTGTGCCATTGGAGGCTAGTTTGAGTGCTAAGGGCTGGCAGGTGTGTGGGGTGTGCCGTTGGAGGCTAGTTTGAGAATTGAACGGACTGTGGAACTCTTTCTCCAGGTTAGCTAGAGGGTGACAAAACAAACGCAGAAAGCAACCCTGTTGCGACGGCAGCCTGGGAAGAGGTTGGTTCGTGCCACTGGAGGCGCTACCCATCACATTGGATAGACCCAGCTAGGCTTGGAGCTACCGACGACCAACAGAGCGAGAAAGGAGAACAAAACAAGGAACAAAAGGGAGAGATATAAGGCACGCAGGGGAGTCACACAGTGATAGAAGGGGCTAAACAAATTAAGCGGGAAGAACATTAGAGAAACCAAAAAAATGCAGCTTTTATTCACATAACGGGAAATACAGTGGCTACAAACAAGGCCAATGGGAACACTGGCGCATGTGACCAGCCCTGAACACAAGGAGCACATGAGGAGGCCACGCATGCCTGGGGAGAGGGTGAGTGAGCACAGTAAACAGGAAAGGAGAGTAAAAAATAAGAACGCAGGGAAACAAAGAGGAACGGGGAGAGGGACAGGTCCAAGGATGGGTGAGGGCACCCCCTCTTTCCTGTCCCTTGCCGCTGCGCAGGCAAACAACCCTTTTCCCTCTCTTCTCACTCATTGGGAGGCTAGGCTTCTTCTTCTTTCTCTCTTCTTCACCTCCCTGACTCCCACGCTCGCAGGAGCTCTCGAACCGGGCAAGCTTCTTCTTCTCCCTTCTGTTGTTCTTCGTGTGCCTCTTCTTCTGTTCTCTCTCTCTCTCTTCTCTTCTTTCTGCAGAGGAGGTTTTATACCTGGTTGACATCAGTGGACGCAGCGGGGTTGACGTGGCCGTGGTGGTCAAAATCGAAGTTGACCCCTGGTCTTGTCCCCGTGCAGAAGATGCCTCAGCGTCTGAGCCAGGGGTCGACAACGCGCCTGGCTTCGATGGGACCATGCTGCGCGCTGAAGGAGCACACGGAGCGACCACCGATTGCACCGATTGTGCCGGTCCGAGCGGTGGGCTGGACGGGACGGGCTGCGCCGTTGAAGGAAAAGCAAGCACGCTGTGCCGTTGAAGGGGTTGACAGTTGTGCCGTTGAGGGCTGGCGGGGCACAAGTGTGCCCGGGAAGCTGGGTGGCACGAGCGTGTCGTTGAAGGGGGCACGGGTGTGCCGGAGAAGGCTGTCGGCACAAGTGTGCCGTTGAAGGTGTGGCGGGTGAAGTGAACAGCAAGCGCCTCAGGTGGAGGCTCTCGCAGGTGTGCCGGCCAAGGTGAGCGGCAAGCGCGCCGGGTGGAGGCTCTCGCAGGTGCACCGATTGATCAGAAACTTTGTTCTTGTTCTCTAAACAAACCAGTCAACATGATACATCAGACCATACATGCCTTTTGGCTCTTTTAACATGAACACCACAAAGTATTTTCTCGGATGGCAATTTCTGGAATATTCAGATCACCCCCTAATTCTCGACAGTTGATCCATGGAGAGCTTCTTGTAAATGTTTTACCGCACTGTCATAATTTACGAAACCCGCGAACCAAAACTCATGGTTGCCCACGGAGATCATCTGCATGTACTTTTCGGCACGATTTACTTTGCTAACTGAATGATTAATTTGTCTCAGTTGATGCGAAGGAATCACCACCTTATAGTAGCTCCATTCAGTCTGATCCCCAACTTTGTATGAAAGAGGATTATCACTACAAAATGCAAGTTTTGCTGAAAATAAATATGGAATTCCCACCACAGGCCCAGCAGAAGCTGACAAGTAACACGCATAGGACTTCTTAAGTTGTTCTTCAGGAGGAGTGCCAAAAGTTTGCCTGAAGATCTTCTCATAACCACCCTCTGCTACGACTTTCGTCCCCTGAGCAATTCTTCCCAGTGCAGCATCAGCGATACTAGGTCATATTTTCAAATGTTGCCAGACGTTCCCCGCCAGATCCTCAGCCTGCTTCGTGGTTTCTACCACCTTCTTTTCAAACTTACCGAGGACATCACGCATCGACTGCATTGTACTCTTGAACGATGGCGTGGCAACCGGGGTGGAGGGTGAGACGTGGGAGAGGCGTGTGCTGTGGCGGGAGTGGCATGAGGTCATCCGGCGAGGTGGTTGGTCCGGTGGGGGAGTGTGCCGTGGAGGAGGCTGGTCCGGTGCGGTGAACAGGATGTAGCGTGGTTATCCGGCACGGTGTACACCATCCGGCACAGGGTGTGCCAGGTGCGAAGGTGGCGTGGGAGCGTGCCGGTGAGGCAAGGGAGGTGGCCTAGGAGCGTGCCGGATGAGGCAAGGGAGAAAAAGAGAGTGGGTCACCAGTTTTTATTTTATTGTTATATTTCATTATTTATCTATTTCATTATTATTATATTTTTTTATTATTATTAATTTTATTATTTTTTATTTATTAATATTTTTTATTATTACTATTATTATTTTTCTTTTTTTTCTCTCTCTCTCTTTTTATTTTTTTTTTGGACGTCCACACCCATTGTGGGGCAATGGGCCCGTGTCCTCCCTCGGTACCTTTAATAACTTGAGCGCTATATCATGAAGAGAAAGCACAATGTCTCTACTTTAACATGCTCCTTGAAGGCGATGGTTAATATCATCTAGCGGGACACATCTAAGAAAGTGGTTGAGACGAGTCAGAATGGCATGAGCGGCATAGAGAAGACAACTGAGTATTGTACCATAGTTTATGACTTATTTTCTGGGAGGCTTAGTCGCTTATGATGTGATAGAGTCATAAGTGCAAAATCTTCTTGGAGATTCGACACTGTTGTGCTTGAGAGATCGAGAGTCTTGAGTCTGATGAATACAAAGTGTTTGAGTCACACTTCATGATTGATCTCTGTGATTTGTTAGTTTGGTAATGACTTAACAGATCACTTGCCTAATGTTCAAAGAATCGTGGAGGTTGCACACTCTATTTCCCTGTATGACTATAAAGTATAAAATCTTGAGATAAAAACACACACGAAGTTGCCCATAATGGGCAAGTGGGAGCTGTTAGTATTTGAGCCTAAAACTCATTAAATGAGTTCATATTAAGGGTAACCCATGAGGGCGCGGCCCAACTCTCGCCCAGACTTGGACGGCCTGTGGTCGGCCCACACAAGGAACCCACTCGAGATGGGATTGTGGTGGAACATGGAAGAAAGGAGTTTCCTCTTTGATCTCCAAATTAGGCTTAGACTCCATCTTGAGCTGATCACTCTCTCTCCTCTCCTAGTCCCATTGGGACTCGGACACCCTAGGATGGAAGGGAACTCCTCCATATCTAATCATGCTTCCTGGTTAGTTTACTACTTTCCACATCTCTCTAAACAAGAGGGTAAATTTTAGTAGCCTACTCTATGCCTCCACGACGTTATATAAGTCAACCGCTTTCATTATGCACAGATATGTCTCGGACTCAGCTCATATTAGACACATGGATTACTTTGAGTTTTACCAACAATCATATCGCAGAAAACTCATGCCTGTTAATGAATCATGAGTTTTCTTGGCACAATCATCATCCTAGACTCTGATATTTTTCTAGTGAATTTTATGAGCTTTGGATTGTGCATGGATGTGCATCATTGCAGTTTAACACAATTTATAATAAGATGTCGACTTTGGTTGCGATTTTGTTTCCAGCTGCCCCAAGAACAGGTGCTAATTGTTATTCCATTGATATTGGCTATTATCCGAAACTTTAAGTCGAAAATGAATCGGGATTCGGTGATGCAAACTTTCAAGAATATGTCTATTCGTAATCGTCATATTTTTGCGGTTTTGCATACCCTATCCAAAACTACAATATATATATATATATATATATATATATATATATATATATATATATATTCATATGACAAATCATACCCTTCATTTATAGTTTTATTGCCATTTGCATTTGGTTAAACTTTAACTTTACGTGAATTAAGAGAAGTAAGAGATTAATATATCTTTGTGTAATCGTCAACGTGATGATACGTACACATACAGAATCTTACATTTTGCATCACTTTTGACCGATGTTTTAAAATCCGATCCGGATCGGCCGGTCCGACCGGTTAACTCGCGATCTAGTCTCAAAACCGGGTTAGAATATTGTTTAGATCTTTTTAGATCCAAAACTCGGTCAAACCCAATCAATCCGGTGTAACCCGGTGCAATCCGGCCGACCCGTTAAAACCCGTGTGACCCGACCGGGTCTGACTCCTAGGCATATTTTTTATTTATTTAATTTTTATTTTTAATTTAGCATGAAAAATATAGAAGATGAGGAGTCTTCTAACTACTCTCTTTAAAGTTATAGATGTATAATTTTTTTGGGACTCTAACTTTCTAACTTTTGGAAGTTGAAAAAAAATTTAGAGGGAGATGAACAGATAAAGATGAAAATTTAGATGAACAAGAAATTTGAGTTGACACGTCATAAAACTTGTGTCTAATGAGATGTTAATTATAGTTGATAAATGGTCGTATGTAGTGTTTATTTAATATAAATTTTATTATTTTTTTAGACTAGCTCATTGGTTGTTTAATACACTTGTTTTAATTTTTACAATATAGGTTTAAGTGTTTGTTTCATATTTCTAACTCAAGGTATCTTAAAATATTATGATAATTTATAATATTAATATAAATGGTTCTAGTCTTACGGGTCACAGATCAACTCGAACGGTTAAACTATTGACCCGTGACCCACTAACTTAACCGGGTCAAGCTCTGGGTCAAGTTTTAAAACATTACTTTTGACAATAGTGACATCAGATAGATAATAACAATGTTGCTTATTATGAGTACATACATGATAACATAAATAACATAGGACATGTTTGGTATCGGGTTAAGGAGGAGTTATCCCTCTTTCAACTCTATTCTTTATTTGGTGAGCCAAAAAATAGTGAGAATATCCCAAATTAAAGAGAACAAACTTAACTCTAAAGCGGGATTAATTCAGGGATAATTCATTCCAACAAAAAGTTAGAACTAGTTATCCCTCTCCCCAACTCCATTTTTCTCTCTCCATGAACCCCATTCACCCTTCTCACTTCGTTCACCCCTATTCACTCATAATTAATAATAAAATTAATTCAACAATATTTTCATTATTAGAAATAAGATTATCAATTAAAATTATTTAGATTCATCGTTAATGATAATCATGATTGGTAATACTAATTAATTATCTTAGTGATAAGTATGAACCTTAAATTTAAGATTTGAAAAAATTATCTAAATCTTCTTAATCTCAACTAAACAAAGAATAACATTATATCTTGTAACCCAATATAAGAAAGGTAAAATAATCTATTTATAACATTTATTCTCGTTCGTATCCTTATTTTTTACCAAACGAATAATAAAGATATCTAGAATAATTTACCCCTATTCTAATCATAATTTATCGTGATACCAAACATAACTACAGAGAATACAAAAAAATTGGGGACACGACACATTCTTAATCCCCTCTAATTCTATTCAGATTCTGACGGCAATTCTATAAACTTTGTGACTTTGGACTTTCCGTTGAGTCACGTATATGAACGAGAGAGAGAGAGAGAGAGAGCATACCCAGATCGCCTTCGTCAGTGTCGAGATCACCGCAGGTCATTGCTATCGTCGGGACCAAGCAGGAACATCGCCGACTCAGCAGAAATCCTAGAGGGTAGACGGGAGAGAGAGAGGAAAGAAAGAGAATCGACGATTGTAGAGAACGTCGCCGCCGCGGGTGGCCGAAGAGATCGATGCCGTCGGGGTCGCAGGTGGCCAAAGAGATCGTCGTCGTCGAGATGTCGCTGCTGAAACCCTAGAGAGGAGCAGAAGGGTAGCGGCGCTGTCGCTGTGGGGATGTGAGGCCGGAGGAGGTTTTCGGGTCAAAAATAGTCACCCCGGAATGCCCCGTCACGGATCAAATGACAGGCTCCGAATCCGATTTTTTTTTCGGATTCGGATCGGGTTCACGGATCTAACGAATCCGTTTACACCCCTACGTATATCACCAGGACTAGTGACATGAACGTGAAGATCCGTCCCTTAGAATGAAGGCAAAAGTGCATCCTCATCGTTGTTTTGGTCGTGGGTTATTCCCCCAGCTGTCCCGGGGATATTTCTAGATTATCCACGTTGTGGTAGGGGGTTAGTTAATTCGTGATAAGTGGGAGTTAGTCCCGTATTACCCCCATATTAATCTCTCTCATTTTAATCCACCACTCGGGATGAAACAAAGTTAAACCCATATTTTGATCTGTTGCCCACTAAAGAGAGAGACATCTTTATCCGAGTCAAATTGTACTGTGGGAGATAGCCAGGTTCAACTCTCTCTCTATATTCAAGAGGCGCTCAAAGTGTGTGGATCATGATTGAAGTTTGGTGGGGGCGTTGTCTTTGAGGATAATTTTATTTTAATATAAGTTTAAAAATGCTTAGGCAAGGAGCGCATCTGGTGTAGTGGTATCATAGTACCCTCCCACGGTACTGACCGGGGTTCGATTCCCCGGATGCGCAGTTTTTGAATTTTGCTCATTCGTCCAACGTTTCTCATTGATTGATGCTGCTTTTGTATTTTTGGAATGTGTTCTTACGGTGCTAGATGTGAATGGGGGGGGCGGGAGACAGGTGGTGTTTGCTTACTTAATTTGTCTCGTTGTGTTGCCTCCGCCACCATCTGTTGTTTTGCCGTCCAGACGGTTTCATGTCACACTTTTAGTCCCGGTTTGTTTTTCAGTTAGAATTAGAGGGATCAGTTTGTGTCTCGCACTCTTTTGAGACACACAATAATTAATCGGAGTTGGTTAGCTCATTCAACCCCCTGGGAGGGGGGTCTAATGTGCTAACCCCACCCAATTAACAGAGTGGGCCTTAATGTACTGTATCAATCCGCTAGGAGCTGAATGGCAAAATTAATCTGATCATCTTATAGTTGGGCTCGATGATTTTTTTCCCTTCAACATGGAGCTTTAGTAATCAAACACCCACTCCCCACCAAAGCCACTCAAGCTTGTTTTAGGACCCTGCCTGCTCGTGTTTCTAGTTCTCGCAGCATGTGGAGACTTCTCGTACAAAAATACCATGAAATTTCATCAATCGACCTCTCACTACGAGGGAAAACCTATTTGTGGTTGCTTGTACTCGAGGATGCATACGTCCCAGGCTCATGACGCATCTCAATTCGGCGTGATCAGTTTTACGAAATGCTAAATCAATCTACCAGAGTCTCCAAATTATGCATGCAGCAAACATGGGCGCTGGGGAAATTTCTTCCTTCAATTCATCCCCACATATCTTAGCAGCACCGCATGGACGCTGGGGAAATTTCTTCCTTCGATTCATCTCTAAATATCTTAGCATAATGGGGTGAATGGCGCATGGATCCACATCCCAATGGCCTCAATTGAAAAAATATCTCTGCCCATTACATGCGCATCAAACCCTATTATGAATCCAAAAAATAAGAGTACACTGCTTAGACAAGGAGAGGGGGGAAAAAAAAGGAACTGAAAGCAGCAATGGTGAAGAGCCCGCTGCCAAGGCCAGCGTATATTTCCTACAAAGTTGCATGTTCCACCAGATGTTCCATTTATTTTCCAAGAAGACGACGCCCCCGGGTGTTGGCACCTTTCACTCGGAAGTGTATCTCATCCACATCATCACGCAGATGGCCCAATGCTGTGTTTTGCCTGCAATTTCAGAACATAATGGATCAGGAAAAGTCACACCAGATAATAATATGGGCAAGCCCTCAAGGGAACTTCCTATATCAGCAATCTTTTGCCATCCGATGCCCTGCACCAGTGTGCCAGCAGCAAAGAGCCACGACAGCCCACCGGGACCGTCTGATCAAAGATCAGGCGGCCGGCTTTCTTTTTGAAGGAAAAAAACCAAGTGGATGTGGAGGCCAGCTGATCAAAGATTGGAAAATAGAGGGGAATGCTACAATGCAGACAGTAGGGGTGTAGTAAGTGGGCCACGTATGGGTAGACCCATACCTGGAATGTATTTAACCTAGACGTGTACATCAGACCTTAGGATTTTCTGGGTAAGGTGTTGGGTTTCGGGTTTGCATTGTGTTTACAACTTCAAATGGGCCTGCCAATAAATTATCAGTTTGACTTGCTGTGTGGGGACCACATCCCCTGTCTCATCGGTCCTGCCTGGACCAATGGCAGGGGTGTGTGCCCCCCCCTCCCCTTGCTGGTGTGCAAGTATTTTTCATAAATTATTTAAGTAATACTTGCTGCACATCATGGCATGCAATTGTGCCCAGACATCTTGCAAACTCACCTATGATTAGTACATATGTGATAAATGTGACGATGAGACTTGGGGGATAGAAAGAAAAGGAGCCGACCTTTCTATCTCAGATCCCATGTCGACAGCCATTTCCTTCAGCTGTCCCAACATATTGCTCAAGTCTAAAAGTGCATCGTCCTGCTTGGCCTTCTCTACCTGTTCCAAAAAATTTGGGCAAATAAACATACAGTAACTCTGAAAGGACATCAAAATTGCATCCTTAAGCAAATATGATATCCAAACACAAACCTCAACTTTCTCTAGTGCAGATTCAGGTTCAGAAAGAAACTGGTGACAATTTGGCCGCTCCCTAGTGCTGGAAGATATCCCTAATCTCTCTTTCTGATCTAGATGGCTTCCCTTTGTCTTGGACAAATCATCTACACAAATTGAAAAAATTATGTAAAAATCCATTGGGTAAAAGAACTTGCTGAACATGAGTTTCTTCTTCCCATAAAAAATACCTGTTAGAAGCACAGGCCCCTTGATTGCATGGTTTCTCTTTGGCTTCCACGTCCTAGAGAAAAGGCCACCAAGGCTTCCTAAAAGCTTTTCAGCCTGAAAAACATTCAAATAGGACAGTTATAAATAGATGTTCCAGTCCCCAGTAATGCATATTATTACACCTGGCACCTGAAACAGTAATGCTCATTTTGTCCACTGCTGAAACAATGTACTCCAAGAATAACAAGAGTTGCAATCAAGGCAGGATCGGATCGGGCACCTAGATCAGGTATGCCCAATCCTGATCCAGATTGTATTGGATTGGCCAAATGGGCTGATCCAAAGGAACTGAGCCGATCAACAGAAAAAGCCAAAAAGTATTTACAAAACATTTTTTAATAAAAGGGTATATTTATAAATTTAAAAACTATTTACACAAACATAAAACTATGTAAGACATTATAAAAACTAAACTATGTTACTCTTTTTAATCAGAGCTTAATCATACTCATTTTAATCAAACCTTAATCAGCCAAGATCGGCTGACTCTTTTAATTAATAAACTACAATACTCTTTTTAGACTGATCCACATGTAATATGGCCGAGTGTGGTCCGATTTGGGCCGATTCAGACCAAGTCATACTAATTTTTAAGGTTTTTTATATTTTTTAGAGATTCTCTAATTGGGATCGGATTTGGGGGTAGTATCGCATCGGCCGATTCTGTCCTGGAGTCGTTATCCTATTTATTTTTAAGGAAACTTGGAGTTCAGTAGTAGGGTACTCAAGTCTCTGGAGAAAATGACATGACATTTTGAAAATAGGAAAGAGAAACTATCGAAAAAAGGGAATCCTGTCTGTTAAAAATTCTAGCAGTGGTCTGAAGTTTCACTCTTAGAATTTCATTTATTACAATGGCATGAACAGTAATTGGGGTCATAATGCAAAGTTCCTATATGAAGAAAATGATAACAAGAAGCATAAACACTTCAAAATGGAAACAGAAACAGAGAGTCATTGGAAAAGTAATTAAAACAGACAACATGAAAAACTTCATTGTAATAAATAGATAATACATTAGCATTGGCCACGACCGTGCAAGACTCTCCAGGTCACAACATGAAAAAAGTGATAAGAATATACGCCTAGATACATTCAACATGCCACCAGGGTCAACACGTCAGAAAACTAATTGCAATAGACTTATCAAAAACTTAGTATGGTAAATTTGATAAGCAACAAAAACCATGGCCACTACTATGTACAAAGTTCTCCAATACTAAATGCTCTACCAAGGTCCACTCATTTCAGCCTACATTGGCTGCTCATCCATTACCAAATGTTCTAGTATTGCCTCTTATGCATGCTCATAGAAGTTGGAATAAAATCATAAATACACATCAACACAAAGAAAGACCACAACTAATATCTCAAAAGTTTACTTTTAGCTAGATAACAGATACTGATGAAAAAGCAACATCCAGGCATAGAACAAAGGTCAATGAATCATAGGTTGATCATATAAAAGACCAAAGCACATATAAGCAAGTCACTTGCAGAAAGAGATCAGAATGGATCAATCATCAGTTTTGGTGACACCATGATGCAACATATCTGAAACAGCATCGGCATAAGAAAATGCAGAAATAACATCTTGTCTATTTTCCTTCAGTATATTTATGTTATTATTCAGTGTAAAAGCAGCATATAGGTGAAAAAATAAAAAGAAAGAGCATACTCTGCTAAGGTCGGGCTCAATGTTTGCCACACTCAGGTGAGTTCTTGTAATATGCTCGCCCTGCTGATGCAAGGTGACAAGGGTGCTTGCTGCATCCTCTCTAATATCTTCAGCAATCTTCAAACAACTGTTTACTTTGTCTGTGGTCTCTTCAGCCTTGTAGACTGCATAGTTCTCTAGTTCCTGCAAACTTTGGTTCTCAAGTCCTCCAGTGTCACGAAAGTCATTCTTATAATGACTTCTTGCAGCTGGGAAGTCTGAATATGCGGATGAAGAGAATGAAAACAAAGCTCTTCTGCATTCATCCTCATCATAACTCATGGGAGAGACCTTGGGGTTTAATTTACTTATTACAGGAGCAGAAGACGTCCTTGAAGGTTTAGGGTTCACTTCGGAGTCAGAGTCCGAATCAAATGGGTTCAACCCAGTGAATGCAGGGTCAGCATATTGTTTCCTAGCAGTTGCCATTACTGCTTAAGCAACGTATTGGATTGCACAAGAGGATGGAGAGAGTGGATAAATAATGCACGAGGTTCTCCAATAACCAGATAGATCCAACAAACTATACCTGCACAAACAAATAAACTGGTTATTGATATTTTAAACAGATGAGAGAGAGAGGGACAGAACAATTAGATGTTGGATACCATGTGCAACTTTATGATGGTGACAAGACAAGCTATCAAGAAAGTATAGTCAATGTACTCTCGGAACAAGCAGAGGAGAACCCAAAGTTGGATCTACAACAGGGCCCATTTTGCTCTGATGGTTGAAAACCCTAAACAGTCAGTATGTAGAATATCAAGCCCCTTGAAGAGCGAAATGTCAAGAAAGTTATAGTCTCTAAACTAACTAGATGAAATTGTGAACTAACATAAAAAACTTTGAAAGAGAATATCAGAATACACAGAAGGATAGCAGGGTACTCCACTCCGAATGTATCCCCCCTTTTTTACTTTATAGCTAAATGGTATTATTCACATACACAAGAAGCTGATCCGTGAAACTTTAGTCAGGAAAAGTTTTCTCCGTGTGCCTCCCAGATACAGTTTATGTAGTAAGGAAAGAAAAAGTTTTTTCCAAGAAGGTGAAAGGAAAAAAAAAACAATTGGAAGCTGCACATGTCGAGAAAGGGGCAGAGTGACAACCAAAATTCAAATCTAAAAGAGAAAGTAACACAGATGATGGCCATTAAATGTAGCCAGGAAGAGCCCACCAAATCAAACGCAACGGGCCAGGGAAATTAACCAAAAATGGTTGTGGGGGAAATCCCAAAACTAGAGAAAACGCAAAAAGAAAGACAGCCGAAAGCTTAAGCAGCGGTATAAATCAAACATCAGAGGAAACCCTAAATCTGACGCTTCGAGGAACCGTTTATTTGTGATATCAAGAACCGGGGACAACAATGATCTTATTTAGAAACCCAAACACAAGTGGAGGAAACTCTCAAATCCAGTAGAAAGTTAAGTGCAGAAACCAGATCCCTACCGAGCACCCAGAGATAAGATCGAGAAACCATAACAGTTCCATCATGCGCATGATTGTTGAGCAGAAGCACATAAGAACACAGCAAGAGAAAGGAAGACAAGACGAAAACCACAGAAACCTCAGTTTGCATAGAGGAACTCCCTCCACCCCCTCCCAAAAATAAGAAAAGCCCCAAAATCTCTGAACAGCAAACGATCACCACCAGCCGGACCACTGAAAAAGCAGCAGAAAAAAAGATGGCCATTTGCTATTCTAAACACAGACCAAAGGAACCCACTGCAGCAGAAAACAGATACGCCAGTCCACACAAGGCAAAAAACTAAACTCCGACAACCCAATCAGGTGCTACGACACCAAGAACAAATCCAACTCCAGAATCTCAAGGCACATACAAACCCACTTGGGGATTAATTGCCCACCCCACCCCAACAAAGGAAAAAAAAATCACCTCAAGATCCCAGATTGGTGGCACAGGGATGAACAAAATAAGAGGCGGATCACAAGGCGCAAGAAAGTGGCTTCGGAGGGCCCCGGGCGAGGCTACTCTTCCCTCCCGGTTTCGATCTCCTCCTCTCTTCCCTACTGTTCTTGCGCTCCTCCGACGTCGGCGAAGAAATCGAAGTGAGCGGATGACGGAGGAAACCGGGAAGCGGAATGGGGATTCGCATTAGGTGAACATCGATGTGCAATGACATGCTACGTATCCCCAATAATGGATTTTAAATTATCGTGGTTCATAAACTGTTGCTTTTTGTCAGACGATCCAGGTACACGTTTTTTGTCCTTTTCTATGTAGTGCGTAATGTTTTTATGCGTTTCGATGCGAACCAGGTCTGGAGCCCAGCAGGGCGGTGTTATTAGACCGTTTGAGCCTGGTGTCCTCTTGCATGTGACGCTTTTGTTGGGGACGGGTGCTTTGAATTTTTTTAGGACTCGAACCCTAAAAAACCAAAATAGTTAAACATTAATCCTCCTGGTCATAATATTTGCTTTCGAGGACACCTGATCATCCTTATTTTCATAATACTTAATTTAACATGTAATTAGGTTAAAGGTGAATTAACTCAATTCGTTTAAAATATTTAAGAGTTAACTCATTTTTAATTTAATAAGAGGAGAATTAATCCGAGAGTAAAAAAATGAGCTAACATATTTTTAATCTAGTGTGATTTAATAAGTAATAGATTAATATGATAATAATGACAACTAAAATATTATATTTATCTCTTTTTAATTTTTTAATATATCTCTCGTTCTCTCTCTCTACTTCTCTCCCCCCATCTCTCCCACGTCACTCTCTTTCACACACACACATTAATTGCGAGTTTAGATTATTATTCATCTTTTAAAAATTTATTTTATTTTTAAATTTTAAATATATATTGCATATTGAATATATCATAAAATTAAAAATATTTTTGATATATAACATAATTAATCTCATTAATTAAAATTCAAAACATAGAAACATCATTAATTACATATTTAGATTACTATTCATCTTTAGAAAATTATTTTTATTTTTTAAATATTTTATTATATTTTATAAATTGAATATACAATGAAAACAAACTTTTTTATAAATAACATCACTAATATCACTAACTAAAATTTAAAAATAAAAAATAACATTAATTACGGGTTTCGATTACTATTCATATTAAAATAATTTTATTTTACTTTAATTTTTAAATATTTTTAATATATTCTATAAATTTAATATACCATGGACATATTTTTTTATGAATAACATCAATAATATCACTAATTAGAATATAAAAATAAAAAATGACATTAATGTAGGTATACGTTATTGTTCATCTTCAAATATTTTATTTTAATGTTAAAATATTTTTATTATATTCTATAAATTGAATATACCATAAAAATTTTTTCGATAAAACATCATTAATCTCACTAATTAAAACTTAAAAGTCACAAATGTTTTTAAAATTACTATTTATCTTAATATCTTCATTTTTAACTCATAAAAATATATTTAATAGATCATATATGATAAATATACCATTATAATAATAAAATTTTTGCTAAAAGCTATCATTAATATTACTAATTAAACATTTAAAGATGATACAAGTTTTAACAATTTACTGTTAAATATAGTTTAATAAAGAAATAGGAGAGAGAGAGCACGAGAGAGAGAGTGCGAGAGAGAGAGAGAGAGAGAGCACATTTAACGAGTTTATAAGATTTTGAAGTGATTTTACTCTAAAAAATTAATTTATTCAAATTTTGACCTATTTTTTAAAATGATGTGAATGACTGCTAACCTGTTTGACAAAATTGATATACTTTTTAAAACTTATGCAGAGTTGTTTGACATTTTTTTAAATGAAATAAACATGCAAGAACCACCGAGCAAGGGGGAGGGAGGAGGTTAGGGCGAGCCAGGTCGGTTGCCATGGCTACCACCGTTGGCGGAGAGCACCCTGTCTAGGAGCTCCTGGGGCATCGGCTCCCCCCTCTGTTGCGGTGATATCTTCGCCGTGTGAACCAACGTCTTCCACTTGTCCTGCATTCCCCCACCAGCCGAAACAATGTTTAAGTATCAAACAGATAAGGACATGTATAAAGATCAAAGAGGAAACATCAAGGAAAGCGTAGGAACAAGAAGGCAACGTTACCAACATAAACTGAGATAAAAGACACACGGTGAGTGTGGACCTTGCATGCTCATTTCTAAACGCTGGATAACTACAAAGGATGATTAGCCAAGGAGGCACAGGACGACGCGGGCTTGTTCCACACATCTCTCTCATGCCTGATTTGTATAAGTCTCGGCCTTCCGAGGGGGGACTGGGTGCTCCAGGAGAGAGAGAGAGAGAGAGAGAGAGCTGGGAGAGAGAGGGAGACGGTTAGAGGTCGTGTCTCTCTTAAAAAAATATGAAAATACTTATTTTTATTTTGGGAGAAGTTACAACATGATAAAGTTTCATCTTTAAAAATTGGAGAGACTTACCAAACGTGGTTAAATAGGTTGTCTATTCCTAATTTTTATTTTGAGAGAAAAATGAGATGAAAAACTGCAACCAAACACCCTATTAGTCCATGTATAAACTCATCTCCACCGATGAGTTTCGTAACTCTAGAATAACATGTGGTTAGCCCAGATATAAACCTAATTAACCAAAACCATCAATCAAAGAACAAAAATGATTAGTCATGGGTTAACTTTGGACTAACCTAGGGCTAACCCAACACCAAAGAGGGGCAAAGAGTCTTATGAGTCCATAAAGTTAGAGTCTATATATATCTTGAATTAGGATCCTGAACTAGAAAGATCTTATAAATATGAAGCTCTTGAAGAGCCGAGGGCTAAGTTGAACTTTGACTTCTCTCTCCTCTCTTCTCTCCCCTAAGGCTATCACCCGTGACACTATGATTTGGCATGTGAAACTTCATGGAAGACTCTAGTAGCCTTCTCACTTCGACAAGGAGATTTACAACGCGCTCATGGTGTGATTGTCTTCCACCCATGGAGATCTTATTCATAATCTTGTGAATCCATTCTTCCACTTATGCTAAAGATGACCTAATCTTCACATACCAACAGTGGTATCCGAGCCTATCATCATGCTAGTCTCCGGATTATTTTCTTCCCCATGAGTGGTGCGAACGTAAAGATCCCTGAGTTCGCTAGTTGTCCGGCAACTGCAACGTTAATAAATGTGCAACGTTGTTCCGGCAACTAAACGGGTGCTCGTTGAGGTGTTGTGCGCTTGCGTAGGCAGGGCGCTCACTCAGTTGGAGTCGTGTAGGCGGTGCTACAAGGGCGTCAACGGCCTTGGCTATTGGCTGCCCTAGCCGTGCAAAGCATCGCGGACTCGTCCGTAGCTGAACAATGCACATTAAAAAAAATGGCCGATGGGCGATGCAAGCGGGTGGTGTTGGGGGCCCTATGAGGTCGAGCGCCTGGGGACATCACTATGGCCGGCGGTGAGGGACCATGGCCCTAATGTCTCTAAGGTTATAGTGAAGCCACAACGGCTTTCCACGGTGCACGTGCTCGAGAAGGTGTTACAGGTGGGTGGTGTGAGCATCCGGAGGGAGTGTGAGAGTCTCCACCAAAAAGAGTTGTCAGTGGATTTAGTCTCACATTGGATTCTACAAAAAAAGTTGGATCGACTTATAAGAAAAAGAATCCCCTACCTCAATGTCTAAGTTTTGGAGAAGGATAAATAGTTTCTAACACTTGGAAGGCGGAAGGAGGGGGGTGTTGGATGGCCAATAAAAATAATAGAAAATAAAAGGGAGAGGCTCAGCGCAACAGTGACAGCGGCTACAACGAATAATGAACAACGCCCCCCAACCGTTGGCGACATCCTTGGTTGGCCAGACGTTGGTCGGTCAACACCCACCTACAGCCTCTACTCCACCTTTTGTCGTCGCTTGTAGACACCTAATTTCGGACATCCCGTGGACCTTGTGTAGCCATAATAAGAGTGTCGCTTTTTCCTGGATGATTAGAATGTTAGAGTAGTGTGGAGTCTGATCTTTGTCTTGGTAGGCTTTTCCCTATGCGTGAGCCCTCAAGGTGAAGTTTTTTAAGAGTATTATAGTACATTGAGTGCCTATTTCCAGTCTAAAAACTCAACCAGTCTGAAAACCATTAAAAAATTAGATTAAATCTATTTTTTGGGCCTCCAAATTGATGGCCCCTCAGCCCCTGGAAGAAGGCCAGAGAGCTGGCCGCCCAAGGTCTTGGGCGATCACATCCTTGGCTGCCAAGATGCCAAGGCAGCCAGACTCCTGGCCACCCAAGACCCAAGGTGGCCACATCCTTGGCCGCTCAATTCCCCCTTAAATGGTCATCAACATGGCCGCCTTTTGATAAATGCCCGTCAACGCATGTTCTCGCGATTCTTGCTCACTCCGGGTATGCCCTCTGCAACCTCTCCAATTTGGGGAGTCAAAGCACGCGTAGCCTCGCATGTCCCTGCCCCTAGATTGGTTCGAATCCTTTTCACCGGGATCCAAGTCAATTTTCAAATGATTTGTCACGGAGGGAAAATCCCACCTGATACAAAAAGGCTCTCTCGAACGGAAAGGTCGAGGGGGGAGACATTTTGGAGAGGTTGGCAATTTTGGGCAAGCCTAGGAGGCTGTGAGAGCTCGAAGAACCCTTCCTCACCTCCGTCCTATAGTCGAGCTTCATCCACGGGAGAGAGCCTACGTCTATCGCCGGAGGAGGTCACATCTACAGATGGCGGCCATCGTTTTGGCCGCCTACTAGCCATGAACAGCCAGTGATCTGGCCGCCTTCTACTGGTCGACATGCAAACCCTATGCTTATTGTCCCTATTTCCTTCCTTGCTGAGTTTTAATTAATTTACATATATTCTCTTTCATTTGCACTGTATTGCATGCATCAAAGTCAATCCTAGACCCTGTTTATAGAGGTTTTCACCCCAAAACATAAGGGAGGTGGATGGTCGAAAGTCTCGGTCATCCCCTTCTCCAACCCCCTTCTCGATACGATCAACCCCCAATTGTATATTTTTCTCTTTGGTTTGAGCATATTCTACATCTTCCAAGTCTAATGGGTTTATTTCTTGTATTTACTGGTTGATTCGTAGGCACTTCACGTTTAACTCACAAACTCGAGCTCTTCTTTCTTGGCCGGCCAAAATCGATGACATGTAGGACCTACGGCCCCGTTTCAAAGGCACTTGCGATCATCTCTCTTGCGGGAATCAGGTAAATTTCTCTGACGATCACCCCACTTTATTTCATCTAATATGTGCACTATAGTGTTGGACGATCTTCAGGGCCACGTCGACCCACAGTAACCCGAGGGTGCGAGCTTCGACGCCTATATCGCTGCCATCAGGTGTTAGGCGTAACCCTTCAAGAGGAAGAAAATGACACAATAAACATTAATATCTTCTTCTGAATTAAATTGAGCCTTTTTTTCGGGTTTAGATATTGAATATTTTCAAAACACAAAGGATGAACAAGGATCATGACTTATCCTTTTAACCATGAACTCTTTGATATTTGTGGATATATCCCTTTAAATATTATTTACTTATTATCCATGCAATTTGGTGAAATAATTTTACAAAAATTGGAGGAGGATTATTATCATGAAATTACACAATTGTTATAATGGTCACTTTATTTTTTCCTTTTTAAGGAGTCTCTAGAGACCCTATAGGAGCCATCTTGAAGTGAAGTTTTTATTATTCTCTAGTCTAATTTTTGCTGCAATTATTTCGGGGCTAAGTAGAATTGGTTCCCAAGTTATAATTCATTTTGGACCGGACTCAGACATTGGACTTTAATATTATTGTGGTTATTTTTTTTATTTTTAGATGGAAATGGACTAACAAGGACACATGCTATCAGACTATTTTTTTTTGTTTTGAATTGACCTCATTAATAATAAAAGGGAGGATGATAGTACATTTTTATTATTATTGAACTATCATTTGCATATTTGTGAATAGATATTGATAAAATGTCTTGATATTCATCAGATATTGATCATATTTGTGAACTTATATTATTGCTCAAGATCATTAGTAGGATTAATCTTTTAGTTGATTATTTTATGCTCAATGAGATGTGATCAATATTTCCCTTCCTTTTATGTGCATTATATTTAGGGAATATGTTCCTTTATATAATTATCATGCATTTATTTAAGGGAATGTGTCTCTTAGTTATTTTAGTCTAAATTAATTGGATCTATTATTTTTCTTATATATTGAGGTGATGGTTACAAGCTTAGTGGGAATTTTCGAACCATATATATATATATGGAAAATAATATACCCAATTGATTTTGAAAATAAAATTATTTTCTTAAGTGCCTAATTTAAATTTGCGCAATGTACGATGTCTCAGTGGTCTCCAAAAGTTTATTTCATGAGTTGTCTAGTCAAGATGAATTAAAGGGTGATAACTATGATACACGACATAGAAAAATATAGGATCTTCTTAATGAGAAGGACGTACTTGAAATCTTGATCAATAGCATGTCACCTCCATCAGAGGATGGACCGCTTGCACAAGTCCATTGGGACAAGCAAGCTTATAACAAATGGATAAATAACGATAGAAGTGCGCGCTATATTATGGTAAGTTGCTTGCATGATGATCTCATTAAAGAATTCGAGAGTTTCCACACGTTCAAAGACATGTGAGAGCAATTGAGGCTCCAATATAGTGACACATTAGTAACGAGACTGAGGGTCCTCAGTCTGAGGTTCAATCAATATTTGACGGACCTAAGACACTTAATGGTAGAACACCTAAGGGTGATGTCCTCAATGATCAAAGAATTGAAGGTAGCTAGAACTGAGCTTTCTGATGAACAAGTGCGAGCCATGCTGAGATCCCTACTCGACTCTTCTTGGGAGCATATTAAACTAGTGCTAACTCATAATGAAAGTATAAAGACTTTTAGTGACATTTCACGTCATCTTGAGCTTGAGGCGAAGTGCAAGGAGGTAATATGTCACACTACACTAGTTGCCAATGTCAATAAGAGAAAGGGAAAAAGATCTATAAACAAATGGAACAAGAAGAGAGAAACTGGACAGAAAGAGGCTAGACAAAATATGGGATTTGAAAAGAATCAAAAGAGAAAGCATAGCAAGTAGGGAAAGAAAAATCTGAACAAGATTAAGTGCTTTAACTATCAGAAAATGGGATATTTTGCTAGTGATTGCACTGAGGCAAAGAAGATCTGTCTCATTCCTTGTTCTTCTATTTATATTTGATCGCATATATTTGTTCCTCGTATTGTCTCTCATTAGATTGTAGACTCAAGAGCAACAAGCCACATAGCTAGAGAGAGAGAGAGCAAGATTTCTAGATTACTGTCAAGTACGAGTAGGGAGCCATTATGTCACCATGAGGAATGGTGCATAAGAAGAAGTCCTTGAAGTTGGCTCGTACCAATTAAGGTTGCGCTATGGGCGCACCCTTCTGTTATATGATGTGCTTTATGCACCTGGTATTCGATATAATTTTTTTCTAGTTTTAGCACTTCTTCGTTTAGGTTACACTTTCAATTTCTTAAGAACTCTAGTATTTCTTTATTATGGTCAAAACCTTTATGGCCATGGTTATTTATAAGACAATTTATTCATTATGGATTTGGAATATGATGATTCTATTTTTTTAGTTGCATCTTCTTCTAATGTCATTTTCTGATTCTATTAAATGGCATGCAAGATTAAGATATATTGGACAGGAAAGTATCTCTCACTTGGCTCGAGTAGGTCAATTGGGGTCACTCACCAAAGTCAACCTTCTGGTATGCGAACCATGCTTAGTAAGAAAAGCCCACAGAAAGTCTTTTGAAAAGGCCAAAAGGGCCTCTTTCACATTAAAATTAATTTACTCAGACAACTATGGACCAATGAATATGAAGGCATGTCATGTCGCATCCCATTTCATTACCTTCATGGATGATTATTCCTAGAATAGTTTAGTCTATCTTCTCTCCCACCGTTTAGAGGCTTTAAATTATTTTAAACGTCTTATGACTAAGGTTGAGCATAATATAGAGAGGAACATTAAAATTCTTCGCAGTGACAGGGGCAAAGAATATTTATCTCATCAGTTTAGAGAAATGTGTGAAGAAAAGGGGACACACATACAATTGACAATTCCTCATACTCCGTGACAAACTGGTTTTGCAGAAACGAAGAATCACACTCTTATGGAGATGGTTCGATTGATGGTGGCACATGCCAACCTCTCAATTAATTTTTGAGGGGTTGCATTTTTTATTACTACCTATATCCTAAACCGAGTGACTTCTAAGTTAGTTCTTTCTACACCCTATGAACTGTGGAAAGGCAAAAAGCCTTCATTGGAAGACTTATGCTCGTGGGGATTAGCTGGTTATGTTTACGGTACCTCCCATAAGTTTGGGAAGTTGGGTCCTAGAGCTAGCAAATAGATATTTTGTTTGATATCCTGAGCACTCTAAGAGGTATGTAATGTATGGTGAACATGATAATGGAGGAATGAAAAAGAGAGAGGTCCGCGATGTAGTTTTTTTTAAGGAGGATTTTCCATCCTTGGGTGAGGTACGATAAGACGTGCAATTATATGAGCTACAAGATTTTGAACAAATCTCCCCATCTTCAGACAAGGAGAGAAAATTGTGTCCTACTTCGGAAGTTGCCAAAGATTGGGGGTGATCTATTGATCAATGGGACTGAACCTCTTGAGGCTTCACCTTGTAGAAATAAACGTGAAAATATGTCACGATGTCGATTTTCGATTGAGAGGGAATCTCTCATGTGTGCTTCTATAGATACTGATGAGCTTGCATCTTATAATGAAGCAATGTCCTCACCTAATTTAGAAAAATGGATGGATGCTATAGGGGAAGAAATGAGTTCAATGTCCAAAGACAGAAGAAGATAAAGAACAAATGAAGAAAGTTCCTTATGCTAATGCAGTTGGATATTTGATGTACACCATGATGTGCACTCGGCTTGACATTTACTTTGCAATTGGCATGGCGAGTAGATATCAAAGTAATCTTGGTATTGTGCATTGGCAAGCGGTAAAGAGAATCTTTAGATATCTACGAGGTATTGAGAACATGAGTCTATACTATCGTAGTGGAAACACCAAGTTGGCTGGATATTTTGATGCAGATGAGTCTGCATATAGAGATGAGTGCAAGTCCACTTTGGAATATGCATTTATACTCGGAGATATCATTTAATTTGAGACATTATTGCGCAGAGATTGGTGCTCCTTAAGCATATCTCTACTTGTGAGATAATTGTTGATCCTCTCACCAAACCTCTTATTAGATATTTGTTTCTGAAGCATGTTAGAGGTTTAGATTTGAGGAGGATTTGATTAGTTTGTATCTTTTGTTATGGACACCAATTTATGTAATAAAATATGAGTATTTCATTGCATCATTGTTTACATTAGTGCACATCTATGTGAATATGATTGTTGAATGTGACCAGGTTATTGATTGATCCTCTCACACGGACAATCGCCATGTCGCTATGTAAGCGAGCACGATGAGACATACTTATGTATACTTCACATCTAGTGGGAGTGTGAAAGATAGTCACATGTCGTCTTAGCATACGGCTAAGATGTGATTGAAAGTAATCAATCGAACGTGGAATTATTTATTTCCATGTAGCCTGAGATAGCCGAATCCATCTACACCATATGGGTGTGGAGCGCTTGAGGGAGCGATTAGTTGAGAGTTGTATGGTGTTTAAGCGTGACATGTCTTGATTGGAGCTCTACCATAACATACATATCATACTTAATGTGTTATCAATCAACCATTGATGGAGTGACAGAATAGATCCTTGCTTCGTCATTGTGTGAGCCGATTGAATCTCATGATTCACTATTTATACCCTTTGGGACTATGCACTATGTCATAAAGTGGATGCTAGATGTTGCTACTTTAGCATGTTTTTCAAGAGTTATGAGTCATGCGGTCTGGCATAGCATGTCTAGAAAAGCAGTCAAGTCTAAGTAAATTGTCATATGTGGCGTACGAAAAGCCATACTTATTTTACACCCATGTTTTATCTCATTGTCACGACAGTTATATTGGGATGAGTCCAATGTATTCATGAGTACAAATACATAGTTTGAGAGGTCAAAATGTAGATCTATATTTCACTGATGGATCAGATCAACTTGACCTAGTGTGAACATATGGTTTGGGTTGCAAAACGAGATATGGAGTTGTAGTGTTATGTTAGTATAGTGGTGCCTTAATATAACACTTCTTATTTATAACTTTCTCATCTGGTCGCACATTCCATTTCCCCTATGAAAGAAAGATTAAGATGGGATATTTATGAGAGATTAATGATATACAATGTATTTGAGTGGAAGATGATGACATGTGATCATCCACATTGGATAAGAGTCCTAGGAGTCCAATAAGTTGGACTCTCTATCCCTATGGAATTAGGACTCTGGAGTTAGAGAGGTCTTATAAATATGAAACCCTGGGAGACCTAAGGGTTAAGTTGGACTGTGATGTCTCTCTCCTCTCTCCCTTCTTCTCTCTCCTCTCTGCTTAAGGCTACCACATGCAACCCTAGGATTTGACATGTAAAACTCCGTGTGAGACTTAGGTAACTTTCTCACTCCGACGAGGAGGTCTACAACACACTCATGGTGATCGTCTTCTTCAAAATCTTGTGAGACTAATAGATCCGTTCTTTCGCTTCCGCTAAAGATACATGACATAATCTTTACATGCCAACAACTTTTAACTCCTAAACCATGCCTATTTGTTAAACATCCTCCTTCCTTCAGTTTTTGTTTCTTTTTTCAAGACTTTAAAAGACTCTGATGCATCTAAAGTCATACTGAAGAGTTAGAAGTATATTGAAGAATTACCTCTCTAGTTAATTTATTTACTTTTATATCTCTGTCATGTCTATAAGCTCAAATTTTTTCTAGTCCTAATATATCATTTTGTTAGCTTAACCATATTTTTAGTTGATCTTTAACCATGACTTTAAAAGATAAAAATGACTTTTGCCATTTTCAAAATCTCTTTTTCTTTTTTCTCTCTCTCTCTCTCTTACAAGGGTGAAGGGATAGTTAAGGAACAACATTTAACTTAGATGATTAATTGTGATACAACCAGTAAGGATATCTAAATAAATGCATTAGTAAGCGGAGTGGTTTTGTAACTTAATCTTTTCATAAAAGAACCAGTCTGGAATTCGTTGTCCTTTTTAGCTACTAACAAATAAATAAGAACCAGCTGCTTAGTGCAATTTGTTCGCCACTCTCTCCCGTTTGGGGGAGGTCCCACATTTGAACCCGGCCATTCCCTCCCCGTTAAAAAAAATTACCAAAAAAAAAAAAAAGCCACCGTGCAATCCTGACCATCCATCTAGAGGCCATCAGATGATTCGCATCGGGGAAAATTCCATCATTTATAATAGGAGATCACAGAGTCCACATGTATAATTCTCAGGGAACCTCTGCCCAAACACACTCGTTAATAGCCAAAACACACAGAAGGGTGGTCTCCCATCCGCACCGATGTGAGACTAAGAAAAACACTTGGTTGGAGTATTAATCTAATTTTTACTTTTCATATGACATTTTTGAGAGTCCATGGGATGTTTGATTACCATATTATACACATCTATCAACACCAATTTTGACATTGATATTGATAGGGGTCCTTGGTTGTACGCAATCAATTTAAATTATGTTAGAAGGGTGTAATGGTATATCAAATTTAATAAAGGTCCGGGCCTATATAAAAAATGATACAATCCTCATTTTGAGGGTTTAAAAACAAGATCCACTCTCCTTCCTCCATTTTTTTTTAAATTTTATTGTTCCTCTTTAACTGCCATACTTGATACTCCTTCTATATCAATATCAATATTGATATTCTATGTTTTAAAAATATTAATATTAGAACTAATACTATATCAAAATTGATAGAATATAATATTAGAACTAATACTTGATACTCCTTCTAATGGTTCATGCTGGCAATAAATTCTTCTAACATGAGTATTTAAATGAATGGAATATAATCAAGCACCCTACACGATCTGCCCGACCACCTCATTGCTCAAAATATATTTTGGGGTCATTCGCACCCACATGATGACATGAACGTCAAATCACAAAATACTTGTCTCCTACAAATTTTTCAATGTTTAAATTGATTTGGAATAATTCAAGTACAATAAACACAGTTTTCTATAATGTTTTAATTTCAATTTTCCGGATAAAAGCTGAATACCTAAACCGAGATCTGCCTTGTTGTGCGAGCAGGGACTATTGGATCAAGATTTGAGGATTTCACCATTCTATAGCGATCCAAACAAGCACTTGGGCGGAGGAAAAAAGATAGCAATCCTCGTGGGGGTGTTCTTCTCCACTGTTAGAATCTTAATCACCGTGATGCTTGTCTCGTGAGGTTTGCCATGAATGAGAGGTGGATAAGGGATAGAATAGGGGGCTAAAAAGGATCACTAATGTCTCATTCATTCTAATCTGGGTGGGGGCTCAACTCTGCATTTGTAATTTGCTTGAACAGAGATTCCAACTTTATTCTCATGCGAGTAGATGTGAGTCTTGTCCTATTCCAATTTCCCAAAGCAAACATGAAGCTTGGATCCTCTTCCATTATTTATTCTGGCTTTATTCCATTTTTAACTCACATCACCATCCCTCGCATCCTCCCATTCCATCATCAAGATGAGGCCACCATGAGAATCATAAGCTGCTGAGGAGGCCACTTTAGAAATTAGAACTAAACCTTAGGACTGGCAAGAGACAAGCCAAGGCCTGTTGCAGTGTTGGGGACTGGATCCAGAGAAGCAGAAAATTTAGCATAGCCAAATCAGCTGGTAGCCCAGTTGATTCTTCACCTCACGAGGAACCATGCGATCCCCAGTTCAAATCTTAGCTCACTCATTACTTGGGGGAATCTAAGACCCTAAGTTTTCCGGGTCCCAATGGGTGACCCGGTAAAAAAATTAACATAGCCATCACCTTAAAATGGCTCTGGATTTCGAAGATGTATGAAGCCATGATCTTGCAAGTAGTCAGGTGACACACAAAACTCTTTCTCTTGTAGGCAGAGAGAGGATAACCCTCAACTTGTTATCCACCGCCAGGAGTGCACAAGGTCAAGCTGTAACACTCTGAAACTCACTGACAATACATGAAACTTGGTGGCAGATGCTTGCAGAGGCTCTGTACAAGCTCCAAATTCAGACGATTGCCATCCATTAGTCTTTTGCACAGTTTCCTCCTCACACCACCATAGTGGGCCTTGGGAAAAAAATTGTTACCCACGAAAATAATTTAAGAAGACTGTATATAATCTCCACTGAAGGCTATCCGAATGTTATGTTGCAAATACACAACTTCCACAGCTGCATGATTCCGTGCTTAGAGATATTTCTGGCTCTATATCATGCATTAGAGATATTTCTGGCTCTATATCATGCATAAATGCCTGTAATCACATTTACAGAAGCAAAACAGTTAACAGCTTTTGTATAAGCTACAGATGCCGTATCATACCTAGTAAACCCCAAATTGATGCCGTCAAACACTGTTTTCTTAATTTAAAGTAAGCACTAGACTGAGTACACATTCAAGAACTATGTGCTTTTTTCGTGTTCGTGTTGAAACACCCCAAAAAAGTAACTTGATATCATAATGGTATTATAAATTAAATTACAAGTGGAGAAGTGCATCAATGGAAAAAAAATGCTGCAGAACACAGGAATGTGCCTAGGATGTTATGAGAACTTTGTGGATAATAGAAGAAATTTATGGAAGACATTGTATTACTGATCCGCCAGCAAAAGATAAAGCCTGAAACGAGCTAAACGTTCAGCTCTTTTCCACAAGATGGGGGAGATCCCAATTGAAAGGGAACCTTTACGAGACAAAAAGGTATCTTGCATACATATACCCTTCCCAAGAAGAAAAAAAGAAAAAAAGGATTTGCATACCATCCCCCCTTGGGCAAATCTAATACCATATACCCCCCCTGTCATCACTCCTTGCACCACATGCAGTTTTAAAAAATGCATGCGTATGTCTTTGTTTGTGTGTGTGTGTGATTGGTGGTTTGGAGGGTGCTGGACCTGCTGGTGATGGTGTCATGTCACATTATCAATGAACAGCACGGAGCAGTGATAGCTTAGTCAGATGGAGGAGCAAGTCCTACATTATCCACTGCATCCTTCCTGTTGGATTTCATGATTTAAATTTTCAAAGTTTTGAGACTTGGTGTGTGTGCTAGTTGTTTTGTCCCATGTTGGAAGATGAAAACTGTTTTCATCTACTTTTAGTTGGGACTCTTGGCTTTGGTTGTGTACTCCTTTGGGGAGACTATGAAAGATTGGCTATTTGAGCTGCTGGGCTCTTTAGGCTTTATCTTCTCTCTCACACATGCGTATATTGCCTTGCCTTGCCGATGCCATGGTGTGCGTGCGCGCGATTCTCGACATATATTTTTTATTTTTGACCGTTATGACCGAACATCTTTTGGATTCTCTCCGCCATGGAAGGCAGTATCGGCCGGAACCGATCCGAAATCGGCCCTTAACACTGTAGCAGGTCCGAAACCTATTAAATAATATTTTTTAATGGTTTCGGACGAAACCGTATTGGTTTTAGACGAAACTCACCTGTTTCGGTCCGAAACCGGACATGTTTTACTAATTTTTTGAGTTTTTTGAATGGTTTCAACCGGTTTCGGCCGAAACTGATACCGAAACCGGTACGTATCGGTTTCGGGACCGGCCGAAACCGGTATCGAAACCGATACTGCCATCCTTGCTCTCCGCATCTCCTCGGATTTACTTCTTTGAGCGGATAAAGATGTGACTCGATGAAGGGTCACTTCCCGAGAGGATATACGAGGAGAGTTGATTTTGTGTGAGAGTCACGACTCTAGGATTTCTTCTCTCTCTCTCTCTCTCTCATGCCTCTCTTTCCTGGTCTTCTTCTTCCTCACAAAAGGTTACAGTCACAGTTATGTTCGCCCCCGGTAACGCGAGTTGAAATGCACCTTCACGTCGTCACCGGTCTGGGTCATCGTATCTTAGGGGAAGTTCCGTCGTAAAGTCTATTTGCACTGGAGTAGGGGCGGAACAACTCTAAAGAAAGCAACTACGCACTTTGACTTGAGTTTACTTTTCTTGATCGTTTGATTCCCTTTGATTTTTGTGCTTAGATCTAAAAGACATACTCAACCCATGTATCATTTTCCAACAGTTTAAAGTCGTTCCTTTCTATTATGGATTGCATGGCACCGAACATAGTTACAGGCCCCGATAAATTTACTGGCCAATTCTTCGAGCGTTGGCAACAAAAGATGCACTATTGGTTAACATCGTTGACTCTATTCTCTGTCATAGAGTCTAACCCTCCTACAGATGATAAAAATGAATCCGCTAGGTCGGTAGATCTTGCCAAGTTCAAGGAGAGAGATTACCTATGCATAGGTAGCATCCTCTCATGCCTTTCCGATAAACTCTATGATATTTATTGCACTGCCAAATCAGCCAAAGAATTGTGATTTGCCTCAGAGAAGAAGTATGACTGTGAGGATGTCAGTTTAGATAAGATCATTGTAGCCAATTACTTTGACTACAAGATGAACGACACCGCATCTATTGTTGACCAAACTCATGAGATCCAGTCTCTTGTTTTGAACATTCAAAGGTGTTGACTGTTTATTGATGAGAAATTTCAAGTTTGTATTTTGATTACAAAACTCCCACTATCCTAGAATGATTTTTCTCTCTCTCTTTAAAATAAACGTGATGAGACAATTGTTGAACAATTGATCTCTACTATTCAAGTTGAAGAGAGAAATAAAGACAAAAACAAAATCAGAAATCCCCCACCTAAACTTGAATTCCAGTCCAAGGCCCATGTGACTGAAAAACCTACCTCTCGTTCTTTCAAAAAAACCTTCAGAAAACCTAAAGATATCAAAGAGAAGAAAAAAATTAAGAAGGAATCAGAAAATGTTACTTGTTATGTGTGTGGAACAAGATCATAAAGTCTATAGGTGCTCTGAAAGGAAAGGCAGAAACAATAAACCCTACAAATAAAAGAAGTATGCTGCTATTGATCAACAAGTCAATATATTGACTATTGACTTCACTTCTGATGAAATGTTTATTTCCTTTAATCTTGAAATTCATGTGACATGTTTGCCAACAGATTGATCAGTAGAGACGGGAGCAAATGTCCATGTCTGCTCAGATAGAGCTTTGTTCTCTTCTTATCATGGTCTCGAAGGCAGGAGCGTGACAATGGGCAAGTCTACTGCAACCAGAGTAGAGGGTGAAGGACGTGTTGACCTGAAGCTTACTTCGGGGAAGACCTTAAGCCTTTACAAGGGGCAACATGTGCCTGATGTCAAGAAGAATTTAGTGGGTCATTGTTAGTGAAACAAGACTATGGACTTTGTGTTTAAATCCAATAAAGCTGTAATTGCTAGATATGGAAACTTTGTAGGAAAATGATATATATGTGATGATTTATTTGTGCTTAATGTTTCTGACAACTTTTCTTTAAATAAAAGATCATCTTCTGTTAGTTATCATGTTGAACCTTGTGATTTGTGGCATGCTAGACTTAGTCATGTTAATTTCAATACTATTAAAAGAATAATGCATTGAGATTTAATTCACAAGTTTGATGTGAAGCATGCTGATAGATGTCAATATGTGTGCAACCTAAACAACTAAGAAAGCATTTTAAGTCCGTTGAATGGAATACCTCAATATTAGAGTTGATACACTCTGATATTTGTGAAGAGACATGTTCCCTAACTAGAGGTAAGAAAAGGTATTTCATTATCCTTATTGATGATGCTTCCAAATTCTGTATGTTGTATTAACTTAGAACCAAGGATGAGGCTCTATGAAAATTTATGACTTCTAAATCCCTACCTGAAAAGCAAACTGAAAAGTTCCTTAAAAAATTGAGATCCGATAGGGGTGGTGAATACATGTCTAATGTCATAAATGATTTGTGTCAAAAATGGAATCATCCATAAGTTGAGATCTCCATATTCACCAGAATCAAATGGAGTGGCTAAGAGGAAAAATAAGAAATTGATGGACAGTGAATTCTATGTTGTGTATTTCAAGATTACTTGAGAATATGTGAGAAGAAGCTATACACTCTGTATATTATGTCCTTGTGTTCCTCACAAAACAAACGATAAATTACCCTTTGAAATCTAGTTTAAAAGAAAACCAAATTATAGATTGTTGAGAGTTTGGGGTTGTTTAGTCAAAATAAAAATTCTAGAGAACAAAAAGAGAATTTGATTCTAAGACCGTGGGTGGATTTTTATTAGTTATGTTGAAAATAATTCTACTTATAGATTTCTTATCATCAAATCTGATTTTTTTTAATACTATTTGTGCATTTGATGATGCAATTTTTCATGAGAATATCTTTCCTTTTAAGACTAGGGCTAGTGTAGATATAGATTCTTCTTTATTCCACATAAAGAGGAAATACATGCAATTGTAAACCCAGGACCATGGAAGGAAGGATCGGATCAGGCTGATCTGATTTGGGTCAGGCCGATCCCCTAGGTCCCAATTCACAGATCGGATCGGCCTAGATCGACTGATCCGACGCGATCCCCACCCAAGAAATAAAAAATTTAAAAACAAATGAACAATACTGTTCATTCCTCGGAGAAACAGTACAGTAAAAGTGAGGAATGAACAGTACCGAGTAGTGTTCATTCCTCACTTTTACTGTTCCTCCGAGAATGAACGATAATGGCAGAGGAGAAGAAGAAGAAGAAAAAATCGTCGATGTCGTCGTCTGCCGCTCGTGTCGTTGCTGCCATCTACCGTCCCCGTCAACGCCATCTACTATAACCTCCTCGTCCTTTGTCAATGCCTCGTCCTCCTTGTCCATGCGACCGACTACAATGAAGTGGGGGGTCAGGGGGCACGGGGGAAGAAACGAGAAAGGGAAAAACCCCGAGACTCGAAAGAAATAGGTTAGTTTTGCACAAGAACCCTTCTAAAATTTAAATAACCATATTAACATCTGAACTAAAAAAATGGATCAGATCGGATCAGATTGGGATAGACCGACCTAGTCGACCCGGACCGGATTGGGACTGGCTGATCCGATCTCGATTCTCGATCCTTCCTTCCTTGCCCAATATGGGTTTTTAGTTAAATTTTCGTTTAAGAGGATGTATATGCAAAAAAACCTAAAGGAAAAAGGTATGAATGTAATAGGATGTGGTCTAAAGAGACTTCAGTTAAGGTAGGGCTTTGAAGAAGCTCTTTACTCTTAATCGGGTCTAAAAAAATCGTCAAACATCATGCCTACCTTAGAACAAAAAGTTGGGCGATAAGGCATCTGTTTGAACAAAAAAAAATTAGAGCAGAAACATCTATGATATGTTGCAACTTATATAAAGAATGTAGCAAAATGACTCTTGAGTGAATCTAAAGGTAAAAAGAATCTAGAAAAAGAGACTTGGTGGTGGAGTGATGAAATCTAAAATACCATTAAAGTAAAAAGAGAATACATTAAAGGTTCACAAAATAATAAAAATAATCAAACTTTAGAAGCTTATAAAATACCTAGAAAGAGGGCTAAAAAAATAATTAGTGAGGCTAAATCAAAGACATTTGAAGAATTATATAATAAATTAGAAACCCGAGAAGGCGAAAAAGACATATTTAAACTTGCTAAATTAAGAGAGAGAAAAATTAAAGATCTAGATCATGTTCGTTACATTAAAGGTGAAGATCAAAAGATTTTAGTTAAGGATCTTGAGATTAAAGTGAGGCGGCATAGTATTTTTCAAAAATTACTTAATGGTGATAGCGTCAAAGATTTATCTTTAGAAGGTGCCCATGAGTCAACAAATTTAGATAAATATCAGTATTTCAATCGCATTAAGATGTCAGAAGTGGAGGATGCTCTAAGGAAAATGAAAACGGATAATACCTTAGGACCAAATAGCTTACCTATTGAAGTATGGAAAGACTTGGGAGATCTTCATATTAGGTGGCTAACTAAACTTTTCAATAAAATTTTGAAGAAACAGAGAATGCCAGAAGACTGGAGAAAAAGTGTTATGGTTCCTTTCTATAAAAACAAATAAGACATTCAAAGTTGCAATAATAATCATGAAATTAAACTTATAAGTCATAACATGAAACTTTGGGAAACAATAATCGAAAAATAACTATGATGTGCAATTACTGTATCAGAAACTCAATTTGGTTTTATGTTGAATAGATCTACTACAGAAGCTATTTTCTTGTTACGACAGTTAGCGGAGAAGTATAGAGAGATGAGAAAAGATTTATACATAGTTTTTCTTGATTTGGAGATGACGTATGATCAAGTATTGAGAGAGCTGATTTGGTAGGCATTAGGAAAGAAAAGAGTTTCTCAAGGGTATGTTGATTTGATTAAGGATATGTATGAAGGAACTATTACTAGTGTGAGACCTCTTGCTGGAGAGACTTGTGAATTCCCTGATACGATAGGTTTGCATCAAAGTTCTACATTAAGTCTGTATCTCTTTACCTTGGTTATAAATGAAGTAACAAAATAATTGTATGATGATAATCTATGGTGTATGTTATTTGCAGATGATATTGTTTTAATTGATGAGAGTATTGATGGTTTAAATGCTAAAGTAGAACGTTGGAGGCATGCCTTGAGTCTAAAGGTTCTAGAATTAGTAGGAATAAATCAGAGTTTATGTACTATAGTTTTAGTAATGGGAGAGTGGCACATGAAGATATAGTTCTAATTGACGAACAAAATATCATTAAAAATAGTAGTTTTTGATTCCTAAGGTCTCTTATTCAAGAGAATGGAGAGCTCTATGATGATATTACACACAGGATTAAGGCAAGTTGGTTAAAATGGATAAGCGCATCAAGAGTCCTTTGTGATCGTCGTATACCTGTGAAACTTTAAGGGAAGTTTTATAAGAAGACTGTGAAACCTGCTCTGCTATATGGTACCAAGTGCTAAGCAATAAGAAAGGAACACATTCATAAAATATGTGTGGCGGAGATGAGGATGCTGAGATAGATGTGTAGTAAAGCTAATAAAGATAAGATTAGGAATGATTGAATGAACACAACCATGAGGACTTGGGTGCAACTCCAATTGATAGTAAAATGGGGGAAAATAGCCTCAGATGCTTTGGACATGTACACTGTTGCCCTAACTCAGCAACAAATGACAAAATTTTGGTGGATATTGATAAAAGAGCTCATGGCATGGTTTGCAGTATTGCCCGATACGTACCGATACTGGGCAGTACGTCTCAGTATCAGACCTAATCGGTCTGGTTCCGCCATTTAGCTACCGGTACTGGCCGATACCTATTAAAAAATAAAAAATACTAGATGAACCGATACTCCCCCTCCCGCAGTGGTGCAGCCAACGGCACCACCAGCAGTTGGCCGCGGAGCTCCACCAGCCAGTAGCTTCCCGCCGGCCACTGCAACCCCACCACGACGCGTCATGCAATCTGCGATTGCAGAGGACACTTAAAAAAAACAGATGGCTCAGGAGGGGGGAGAGACAGAGAGAGAAAGAGAGAGAGGGAGAGAGAGGGAGGAGGAACCTCTGTGGAGGTGGGGCCGAAGCGACACCGGAAGACGATGAAGTGGGCTTCAGACAGAGGCTTTGAACGGCACTGACAACAGTGAAGGCGGCTTCAGACGGCAGAGGCAATGGCGACGGCAGCCTCGACTGGCTGAGAACTCCCAAGTTCCAAACTCTAGGGCGGGAGGGGGGGGAAATGGCAATGGGGTCGGAGGGTGTCGGGGCAAGAATGGGAGAGTGGGGTTTTTTTTTCACTTTTTAGTAGCCAAATCCGACTTCCGGATCCGGTTCTGGGCTCTAGGGTTAGCGGGCCGGGTGGGGAAGTTGGCTAAGTTGGGCTGGGCTGGGTGGGGAACTGGATGGGGAAGAGGGAACTGCCTAGTACCAACCGGTACCGCGAACTCTGACTCATGGAAGGCCTAAAATGAGATGGTGTGATATTATTAGAAGAGACAGTGGTTTCTTGGGTTTAAATACGAATTTAGCATTTGATAGAATTCTCTGGCGGAGTAAGATTCATGTAGCCAACCCCAAATAATGGGATAAAACTCTAATGATGATGACGATGATGAAACATCTCTAATATTGTGAACTGATTTCATGCGGCTTTTATGTATCTTGAAGACTGAATCAAGAGAGAGAGGTATGGAGAGCATGAAAACCTCAAAAACAAACAAAAGAGAAGAACCGTTGTTCAGGTATCCTCTGAGGTCAGTGCACTGCAAGAACAAAGAGGAGGCAGGAAGTCTTCAAATAGAAAAGAGGAATGAGAAAATAGGAGAAGAGGAAAGAAGCTAGATGGTTGGGAAAGAGTGCACAAAGAGAGGGTGCAGGGACAGAAGCCCGCTAGTGGGGGGGCCTCTGAAGAGAAGGTGTGTCCACTAATTGGGTGGGGGACTGGTGGGCCCATTACCACCAGTAGGTGGAAAGCCTACAAGCTTCCCCAATCCCCTATGAGGGGATTCTTTTTTTCTTATTTTTAGAAATCCGAGAGTAAACCCACCCGCATAGGATGAAGCCCGAATCACCGGTAGCCCAAGCCGGGGGCGTTCAAACCTCTCTCAGACAGTGGGTACTCCCCCTGCATGGATCAATAATCATAGTGTAAATAGCCCCTGCAGGTGTCCACGGGTGGGAAAATCTTATGAGGGGTTTCTTTCTCTTTGTGTGTGTGTGTGTGTGCACACGTGTGCAAGAATCACCCCACCCCGCCGTCACCCCCACCCTACAACCACAAAAAAAAAGGGTAGGAGACAGCACCAGTAGGGGGGGTCCATCATCCTCATCCCCAAATCCCCATAGAAAGAAAAAAACACCAGTGGCACCACCTACAAGTGGGCTTCCCACCTAGGCCACCCTCATCATATCTGCTATAAATACTTCTCTATGCTTCATTTAATAGACATGAGAAAAACTCGGAGAGAAGAGCCATACCCTATTCAAGGCACTCTTCAAATAGCTCCTTGAGGTCGAGGATTTCCCCAAAAGCCCCCAGTCTCCACAATCCACAAGAAGACTTCATGTTTCATAATATATCTTCATTGCAATTAAGGGAAAATCAAATGAAATGTCTATATCCCTCCTTTTAATCCTTTAAGCCCTGCTTATTCATGTGATTCATTGTTTGTTCCTAAAAGATCCCCGATAGATTCTTACTGGATCCTGGCAAACTCATTAGCTTTTCAAATTAGATCCTTGATGAATTCTTAATGGATCTTGCATGGATCACATTTAAAACTGACTAAAAGAAATAATCCATGTGGATCCTTATTGGGCCAGTAAGGCACTGTTGAACACGGAATAAATTTAAAGAAATTGTTCATTTGTTGAACATGAACGCACATTTATTAGCTATTTAAATAACATACGCATTATTAATTTCGTGAATTGGGTTTATCAGATGATTTAGGGTTCAGATACGAGACATTTCCCCACCGACCGCAGTCGGTGTTTATTTACATCAGCATAAAATCCAAATACCCTTGATTAACTGTCAAAGAACACATTTAACCTCTACAATATCCCTTGTGATATTGTGGATTTTATCTAATGGATATGATCCTGATGATCGCCCATTAAAGATATATACTCTTGCAAGAAATTCAAAGACGTTCATTCATTGAACACATAAGGTTTGGATTACAATTGGTCTTTTGAGACCTTTACATTTAGTCCCGATTATATAATCAGGTCTTGGGTTTATATCTAATCGCCATCTGATCACTGAGTAAACTTCTGCCTACATTTAGATCTTTGGATTGCTTCCGTAGACGATCAAACTATTGAATTTACTTCTTGTTGCCATCAGACTGCTGGATTTGCTCCTAACCTCCAGCATACCATTGAATCTACTTTTGTCCTCAGTCGGACAGTTGGATTTACTCATAGCCACGATCAAACTGTTGAATTTGCTTCTAGTCAAGATCTGGCCGTTGAATTTGAGTTTCATCATGATTGGACCATTCTTAGGCACATCTATAATTTCTAACCATTTTTGGGTGTTTCTACATTTTTCAACCCCTCCTAGGTATTTTTGTAGTTTCTAATATTTCCTGAGAATTTATGCAATTTTGACCCTTTCTAGGTATTTCTACACTTTTCTGGTTCTTCTAGACTTCTTTGTCATTTCTTGACTTTCTAGGATATATCTATAATTTCTCAATTGTTTTGGACATCGTTGTCATTTTTGACTATCCGAGGTGCTTCTCTCATTTGTTGACCTTCTAGGGTAGCCCTGTCATTTCTTGACGTTTCGAAGCATTTATGCCATTTGTTGGCTTTTCTGGACGTTTCTGTCATTCGTTGACTTCCCAGGATATCTTCGTCATTTCTTAACATTTTGGGGGTACTCTTGTCATTTATTGACATTCCGGGATACCCCAGTCATTTTTTGACTTTCTAGGGTATTTCTGTAATTTTTCTAACTTTCCTAGATCTTTCTGTCATTTGTTGAGTTTCCAGGACATTTCTGGTCGCTTCTGTCATTTGTTGACTTCCCCGGGTATATTTATAAATTTTTCAGATGTCGTGGACATTCCTATCATTTCTTGATTGCCAATTTCTAAATTTTTCTGAGCTAATCTGTCATTTCCTGACTTTTTAGGATTTATTTGCAATTTCCCACCAGTAGGAGCATTCCCGTGATTTTCCTGAGGATCAGGGTTCTCGGGTTTGACATTCCTAGTCAGCTATAAGCAAAGTTCAGGAGAGCACACACCCAAGGATGGCAGTGTCGGTTTCGGACTCGGTTTCGGCCGGGTCCGAAACCGATACGACTCGGTATCGGTTTCGGTTTCGGCCGAAACCGGTTCAAAACAGTTAGAAAAGGGGGCAATCTATGAAAATGTTAGGTTTCGGCCCAAAAACAAGTTAGGTTTCGGCGAAAACAGGTTAGGTTTCGACCGGTTTCGGACCGAAACCGGACGGTTTCGGTCCGAAATCATTAAAAAATATATTATTTTTGGTATCGGACCTGCTACAGTGCAAATGCCCGTTTCGGTGTCGGTATAGGCCGAAACCGATACGTATCGGTTTCGGCCGATACTGCCAACCTGGCACACACCGCTTCAGGGAAGATACATGGTCTCGCTCCACTGAGTCGTGCAGGAGGTGTGACCCTAGACAAGAATATTTTAGAAACTTTGAGACAGAACAAGAGCTTTGTGTAATTTCTACAAAGTTCAGGGTTTTATGTAATTTCTGGACAGGCCTGGTGTTGTTTGTAATTTCTAGGAAACTCAGGGGGGGTTTTCATAATTTCTAAATTTTGAGGGCATTTTTTATAATTTCTAAACTCCAGGGGCATTTTGATAATTTATGGAAGGTTTAAAGATACTTTGGTAGTTTCTAGAAGGTTCCGAGATATTTTGGTAATTTCTAAATAACACAAGGGTATTTATGTAATTTTCAGACAAAAGGCATAAGTCCCTCCTTAGTAGAGATGCACAAGGCACAATACCCAACCTCCTTGGTTGAGGCACACAAAGCACAAGACCCTTGAGAGATTGCTTCTCCTTCTTTCATTCTCTTTGGGCTCCCATGGGCTATGATCCATCTTTATGCGTCCGTCAACGTACTGCCAGGATCGACCTGCCCGGTCAGGTCGCAGGAGTCAAGGGGGCAACGCCTCTTGTGGGGGTCCGCCCCCTCGGAAGAAAAATTACAATATGATCCCTCTCCCAAAGCACAAGGGGCATAAGTGCAAGACCCGGGTATTTATAACTCATATCGTTGAATGGGTCTTAACAAAACATAAAGCACACGAACTCCAAGCGTGCCTCCGAGTGTCACCTTTGATGGTTTCTTCCTGTCCTCTCTGGGCCCATGGGAGGGGGTATTTATAGAACTTAGGGGGTCACTCAGGACGGGATAGGTCCCCGAGGGAACCTATCCGAGACCAATGACCTGGTAGGTGGGGCAACTGGCCCCAGATAGGTCCTGGAGGGACTTTTCCAGGGTCGATTGACCCCAAGAAGGGATGAACCTATCTGGGGTCGATTGACCGCGGGAGGGGGGGTAATCAACCCCGGTTAGGGAGCGGTCAACCCTAGATAAGCCCAGGGGGCCTATCGGAGTTGACCGGCCTCCTTGGAGCGGCGATCGACCCCGGGTGGTGTCCATTTGACCCTGGGTAGGTCCCTTGGTCCGGGTGATCATGAACTTAGGGAGAGGGGGGCGGCCCCTATAAAAGCATCCCTTTTTTTCATGTTTTCCTTGGGTTTTTTGCTATTTGGCCACGTGCAGAGGAGAAAAAGGCTCCTCCTTTGTGCTTTGTTTTGTTTTCTCCGCACTGTTCGTCAAGGGGAAAAGCATGCATCATGTTGGGCTGTCTCATACACTCGTGTCGAACATTCCATAGGTGTGTAGAATATCTTTGTGTGGTCGCTTCCTTGTTGCGAGGTTTTTTTTCTTTAACCCCGAACATTTGACGAGAATCTCCGAGATTCAGGAACTTGTCCAGGATCACAGCGAGCTGGGCTTTGTGCCCTTTATTGGTCGTTGTTGAGTTGAATTACTTCCAATTGCCTCGGTAATCTCGAGAATATGATGGGTTATTCGATTGGGGGGTTCCCGGGGTTTAAAGATGATCCTTGGAGCGACGGGGCTAGCTTTGTGCCATATTCTGACCGTCACTCAGCCACCTTAACTTAATTTGCCTCGATTAATTCGAGAAAAATTACCTCGATTAATTCGAGAAATAATGGGCTCAACAGGCACCTTCCAAAAAAGAAGGCCCAGTGATCATTACATTAATTTTCCTTAAAGCATTACATTAAGTTTTCCAGCTTCCTAAATGACTAAGAATATTTTCCTTAATATTCTTTTGGATTCTAACAACTTGCAAAAGTTCCTCAATTATATGGATACAAATCACTGACAGTCACCTGGCCTTGTGATCATTACATTAATTTTTCCAGCTTGCCAAGGAAATGTACTGTGTTGTCCATGAAATGTTATTGCATACGTTTATGAGTTTATGGAATTACCTTTAGTGCATCTTTCAAGTGATGGACTTCTCTAGACCTTGCTTCAGCTTGGTCTCGCGCTTCTTGAAAATGCTTAATGAGTGTCAAAGATTTTCTCCGTTCTTTCAATACCTTGCCAAAAAACAAGAAAATAAAAATAACAATAAGTCAGCAAACTATGACCAGTGCATCTTGAAGAAGCCAAATATAAACTGCATCCAATTTGTAAATCTATAACCCCCTTATACAGGTAGGTGACTTTGTGGCTGGATACATAAAAGGCTGCATCCATAGCCCACCAGATTGATAATAGACAGTTTCAAGCATCTGACTCTGAATCTAGGATATGGCAAATCTCATCAATCATCTTCGCTAAATAGAACTGCAGTGTGTTTAACAAACATTTCCAGGATTTCCTGTAACAGGCATATCTGACATGGAGGTCAGGAGCCATCAGATTCAATCAGATTACGTGATCCAACAACCTCTACCGCTAACCCAAGAGGTTGATAACAGACATGTCACGTGCCACTTTCTAACACACCCTTCAACATGTAATTCTGGAGTTACACACGATGAATCTCAGGAATTACTGGTCTAAATAGAACTGCTGTGTGTTTAACAATGCTCTTCCAGGATTTATTTGCCAGGCATTGCTGACCTCAAGGTCAGGGCCATCAGACTCATGTCAGCATGATCCAACGGCCTCAGGCCTCAGCTGCTATGCAACAGGGCACCTTGCATTTCACAATTGTTTTAGAAAAACAAAATAGCTGCCTGATCTAGTTTGAGCTGTTATGATACGTAGCTATTTCAGCACCCCAAAATCTGGCAGCAACTCCAGACTCATGTCAGCATGGTTTACCAGCCTCAGCTGCTACTGCAGCAGGGCACCTTCCAGACTTATCCTAGAAAAACAGCATAGCTGCCTTATCCAGATTGAGCTGCTGTGATAAAGAGCTCTTTCAGCACTCCAAGGGCTGGCAGCATCTCTCTCTCTCTTTCTCCACACCCCCCCGGCCCACTCTGCCCCCTCCCCTATGCAATACATGCAAAATTCTTCATTGGTCAAGAAAAATGCAGATTCTGCAAAAGAAAAAGGGGCAAAACCAATGCCAGTCGCTTTTCAGCATCATCAGCATGCTGGTGGTGACATAAAATTCTGAGAGAGACAGAGAACACACCTGTGCCTCTAACTCTTGGATTCGCCTAATAGATGCTTGTTCAATGCAAGCACGCCGTTTGCATTCTTCCTCTAGCATCCCTGTTACCTGGTACCTCAACTCTGCCATTTCTTGTGCTAGGTCCTCTGCATCTTCTTTTGCTCTCAATTTTTCCTCTCTCAGTTCTTCCTAATGAATGGAGAAATTAGATAAACTGAGAAGATTAAAGTTTTCAATAATAGCAATGATGACTGCCAGTGTTCAGACCTTGAGTTGACTGATTAGGCAGTCAGATTCTTGAATTTGCTTTGACATCTTCTCCATCTCGTCCTTTACATTCTCATCCCAAGCTGTTACAACAGCCAGTTTTGAAAGGAATGGGTCCAAAACTTCCTCGTAAGTGCTTCAGAAACAGCATGAATTTGTTACTAGATATAAAGGTATTGAAGTAGCAAAGGTGGTGGATTTTTGTAGTGCTTTTTAATGTAACAAGAAGTCACGAAATTTCATGACTAATCTCCACTTCAAATGATTAACAGAAAGTAATAATAATATCAATAAAGCCCAGAAGGCAAGAGTAGTGACTGAAACAAATAGTTTCTAAAACAGTTACAACTGATACCAACCGTTGATTCTTAAAAGTTGGATAACAATAAACTGAGAAGAGATCGATTAAATATAATTCTTAGACTGCGCCAATCTATAACAAACATAGTATTTTAATGGTACAAATAGCACCATACTGTTGATATCACTTATGCATCTTATTGACGTATTTCAATACACATGTCAAATCATTATTTCACATCTACAAAGTATGTAATGTAAACCTATTGAACAAAACATACTTTAATGTAACAATCCACAGAGTTGCAACTTTCGTTTGTTGATGACACCTACGCATCCATTTTTCTGTTGTATAGATACATTCATAATGGACTGGTACCTGAAACTAAATATCTAATGGTAAATGACATAGACATGATGTGATGATTATAGTTTGTTATTTGATGATGCTATACTGTTGTGGAGAATTTAAGCTTTAAAGAATTGAGACATACAGTGAAATTTTCTTCATTTGCGCTTTATTATTTTTTTTAAAGGATGAGAGATTATACTGAAACTATCATTATAACAGAAACAAATCGAACTGCTCTGTCCATGACTCCATCTACATTATAACATGCTCATACTTCGGAAAGTAAAAAGTTCACTGTTGACTTCAAACAATCCTTGAAAACAGAGTCTTTGCCACATCTACATGCTGCCACTAAAAATACCTCTACCATCTACATTATCTCGTCTCAATCATTCTAAAACACAATAAACTAAATGTGACTATTATTCTGTCCCAGGCTAGATCTCTGTTTATTGAATAAATGAAGTCATCATGTCAAGAAGGCCAGGTAAACCCCAGATGTGAGTCAAACCTGCACGAACAAGTGGATTGTGGTACTTGCATCCAATGGCATGTTCACAATGTGGGACAGTGGAGAGCGACTCCTTGACCAGAAGAGAATACCCCACTTATGCTACCGAGATCATTCAATAGACCGCAAGGTTAACTTAGGCTGTACAGGGGTATTTTTTGTCTATATGTCTTTTGTTTCTTTATGGCCTTAGCCTATAGCCTGGTTGCCCTCTTTATGTTGAGGATAATTAGGAGAACAAGGTCTCATCGCATGTGCTGTAAATTCCTGTAATTTATATATATAGGTCGAGGTTCGGCCACCTGTTTTTGGCCGCCTCTTCCCTCTCACCCTCTTGGCCCTCTCTCTTCTCTCAGCCCTTCGCTTCAGTCCACCTTCTTCTACATGGTATCAGAGCAAGAGGGAGTGCGGATGCAGTAAAGGGGGAGTCTGGTTAGCTTCTCTCTGTCCTGCAATCTCTTCTCTCCGACTGGTGCTCTGTTTTTAGGGTTCTGGAGTGCTTCAGGTCGGAGGCAGGTTCTCGCCTGATTTCGGCCAGCAGAATAAGGCTTTGTGGGCGTTACAAGGTCAAGGGGAGACCCCTCTTTAATGCGGCTAAGTTTTTGGTGCTTTCCACTGTTTGTGATGGTCCGCTATGTCAGGCCCTTCTTCCTGCAGTTGCCCGCTTTCCTGCTGCAGCACCCTTCACATCTTTGCTGTTGGTGTAGGGAGTCTCCTATCCATCATTCCATCCTATCTTGCTGCTGTAGTGGGCCATGGCTTCGGCTACAAGCAGTGAGACAATGCTTCCATTGTTTGACGACCACGGTCTGTCCACTACAGAGATTGTGCCATTGATGTTGAAGACTGTACCTCTTGCTGCGATGGATAATAACCTCTTGCTGCGATGGATAATATCTCGCTGCAGATGACTTCTGTCAAGTTGATGGAGGCCAATTTCCACCTTTCATTGGTTTTCGCTCGCATCTTTCTTGATGGTTGCGGAAAGTCAGGCTACGTTGATGGTCGTGTGAAGGAGCCACCTGTTGACGACCTCGCCTATACTCAATGGGATCTCAATAATAATCTTGTGATGGTTGGATTCTAAACTCCGTGAGTTCTGAAATTCAGCAGTCAATCATGATGAAGAAAACTGCGAAAGATATATGATATCTCCTTGAGCAGATATATGGGCAGCGTCAAGATGTGTCTCGTATTTATCAGCTCGCTACGGATATTCAAGAGTCAAACAAGGGAGTCTCAGTGTGACTATCTTTCTTGGTCTTCTGAACAGTAAGTGGGAGGAGTTGGATTACTACTCACTCTACAAGTGGCACTGTAATGAAGATCAGAAGCAGTATGTTCAGCATGTTCAGTGTACCCAGATCTTCAAATTTCTTGCAGGTCTCAATCCGGAATTGATGCACTATGGGTTTAAATCCTTAGTGCAAACCCTCTTCCATATATCGAGCAGGTTTATTTTAAAATCTTAAATGAGGGGGGGGTGTAACAAGGCCATGACTGAAGGCCAAACTCCTGCAGGTACATGGGAGGTTGGCAAGTTCTCTGCACTTGTCTCTACCTCTTCTAAAGCTTGAAAGTTTGGTACGAGCACTGGTAAAGACAAACCCTAAGGAAACCATCATTGCACACATTGTGGAAAGGATACTTACAATGTTGATAACTGCTGGGATATCTATCCGGAAAGAAAGCCACAAAATACCAGAATAATAAGGGCGCTCAAACCGCTAAGGGCCATGTTGCTGTTGCACTGCCCCCGGGGTGCCCTCTTCTCTCGACCCTATACAGTGGTTCTGCTACTTCTCCGGTGGTCGCTCTCTCCTCAGCTGATATTAGCCACCTTCAACACATTTTCTCACAGCCGGGTTTCTCCGCTTCTGCTCCATCCTCCTCTTCAGGTATTACGGGGAAGGCCCTGAGCATCTCCTCCACTGTTCACCATACTCCTTGGTTCATTGATTCAAAAGCTATGGATCATATGACTCATATTTCCACTTACTTTAAGTCCAACTCTTAGGGTTCTGGGCAGGGCAAGGTCACTATTGCCGATGGCAATTGTGCTATGATGGCAGGTAAAGGTGATGTCCCACTAACTGAGACCTTGCTCATGTCCTCTGTTCTTCGTGTTACTGCTCTTCCAATTAATCTTCTCTCTATAAGTAGTATTACAAAATCTTTGAACTGTTCAGTCACCTTTCTTCCTACTTGTGTTTTTTCAGGACCTTCGGACAAAGCAGGTGATTGGGACTGGTCATGAAGTGGGAGGCCTTTACCATTTTGAGCCTGGGATTGGTGCTGCCTTTCAGCCTAACATTCTAGAAGATCCGATTCACTCAATAAAGGATGCTCTTATTGGCATCAGCATTTGGGTTATTTGTCTTTTAGGTTTTTGAGAGTTTTGTTTCCCCATTTATTCAAATCAATAAATGTCGGGTCACTTCTGCATCATGTCTGTCAACTCGCCAAGCATTGTAGAACCGATTTTCCCTATTCTATTAATATAAGTACTCTTTCTTTTCAGCTTGTGCATTCGGATGATTGCGGGCCTTCCCTTGTTCCTTCCATGGATGATCATCGTTACCTCATTAGTTTCATCGATGATTGCTCCCATTGTTGTTTGATGTACCTTTTGAAACCTCGGGAGGAGGCAAGTGTTTTGTCAGATGGTTGAGATCAATTTGAGCGGCATATTAAAGTGTTCAGATCTGATAACGCCCATGAATATTTTGAGCGGTCTCAATATCCTTTAATTCTTCAAGAATCCTCCAACCCTTATACGCCACAACAATATGGCGTTGCTGAACACAAAAATCGCCACTTGTTAGAAATTGCCCAGGCACTTCTCCTATAACACAATTTACCAAAGAAGTTTCCTATTTTGGCTGCCGTTTATCTTATTAACCAAATGCCATCGTGAACACTTGGTCATTTCTCTCCTCTTCGGTTCTTATCTCCTGACCATCAGTTGCTCTCATTGCCCCCACGTGTTTTCAGTTGCCTTCATTTTTAGTGCAACAAAATTGGACTCTTATGCTGTCCGTGGCATCTTTCTAGGATATTGTCCTACTCAAAAGGGGTATAAATATTTAGACCCCAAAATAGGTCGAAAGTATGTCCTTAAGGATGTCAACTTCTTTGAGTTGGAGTCTTGTTTCCCTGCTGTGTACTTGGGTCAGGGGTACCCTGTTGTCCCTTCATCGCCTCCCATGGTTGGCAGTATCGGCCGAAACCGTATCGATTTCGGCCGTAACCGAAACGATACCGAACCTGCTCACTATAGCAGGTCCGAAACTTAAAAAAAAAAGTTTTAATGGTTTCGGGCGAAACCGGTATCGGTTTCGCCCGAAACTTACATGTTTCGGTACGAGGATACAGTCATAGTGAGTGAGGATATGATTCACAGAGTCAATATGGGCATCCATCAGGTTATGGAGGTGGCCAACAGGAAGCAGTCATTTATGGGTGGGGTCATGAACCAGACTTCCAGTTCCATCCAATTCATCTTCTCATCCTCAAGATTCTTACGCTGATTCTGGATTCGAATCAAGCCGACAACCTTACACTCCAAGAGGGATCCAAAGAGGGATGCAAGGCTTGGCTACCTCATTGTTTGGTTATAGTGAATATACACAATATATGCAACCTTCTTATGGGTATCAACATCAAAAGTCAGACGATGAGGGAGAAGATTCTAGTTATTACCCATATTAGTGCCTCTTCATTTAGGTAAAGATCATTTAATTTCTGTAACATTTACTGTGTCTAATTAGGTTTATTGTACTGCTTGAACCTACTTCATGCTTAGTATATACTCAAGAATATTATTTTAACATGTTCAATGTTTGAACTTCAATGCCTACTTCATGTTTATTGTACTTACTCCAATTTCTTTACAGTCAAATGCATGTGTAATGAATTTTCTGATTTTTATGTGATTATTTATATTTTTTCGATTTGTTTCTGATTTTTTAGACTTATTTTGATGTTTTTTTAACCTTTTCACTGGGTTTCGGCCGGTTTCGGCCGAAACCGAAACTGAAACCGAAACCGAGTCGTTTCGGTTTCGGACTCGGCCGAAACCGAGTCCGAAACCGACATTGCCAACCTTGTCGTCTCCTACTCCCTTGTCTGTCCCTGTTGATCTTGTTGGTGTCCCTCCTTGTTCTTCCTCGTCCAATCCTTGTAATGTGGTGGTGCATCCACCGGCACCAGATCTTCTCATTTATTCTAGGCATACGTAGCACAAGCAAAGGCTTCCCATGGATCAGTTAGCTCAAAAAGCCATGGTGTCTCTGAGTTCCAGTGCTACGAGTCCTCCTGTGGCCACCTCATCTCCCTCTCCTTGTAAATTCTCCTCTAGACTTTGACCTTCCGATTGCTGTTTTGAAGGGTGTTAAAGCATGTACTTGTCATTCTATTTCAAACTTTGTGCCCTACTCTGGACTTTCACCTTCTTATTATTCTTTTCTCTCTGCTATTTCTACGTATCATGTTTCTAACCCTTTTTCTGAAACGGTAAAAGACCCAACGTGGATGGCAGCTAAGGGCAAGGAGATGAGTGCTCTTCGCAAAAATCACTCTTGGAATTTGGTGGAACTTCCGATTGGGAAAAGTTTAGTTGGTTCTCATTGGGTCTACATTATTAAATACAATTCTGAATGGACTGTTCAGTGACATAAAGCACGCTTTGTTGCTCGTGGTGATACTCAAACTTATGGTGTTTATCATCCTGAAACTTTTGCTCCTGTAGCAGAGTTGAAGTTTGTGCATGTTGTTCTTTCTCTTGATGTTCAACTTTCTTCGGATCTCCGTTAACTTAATGTTAAAAATGTTTTTCTTAATGGTGATCTCCAAGAGGAAGTCTATATGCAGCCATACAAGGGGGAGAGTCAGACGCTTAAAAAAGACGTTGTATCGATTGAAACAATCTCCTCCTGCTTGGTTTGAGAGATTTCATGCTACTATGGTGTAATTTGGGTATTCTCGAGGCAATTTTGATCATACCTTGTTTACTAAATGGCAACATGGGAAGGTTATAGTGCTTCTTGTCTATGTTGATAATATGATTATTACAGATGATCATACTTCAGAAATCAGCAAACTCAAGGGGGACCCTTGCACGGGAATTTGAGATCAAAGACCTTGGGGAGTTGAAATACTTGGCATTGACCTCATGGACACTATATATGTCAGCAGAAATATGCTCTTGATTTGCTTAAAGAAACAGGGAAATTGGGTTGCAAGCAAGCATACATGCCTATAGAGTCCAATCATGGGTTGTGTAAGACAACCAGTGATTTGTTTTCTGACCATGAAAAGGGAATGTACCAGCACCTAGTTGGTCGATTACTCTACTTGTCTCTTACTAGACGGGACATTGCATATACTGTGAGTATTGTAAGCCAGTTTATGCATGCACTACGAAGCCTCATATGCAAGCAGTTGAAAGAATTCTGACCCCATTTTAACATGCTCTGAAACCATGTTAAAGGCTCAAACTCTATCCCAAAACCTAGGCGTTGAGTTGAGGGAATCCTCTATATATATAGAGGTGAGACTCCCATGGATATCCAATATGGGACTAAACCACAACACATTCAAAAGGCAAAGGAGTAACCCTACCAGATCTGGAGTTGATCCTCTATTGGATGTGATACAGTCCTTAACTCACCTCCTTTATGAGGGGGTGAGCGCTCTCCTGCTCCCCTTTGAGGCAGTTTTATTTAAAAAAAATGTGATACAGTCCCTACTCTACTTCAGACTTCCAAAAAACTTAAGGATCACTATACTTCATCCATACTAGAAATGATCCTTAATCAAATTCACATAGCCACTAGCCAGAGGCACTACTGACTGCAAAGGTTAGAAGCCACCAAAAAATATTATACACCTTACCATTCCTCTAGCCGGCTGTACCTCAGGATATATACCAAATCTTAATCAAGTTCCACTCATTAAAATCAATTTTTGCTCCTTCAGGACTCAAGAATTCTTTCAATTTCTGCTCACAGCATTTTTATAAATTGTTTATGTCATTATTTGAATGGAACAAAAGAAACCATCATGTAATCATAGACTTTTCATGCCTCTCCTCTATCCTTCTCTAGCTCCAGCTGTGTACCTGATCCTGCATGTCACCGGGGATGCAAATGGTAACCGGTAACCCGTTTATCCATCCAATTATTAGCTTAAAAGTCAGTCAATAGACACATTTTTCAAACCGATAAACATGAAGAATAAGGGAACATACGTAAAATTCAAACCAAGATGCACATAGAGGATAAGGTACCGGATAGACATGTCACTAAACCTAGTATCCGATAAACCTATCTGATATAAAATAAAATATATAATATTTAAAATACTTGTTATATTCTGTACCATTGGATTAAGATCAAGGATCCTCATTGATCAAATCTTCATTTATTTCACAACTCTTTCATTTTTAGAGCTTATAAGTATGGGTAATATATGAGTTTTGAATCTTATATAAAAGAATATTTGTTTTTGAACTTGTAGATATGTATACGAGTGAGAAATAATTTTATATGATTCCTTAGTTGAAACCCCTTTAGAAGTTTTTTTTATTTGTTGTAGAGTTTCTTTAAATATTGTATTATTAAAAATATTTTATATTTACAGATTAGTAACCGGAACCCTACCCAACACCATTAATATTAGCGGTTCAGGTAGTGTCAATTCTTATAGGATACGGACAGTTTATGGGTAGTCGATTTGGCTATTGAATACGGTCACGGATACACCCTGTATCCGCACCGAATCTGGTCAGTTTGCATCCCTATATGTCACTCCATGCCACAAATTACTCCTTGCATCCTCAGCCACGACTCAAATGTATATTATACAGTATCAAGGGTACAATCAGATGGGTATAAAGAGATATTTATTGCAAATATATAGAAAGACATTACAGGACAATGTCTTATAAACATATATAAAGGATGATGCCATATGACAGTCATGAGAGACAGTAAAGAAATGAATATGTACATGCTCCTACCCCAGTTCATTTGGCAAAGGAAGATCACCCCCCCACTTCATTAACAAATGTCGATCAGGTCCTTTGGGTGCATAGGCCACTGTCCTGCAGTTGCTAGTCATCCATTCATTAACATAATCGTGTTCGTGTGCCTTCCACAGCAACATTCTAGTGCTTTCCTCTGATGCCCTTAACTTCTCCCGTAATTCTTCGTTCTCTATCTCTAGACACCTGATAATCCGCTGTGCCTCCTCGAATTGGGCACCAAATTCTTCAAGAAGTGTATCCTTTCTGTTTTTCTCTTGAGCAGCTTGATCACATAATCTTTCAGCTTCAAAGCACCTCTGCTCTAAAGAAGCCATATCAAGTTTCATGCTCTCTATTTCACACTGGGATTCTAGTGAAACTGAGGAAATTACACCCTCCAGTTTTTCTATGTGCAACTTTGACTTCCGCAACTCACTTTCTTTTTTCTCTAATTCACACATTAAAAATGTGCATCGGGAATCAGATTGCTGTGCATCATCCCTTAGTAGTCTCAATTTTTCATGTAATTTGTCGGCTTCTCCAAGCTTCAATTCAAGACTATGTACATGCTCAACAAGATAATTTACTTCTGAATTCCTTAGATTTAACTGATCTTGCAGAAAACCTGCAACAGTGTTTGCTTAGCAATAAATAGAAGTTTAATACATAAAAAGAGTTCACAAACAATGAAGCTATTTTGGCTACTAAAATCAATGTTAATACTAGTATCATCACCTATTTCTTGCAAGCAGTTCCCCAATTTAGTTTCCAATTCTTCAGCATACTTGTCTTTAGAATGTGCTTCTGATACAGCAGTTGCATCAGAGTCGAACCTCTGCGTGCAGGAAAATTTAAAGAATGAAGGTATTAGGTAAGCTGTGACAAATTTATTCATAGTTGACTTTAAAATAATATTAATGAGTGGTGCAACTTTTTAAGTCTAATTTGAAACTGTCTAGAATCAGGTTTTGAAATATCAAGAAAAAGGATCACCACAATGACTTTAAACTAAGTCAACAAAAAGTTTAGGAATCCAAATAAGGTAAGAAGTATCTGAGTGTGGCTTTTCAAAATTGCCCAGGATCATGGCAGTATCACCACCATAAACCTGAACCCCTCCAGTCTACAGTTCCTTTGCATAAGGTTCTACAGTTGATCAGTGCAAGGGAGTTCAAGCGCGAGATTGAGGAGGGCCTGCCGCTATTTGTGGTGGTGGTCTGCAAGGCCGTTGGGGAGACCCCTCATGCTCATCTCGAGGCAGCCGCGTCTGTTCTGTAGGAATTTCAGGATGTGTTCCCAAAGATACTCTCGGAAGGGTTATCGCCTATGCATGACATCCAACACGCAATCGATTCAGTTCCGGGATCTACTCCTCCCAACCTTCCCCACTATCGCATGAACCCCACCGAGCACGCAGAGTTACAACGACAGGTTGAGGAGCTTCAGCAGGGTCGGTGAGAGTTAACATGAGCACATGTGTTGTGCCCGCACTCTTAGCTCCAAAGAAAGATGGCACTTCGAGGATGTGCATGGATAGTTGTGCTATCAACGAGATCACTGTGAAATATCGGTTTTCCAATCCCCGCCTGGATGATATGCTTGATATGATGGCGGGAGCCACTGTGTTCTCCAAGATTGACCTAAAGAGTGGCTATCACTAGGTTAGGATTCAACCAAGTGATAAATGGAAGACGACCTTCAAGGCAAAGGACGGCCTTTATGAGTGGTTATTCATGCCATTCGAACTATCCAATGCCCCCGGTACCTTCATGAAATTGATGACTCAGGTATTGCGACCCGTCATTGGGAAATTTGTGGTCGTATACTTCAATGATATCCTCATTTATAGCTGGTCTGGGGAGGACCACAAGGGCCACCTTCGTCAGGTGTGTTTGATCCTCAGGAACGATAGTCTCTATGCCAACCCTAAGAAGTGTTCTTTTATGACCGATCATGTCATATTTTTGGGGTTCATTGTGTCTAGTGAGGGTGTCCGTGCTGATCCTGAGAAGGTCAGGGCGATTGTAGAGTGGCCAGAGCCATAGAGCATCTACAATGTCCGTAGTTTCCATAGCTTGGCGACATTCTACCATCGGTTTATTCGAGGATTCAGCGTGATTCTGGCTCTGATGATAAATTGCATCCGTAAGGGAGAATTCGAGTGGACAGAGGCGGCAGCTATAGCCTTTATCTACTCAAGGAGAGGATGATCGAGGCACCAGTCCTGTGCCTTCCGGATTTCTCAAAGGTATTTGAGGTGGCATGTGACATCTCTGGTGTCGGTATAGGTGGAGTGCTAAGTCAGGAGAGCCACCTTGTGACTTATTTCAACGAGAAATTAAATAACGCTAAGTTGCGATACTCCACCTATGATAAGGAATTTTATGCGGTCGTGCAGACATTGAGATACTGGCGACATTATCTGCTATCGTAGGAGTTTGTCCTCTACTCCGATCATGAGACGCTACATTATCTCAACTCCCAGAAGAAGCTTAGCTCGAGACATAGTCATTGGGTTGAGTTTCTACAAGGTTACAAATCTGTGCTGAAACATAGGGCGGAAGCTGAACCACGTAGCAGATGCTTTGAGTACGAGAGTGTCTCTATTCACTACGATGAGTGTTGAGGTCTTGAGCTTTGACAAACTCCAAGAGGACTATGAGGGTTGCCCATATTTCAGAGAGACCCATCCTGTAGTGAAGGAGGGTCCATCCTGTAAGCATAGTGAGTACGTTTTGTAGGGCGGGTATTTGTTTCGTGGTTAGAGGTTGTGCATTCCCCGCACTTCTCTTCATGATTTAATAGTGTGGGAGTTGCACACTGGTGGTATCGCCAGTCATTTCGGCCGACATAAGACTACTGAGACAGTAGAGAGCCAGTTCTATTTGCCAAGCCTGAAGCACGACGTTGCCCAGATCGTGGCCCAATGACACACATGTGCCATGGCGAACAGAAGAAATAGAACACCGGCTTGTATACACCTCTTCCCGTGCCCGACCGTCCCTGGCAGGATGAGAGGGATTTCATTTTGGGACTACCAAGGACTAACCATAAGCACAATCCTATTCTGTTGGTGGTGGACCGATTCTCCAAAATGGCCCATCTGTACTTCGATGAGGTGGTGAGATTGCATGGGTTCCCTAAGACCATTGTTACTGGCCGAGATGTGCGCTTTGGGAGCTATTTTTGGAAGACGTTGTGGTATTTGATGGGAACACACTTAAAAGTTTTCCATAGCTTATCACCTCTAGACCGATGGCCAAATTGAGGTGGTCAATAGAAGCTTAGGGGATTTATTGAGATGTCTCGTGGGGAAGCATGGGATGAACTGGGACCTGATTTTGCCTAGGGCTGAGCTTGCATATAATAGTTCCGTCAGTCGGTCCACTAAGTTGAGTCCGTGTGAGATCGTCCATGGTTATCGCCCTAGGAAGCCAGTTGACCTTATCCCTTTGCCCTTGCATGCTCGTGTGTCTGAGTCCACTGAGTCTTTTGCACAGCATATTCAGAGTCTGCATAAGTCCATTCGTCGCCACATTGAGCTCAACAATGCAAAATACAAACAGATGGCAAATGCACACCTGCGACCGCAGGAGTTCCAGGAGGGCGATTATTTGATGATTAGGGTCAGACCTGAATGGTTTCCATCCGGAACTGTGAAGAAACTACATGCCCAAGGAGTCGATCCTTTTCAGATTCTCAAGCAGGTAGCTTCAAATGTGTATGTTGTTGATCTCCCACCAAACTATGGCATCGGTTCTATATTTAATGTCGCGGATCTGGTCGCTTATTAGGAGAAGACAGTGATACCTAGTGACCCATTCGAGCTTTCTCCGCCCCTTGAGAGTGACTCCAACCCTAAGTGTCCCCTAGCCTACACGCCTATTCGGCATGAGTAGATAGAGCATATACTAGACAAGTAGATCATTACTTCCGTGAACGGAGTGCGACAACGCTACATGGTTCGTTGGAGGGACAACCCGCAGACTGAGGACTCGTGGATCACCTGAGAGGAGCTTCAGTGACTGGACCCGGACTTGTCTGCACTAGAGCCGTGCTGACCCTTACTCGACAGGGTCAAGTTCTCCCCAGGTGGGAGGAATTGGTAAGGACACCCGAGCTAGGGTCCGTTTTGATCCTGGCTTGGTTTACCGCAAACGAGGCCGTGCGAGGACGACATCGACATCTCTATGGCTTGGAGATGACCAGTGGGCCTGTTGAGAGCCAGTTGAGCCATTTATGTCAGTCATGTTCAGAGTTTAGGAGTCATTTGAGGCCTTATTGGACTTGTTTAGGCTTAGTTAGGGTCTTTTCTATTTTTCCTAGATTTTTGGTGCGATTTTCATACTATTTATTTGAGTCCAATGGCAACTAATGTAATTTTTATTTTTTGGGGATTCTCGGATGTGATCTTTTTTGCATAATTTCTTAGGTGTAAGGGTATTTTGGTCCTAGGGTATCTATTATAGTTATGGGAGAGTCTATATAAGCTTGTTGTAAACCTCTTTTTCAATTTAATGAAGAATTAGCATCCGAATTTTGGTAATTTTCCAGTGCTCTGCGAGGGAGATGTCAAGAGGACCACTGCCACGGCCGTCCAAGAGGGACAAGGACCGAGTCGCTCACTAGCCATCCCCCATTTGCTCACCATCGCCCCACGTTCCACATCAACACCCCATAAAAGTTAACTCCAGATGGTTGTAAGTTGAAAGATAAACACATGAAGCAAGTTTCATTCTCAAATTATATGGCCATTGAGTTTTTCTTTACAAAAGTTGTGTCTGGATTTTATATAAGGTGCTTTTAACTTCACCTGGTTTGTTTGTCCGTCTCCACACATTCATTGCTCTGAGGTAGTGCATGTGCATATCCTGGATTGTCCTTCATAAATCGTTTAACATATTAATTTTTATCCCCAGCTTGTACAATTCATTAATATAAGTGCCTTGCTCTCAGTTCAGGTTACTGAATACAGCATCTCATAACAACAGTTTCAACCAGCAAATGGACCAAATAGAGAATGACAAATAATTTTTAACCCCTGGACAATAAAAGAAAAGAAGAAGAAAATTTAGAGAAAGCATTACCCTGATCAGTTCTGCATTTATGGACTGCTCACGTGAAAGTGACACTTGTAGCATATCTTTTTCTTTCTTCAACTAAATCATAAAATAAAAAGTTAGCTTAGTTCACAAATCATGAACAAATATATTATGATAAGTGAAGACAGCAGTATACTGCAAAGTGATGCTGCAAGAAACAAATTTAAAACAAGTCGCCTATGCATTAGCCACCTTCACCATGCAATTTATGTGTATATTATCCTCTGCAAGGCTGCAAGCTCCTAGAAGTAGGAAGTATTCTCCGCCATCCTCCATCCCAGCCCCCCAATACAAGGATGGCAGTATCGGTTTCGGTACCGATTTCGGCCGGTACCGATACCGATACGTATCGGTTTCGGTATCGGTTTCGATTTCGGCCGAAACAGGTTCAAAACAGTCAGAAAAGGCAAAAATATTATTGAGCAGGTCCGGTTTCGGTCCGAAACCATTAAAAAAATAATTTTTATTGGTATCGGACTTGCAACAGTGACAATGCCCGTTTCGGTTTCGGTATAGGCCGAAACCGATACGTTTCGGCCGAAACGTATCGGTTTCGGCCGAAACGTATCGGTTTCGGCCGATACTGCCATCCATGCCCCGATACACGCACACACACTGGTACCGAAGAGGTAAAGCAAGTGACATGACTCCTTTCAAAATATCCATATAGAAGATCATCAGTATGATTTTCTTGTATCGATCAGACTATAATCCATGCAAGATATACATTCTTGGTAATTTCAGCTTCAGGTCATCACAAAAACATTAGCCCACCATGACAAGCAAGAAAATAAAAGGTTGTGCATATTTCATCTTATCTGATCCGGTAGAACAAACAAGAACATAAAGAATATGATGAGAAGAATAACCCCCACCCATAATCTTTTCAAAGTATAAAATCATACCTCCCTACACATTTTGCCTAATCGTAGGAGTTCATCTCTATCACGTGAACATTCATTTGCATTCTGGAAACAATTAGACATCTGCAAATCAAAAAGTAGTTGATACGTCTATTAAAAGAACAAATAATTAACAATGACTAGCATCTAAGCAAGTGTTTCAAGTGTCATAATCAAAGGGAATATCAACACGAGAATAAAGTGCATGACTTAACACCTATAGACAGGTAGGCAAGGAATTAGCAATATCTTTTGCACTGCCTGAAAGATTGAAAACTTGAATAACAGCTTAGAATTCAAAGAATTACTCTACATATAGCCAAAGCCTGAATCCCTCTCGAATATTTAGCGAATCAGCATAACAAGCAGTCAAAGGATCATACTGAAGATATGGATCTTTGACTTAACAAACACTCTGTGGGTTTTACCAACTGAGTATTTTAGAAGAAAAATATTTTTTTGGAAGAAAAAGCTGCATAAACGAAATAAAACATGGCAGAAATTTACACGGAAACATGAAAAGAATAGGACCCTGACTTGTGTAAATTAACTGCAAGTCCAAGGGAAAGATGAACATTCTCTTAAACACTTGATAGTATACGTGGATAGAGAAAGCCCAAATATTGGAAAATAACAGATTCGACACGAAAGCGTGAATGATTTGTTTATCATTAACCAAAAGGGAAAGTTACTACATTGTTTCACACGAGAAGAAAATCCAGAATTTTATGTTACGCTGTCCCGAAGAAAACAGTGCACACCAATGAATCGACCATTGGTCTTAAGGCCTTATATAGTGTCGGAGAAGGGCTGCCCCCGATTCCACACCAGCACTCACAGTATCCTCGTTGCAAATGCAATGGACAATGCTTCTCCAACCTTCCCTAGCACTAGTTCAAAGAACGAGCGCGACCCAGTTCCCCGATACAGAATAATAGAGCCTTCCAACCAAAGTATCACTCTCCCATTCTAAAAGCTGGAAAACATCCAGTCGTACATGACCCCTCTCCAACCAGACTTCACCAACACAAACAGATAAAAGGTCGAAGATTTTGAGAGCCGCCAACTAGCAGAAAACACTAGGTATTCAGAAAATCCAAATAAAAAGAATCCAAGAAATCCCATGACAAGCTCGAGAATTAGTAACCATGAAGAAAACCCAAATCAAAACAAGACGAGTACGAGAAGGGGGGAGCCGAAAGCGACCCAGGAAGCTGCTCCGACGCTGACCTTTTTTCAGGGCTTCGGCGTCGGTTGTAGCTGGAAAACCATATCCAAACAGCTCCTTTTAGGGTGAGGAATCCGGAAATGATGGAGACCCCATTCGTCCGTGTTCCTGTTATCAGATTTGAGCAATCGAAGGAGTGAACTTTGTGAAGAGTTGAGATTGATACGCGGTTGCGGTAGCGTTCCGTCAGCTGGCCTGGCCAGCCAGTTTTCGGAAGGTATCGCCGAAGTTGGATGTCAAAGGATGCATACGCGGTATGAAAATGACCCACAATATCTTTATCCTTTTCCTCATCCTTTAAGAAAGGTCGTCTTTGTTCTTTCGTATCCTTGTGTACGTAAAATTGTACGGATCGGCCCGTTTGTATCTAGCGTCTCGATCTTTCACTAAGATGATATAATATGAGTTAATATTATTACATATTGAGAAATAAAAATTATATTATATATGTGTTATAAAATAATATAATTTAAAAGTCTTTTTATCTTAGTTGATTATATGCGTGACGATTTAGACGGACGTCTCCGATTTGAATCCAAGCTATGTCTCTATTTTAAATGTTTTTTCTTTAAAATAATTTTTAAATTTTTAAAAAAATCAACTAAACAACTTACAAAATAAATTTAATATAAAAAAATTAAAATAATATATGAAATGTCCCAGTTGAGTCCAACAGCTCTGTGTTAGGACGGGACGGGACGAACGGTTCATCCCGTCCTGTCTCGATTTGTGAAACTATGAGTATTATCTCTATTCTTACACTTTCAAATCAGAAATAATTGCACACACATCTTTAGGTATTTATTATATACCCTCATATTTATTATATAGTTATATATTTTCTATAATAATTTATATTTTATTATTTATACCCTTGTCGATATGATTTATGAGATCCGCTTAGCTTTTATATAAGTTAAGAGTGGAAAAAAGACCAAATGTCCTCGTGTAAGGCCTCCCTTACATAATCAAAATGGTAACTTGTATATTTCTAAAATCTTTTATATTCTTCCATATATCTCCCGAAACTTATAACTCTGCACCTTCACTATGTTTTGGACGAAACATTCATTTGATTCCAAGTTCAAGCTCTAGAGGAATATAGTTAACATAATATTATGAGATAGGAAGACATTAAAAGGACAATGTAGGGATTCGATGGCAAATAATATAGCCAGGGTTGACGCGGATTAGGCCGGGTCAAGCAGGACAACGATCCAATTAAGAATGTTGGCCCAGGTCGGCCCAGCCCGACTCTAGTCGCTAGTCGAATCCAGCCCAATCCAAGTTTTGCATTGGCCCGGGGGACCGAGTTGTAGACACTGTTGTTCCATGTTCTAATGATTAGGCGAATTGGATATTTCAGCAGCGTTTTTTACCAAAGCACTTGCACCGGTCTATCTTCATTTATTTCAAACAATTCATTTGCACAGTTGAAGAAAATCTAAAAGAAAAGAACGAATAGCCTTTCCCCCCCCGAAAAATAGACCAACCAAAACTAGCCCAATAAGATTGTTTTTTCTTTTTTAAAAAATGTTTTCTCAACTATCCAATCTAAGATCGGACAGTACAGACAGGTTGCTTGAGAAACATACCGTTTTTGTGAAAAAATCCTAGTTGTTGTATCCTCTCCCGCCAACACCCCCGCCCCCACCATGCTTTCGCTATGTTGAATAACAACACTGCCCCCCCCTAAACATGATGTCTCCTTTTCACAAGTATTACGTACATATAATTTTACAATGTTGGCGTCCTTCCGGGTTTGACAATCATCAACTGTGAAAAAATTTTGGATGTCAATGTCTACTCATTTTACACTGGAAATCAAAACCAGAAAAACGGTGTAGAACGACGTATTCCTCTGGTTTGACCGTATTTTAAAATCCTAGTATACATATATATATATATATATAGGACACATCAGAAATCAAAAAAATAATCTTATACAATATTTTACATAATTTTACGGCGTACCAAACAACACATTGAAGAGACGATTGTAAACCACTTTTGCACCAACAATTCAAGTCTGAGACCATGGTTGTAACAGTCCCAGATTAGTCAGCTGGCATATCCCATGAGAACACAACTAACTCCTTCAACTATATAATATGAAGAAAACGGGGTTAAGATTATAAACATCAGAATACGAAGATGCACCGCCTGGACTAAGAAGAATAACACAATGCCAAAGATGAACAGCTACAACGACCCCGTCATGTCTAGCTGACAGGTGCAGCTTGATGTTTCTTCAACATGGCAGCATGCTTCTGGCCTGCTACGTGGTAGCTGAACACCACCGCACTGTTGCATACAACATTGCAGATGGTGCACACCCTCACTGCTTCTGCTGCCGCCCCTCCTTCCAAAACTTTCCTCCTTTTTGTCTCCAAGTCCACTTCGTTTGCCGGAGCAGATTTTTTATTGGTTTTTTCACCTCCTGTTTTGCCATTGTCAGATTCTGGAGGTTCTTTGCTCCCAACTACCTTCATTGGTGCCTTAGCAGGTTTTGGTGCAATCGATTCCTTCAGCTTCTCTAGGTTCTTCTTGTGTTTCCTTCCCTGCCTGTGGCTATTGAGGACTTCTTGGCTGTTGCAGGCAATCTTGCACACTTCACAATATGCAGACTGCACGGCCTTGGGAATCTTCTTTTTCTTTTTCCATATGACGCCATTTTGAGGAGGATGTGTACCCCTGTTCTGGTAAATTGACACACTTGGGAGTCTTCCTAGAACCTGCACGTGTGAAAGTATTTTCAGACATCTCAGCAAAGCATACAACTAGTTGTGATTAAGAGAATATCTATAACTTGCTGCTTCAACGACAGGTGCATGCTAAATGTAAGAATGCAGCACAGAACACCCATATGCATTTGTAATGAACAAATGTGCATGCAGGTGGTAGAAGGCCAAATCTGCTTGGATACCTGTCAAAATCACTGTTCGTAGGAGTACATGCACACGACAGGGGAAGGCTCGCCACCCACCAGAGTGCCCCATTTCCACAGCCTCTGGATGGCACTCCCCACTGTCAGGCCACACATGGCCATTGGCTGATAGTCACTAACTCACCTACAGTCACCATCCTACAGAGAGCTAGTCCCACCGTTGGAGGAACGCTCCCATCTAGTGGGCTGCCCAAGACGTTGCACCTACAGCTGCCGGCATCCATTGGATGAATTGTAGCTTCAAGCCACCTTCCAGAAAAAAATAAAAATAAAAAAACGGGTATGTCGATGTCCAACAGCGGCTTGCCCCTTGCAAGCATTCACCATCTCTCCTTTCTCCGAGTCTTCTCTTTTGGCCTTTGTTACCGATTCACCCCTCCCTAACACAAATCCCAGTGAAGGTTTAATAATGATTTTACAGGTAGGATAACCATGATTTTTCTTCGTCCAAACTGGGCTATTGTTATCAAAATAAGGCTTCATGATGTGACTAAGAATACAACAAGGCATGCAGCCCCCCCCCACCAGTAACCAAATGCAGACTTGCAGATGCAAACATTCACAACAAGATCAAGCAGGCAATAAATACATAATGGTATCTGCTGCAAAGAAATACATATGTAATATTACCACGAGACCTTGCAACCCTTAGCTTCCCATCTCCGCACCCAAACCATCCTCCTTAGAAACACCAATCTCCCAGGAGCAGAAACAAAAGCTCTCCTATATACATATTTACTCCTCCCTCAGTTGCCAGTGGAGTTCAGGCTCCAATCTTCCTCCAATGCATCATCATCAAAAACCTGAGATACTGACCCATAAGAAGAAATAGCAAACAGCCTCTCTACTCTTGCAAACTCTGCCCCAGATGATGTCATGCAACCCTCTTGAAAGCTCTCCTTTCCCTTGCCAAAAGAACCTACCTTGAATGCTTTCCAACTTCCTAGCCACTGTCCTCGGAATCCTAAAAATAGATGGGGAACATATGGGGAAATTGTCTAGCACCAATTTGCATGGTACTATTGTGCGCACATAAGATAGCAACTGGCCCTCCCATCCATAGATGGCAGTATCGGCCGAAATCGATACGTTTCGGTCGAAATATATCAGTTTCGGCCCATACCGATACGAATTCGGACATGCTTACTGTAGCAGGTCCGAAACTTAAAAAAAAAAATTTTATGGTTTCGGGTGAAACCGATACCGGTTTCACCCGAAACTTACCCGTTTCGACCTGATTCTCAGATCTGAGGGAGAAGGGCGGCAGGCCAGGGAGCTGTTGAAGGGTGCTGGAGGCCCCTTGAGGGGGAGGGTTTGTTGCCGCCGGCGTTTCTTGGAGTTTGCAGCGGGTAGCCGCGTTTTCTTGGCTCTCATTCCTAATAGATCTTGTAAGTTTTTATTTTTTTTAGTTGGTTTGATAGTTTTTTTGTAGTAGATAAGGTTCTCTTAAATATTTTTTTTGTAGTAGATAAGGTTCTCTTAAATATATTAATTTTCATAAGTGAAATATGTTAAGACTCCAAATTAAGCCCTCATTAGCTATTTAAATTTGGGGCTTTTGTCTAATTAGGTTTAATTAGGGTCAATTGAAGCTCAATTAAGCTTCATTGAAGAATTTAGGGTGGAAACATACTGCTAATTATATTTAATAAAGGGTGATTAGGATAAAAATGATAATTAAGCCTTAATTAACTATTTAAATTTGGGCCTCTTGTCTAATTAGATTTAGTTAGGGTCAATTGAATCTCAATTAAGCTTCGTTGAATAATTTAGGACGGGAACATGCTTCTAATTGCATTTAATGAAGAGTGATTAGGATAAAACTGATAATTAAGTCTTAATTAACTATTTAAATTTGAGTGTTTTGTCTAATTACGTTTACTTAGGGTCAATTGAAGCTCAATTAAGCTTCATTGAATAATTTAGAGCCGGAACATATTACTAATTGCATTTAATGAAGGATGATTAGGGTAAAACTGATAATTAAGCCCTAATTAACTGTTTAAATTTGAGACTTTTGTCTAATTAGGTTTAGTTAAGGTCAATTGAAACTCAATTAAGCTTCATTGAATAATTTAGGGCGGGAATAAGCTGCTAATTGTAGTTAATGAAGGGTGATTAAGGTAAAACCCTAAATTAAGCCCTAATTAGCTGTTTAAATTTAGGAGTTTTGTCTAATTATCTCAATTCAACATACATTGTACTCACAACCATTTATTTTTGACTGCCTTAATGCAGCATCATGCCTAGACGTGAACAAGGTCAGGAGCAGCAAGGGCAGCAGGATCCGGGGTGGGCCCACCTCTCCTTAGTTGATGTTGGGAGAAGAAAAGTGAAGTGCAATTATTGTGGTAAGGAAATACATGGCGAAACTATTAGAGGAAAGCAACATTTAATAGGGATAAGAGGAGAGGTCAAACAATGTGACAGATGTCCCTGAGAGGTCCAAGAAGAAATACACCAGTGCCTTCTGGGCAAAAAAGAGAGGATGCAACAAAGGGCTGAAGATCAGGCTAAAATTGCTGAGGAGATTTCGGGCAGAAGGGGAAGGAAGGATGATGATGATGAGGAAGGCACTGAGGATTCAGATCCAGAACTGACTGAAGCAATAGAGCGTGAACAAGCCGCTTGAAAAACAGGAAAAGCACCGATAAGTTCAGGGACATATTCCAGTATAGCTGGTGTAGCACGAGCTGCACGACGTCCTGACACTGGTGCAGCCCCACAGAGAGGAGGCCCCATGGACAGCTATCTGCACAGAAGACAGTGTTACACAACCTAAAATCAAGCAAGCATTGAGAGGGGTAAAAAAATCATCAGAAGTTGCAGGGCATATATTTAAAAGTATTTGCAAATGATTTTTCCATGTAGGTGTCCCTGCATATGCAGCTGAAAGCGAATATTTTCAACCTATGCTAGATGTCATAGCAGACGCTGGCCCTGGCTTGAAGGCCCTATCACGTCGAGATATATACGGGCGTGGCCTTGAGGGAGAGGTTGAAGAGCTCCATCAGTGGATTGAAAACTTCAAACATATATGGATGGAGAGAGGATGCACCATCATGTGTGATGGCTGGACTAGTATCACGAAGAACTCCATGATTAACTTTTTAGTCTATTGCATCGAAGATACAGTATTTGTTAAATCTGTAGATGCATCAAATTATGAAAAAAATATAAATTATTTGTTTCATTTGATCGATAAAATAGTAAACCAAATTAGAGAGGACAATATTGTGCAAGTAATCACTGATAATGAAGCTAATTATAAGACTGTAGGGAAGAAATTGATACAGAAGCGTAGGCATTTATATTGGCTCCCGTGTGCAACACATTGTCTAAATTTGATACTTGAAGACATTGGGAAAGAAAATAATGTGAAGAAGACAATCGAGAGGGCACAAAAAATCACCTAGTATATTTATGACCATCCTAGAATATTGAACATGTTCAGGGAGCATAAAGTGGGGGACAAGATATGATCCGTGCAGGGCCAACCAGATTTGCTTCGAATTTCATTTCTTTGGAGTCTTTGCACAGGTATAACAATGAGCTCAATTCTTTCCACTTTATCCGTATAGAAATCATCCGTATTTGATTCAAATTTCATTTCTTTGGAGTCTCTGCACGGGTATGAGAACGAGCTGAAAGCTTTCATATACCACAATGCTCTGCGGGAATATATAGACAAGTCTAATGTTGATACTCAGATGGATTATTTGGATGTCTGCCACATCGTGGAAGACAACAAATTATGGGGCAGGGTCTCACGGTACATGAAAGTAGTCACACTCACACCCTTCGTGAAGGTCCTAAGAATAGTGGATGGCGATGAGAAGAATGAAATAGGATATCTGTACGAAACCATAGACCGTGCCAAATTAGAGTTGCAGAATTCCCTTCCCAGATAATATGCAAAGTGGTGAAAAATTATTGACCATAGATAGGACAACACATTACACCATGACTTGCATGCAGCTAGTGAGTGATTAATTGTATTGATACATTGTTCTTTAGGTTAATTTATATCAAACATTTAGTTAACTATACACAAATGCATATTATTTCCTCAACCCTCGATTTATGTACAATGCCAATACAAATGTTGATGGCGAGGTGCTTCAAGGCACTTTAAAAGTCATTGGTCGTTTATCGAGGTCACCAGATAAGAGACTTCAAGCCGAAGTAGAGGCTGGCCTTTATTGATTTTATCAATAAGACGTATAGAATTTACTTAAGTAGTTATGTTAATCTATTACTTTATCTTTATAGATTTATAGATGAACTATTATGGAATGAGGACTGAGACATATTCTAACTCCCAATTGCAATATGTTGTGGGAAGAGTGAGTCCAAGTATACTAAATCCTTGTGATTTCTTAACCTCAATATGTATTAGTACATCATGGAGAATTGATCTTTATTTACATCTTACATTTATTTGTTTATGGTTGGTGGAACAACTGACTGGTGGATAATGGTCAACAACCGAGATGTGGACAGTAATGCATTAGCTTTCATTGCAATTAGGGTGCTCAATCAAACACTCAAAGGTTCGCAATCAGCTAAAGGCTGAACGATTAGAAAAATTAGTTTACTGTCACTACAATATGAGGTTAAGAATAAGGAACATAAAGCTAAAACAACAACTGAGGGACAAACACGTCGCAGAGGATGCAACTCCAGAAATTGATGTGGACGCTTTATTTGATGATGACAATCCCTTGCAGTCTTGGGTGGAGATACGAGAGCAGGTTGATAAGCCCGTTTTTGATGTTGATGATAGAACATGGGCAGAGGACATAATAGATGAAGATGAGACAAGATATCCAAAATTTAGAAGACCAACAAAGAGGGTCAGAGAGACTCGTGCGCACCAGAGAAGGGACTCAGCTTTGTTTGTTTATGACACTGAGCAACAGCCTGAGTTTGAGCCAACTAGACACTCAAAATCAGATAGCAGGCCAGTCACTCCTGACATGGTCAAGTCACCTCCATCCTTAAGAAGAAGTACATCAGTGCATGAGCTAACTGAGAGGACTAGTGCTGCTACTCAAGAGGACCCGGCAATTGAGCAGTTGAAGTAAATTTATGTTAGGCACACCCCAAGGGGAAAAGGACTCATCTCAAAGATGAATGAAATGATCACACCAAAAGAGAAAAAAAACATCCCCAAAGGCTAAAAGATAACTTGTTTCTTATGGTTCTGATGATGATGATGATGATCCCAGTGCAGCTGCAGGTGCTACAACTGGCGGTGGCACATATGCACCTACTTCCTCCTTCCACGCAAACACAGGTAGAGGATACAGTCATAGTGAAGAAGGATATGATTCACAGAGCTAATATAGACATCCATCAGGTTATGGAGGTGGCCAACAGGAAACAGGCATGTATGGGTGGGGTCAACCAAAATTTTAATTTCATCTAGTTCCACCCAGTAGCAGTTATGGGTCAGCATCTTGTCATACTCAAGGTTCTGCTTCTTATGCTGATTCTGGATTCCAATCAAGCCAACAACCTTACACTCCAAGAGGGATCCAAAGAGGGATGCAGGACTTGGCTACCTCATTATTTGGTTATAGTGAATATATAGAATACATGCAACCTTTTTATGGGTATTAACATCAGAAGCCAGGTGATGAGGGAGAAGGTTCTTCTAGCTATTATCCATATTAGTGCATCATCATTTAGGTAAGGATCATTTAATTTCTATAACATTTACTACGTCTAATTAGGTTTATTGTACTACTTGAACCTACTTCATGCTTAATATGTACTCAAGAATATCACTTTAACATGTCCAATGCCTACTTCATGTTTATTGCACTTAATCATATTTCTTTACAGTCAAATACATGTCTAATGATTTTTTTTATTTATATTTTTCTGATTTTTTCCCCAAAATTTTCTATATTTTTTGCTTTTTTTGAATGTTTTCAACCAGTTTCGGCCGATTTCAGCCGAAACCGAAACCGGTATTGCCAACCTTGCTCCCATCCTGTTAGCCTGAACTTCAATCTTTGAATGACGTCCCGTCAATGTCCATACTGTAGAGCAAGGAAGGAAGGACTGGGGATAGGACTCGGATTGCCCGGTCCAAAACTGATCTGGGTTGCCCAGATCAACCGATCCTGATCCTATCCAGGTCCAATCCAGGCCAACCATTTTTTCTATAATATGGGTTTACATACTTTTACAAGAGTTTTTTGTGCAAAAATCTAACCTATTTACTCTCATCAAGAGTCTAATGGTCTTCCTTCCCCCATGCCCCCCCCCAACCCCCCCATTCCACTGCAAGGCTGATGGCGACGGAAGACGAGAAATTAATGGACGGAGGACGAGGACGATGCGGCACCAACGAATGGTGGCTACAGCAACGACATCGGTGGCCGATGGCGATGGGGACAACAACAATGATTGGTGATAGAAGCAGGTAAGTATTTTCCTTTGTTTGATTTTCTCTCTTCTTCTTCTTCGCCGCCGCTGCCGCCTCCATTTTTAAAAAATTTACAGGGTGGGTAGATGGGACTAGCCTGAGGATCACATCTGATCAACCGATCCCAGCCCGATCCACCTGATCCTGGCCAACTCGGCCTAAGAATCAAGACCGGATGGATCAGGATCAGATCGACCAGACCCAAAATCGATCGGAAGAGTACCTGGTGTGAGGTGGAGACCCAAATAGGTGATTGAGAATTCCCCAATCTGACAACCTAGAATGAAGGCAAGCATGGATGGCAGTTTCGGCCGAAACGTATTGGTTTCGGACCGGAATGATCCGAAACTGAAGCTTCTCAGTGTAGCAAGTCCGAAACTATAAGAAAAATAATATTTTAATTGCTTCGAGCGAAACCAGACACGTACTCCCTTCTCAAGGGGAGTTCAAGCCTACCCCTCAGATCTGAGAGGCTGTCGGCCAAGAGAGGTGGGGGAGGGGGAGGGGGTGCTTGGGACTGGTGAACCTACTACAGAGGGGCTTCGAACTCCATGGCCGCCATCGAATGGGTTACACGCAAGAACAGGGGATCGTCGGCAAACAACAGGGCATTGTTTTTCCTCCAAGATCAGCTCCGATTGCCCTCAGAAATTAGAACATACGAAGAACAAACAGAACAGGGAGGATGGAAGAAACACAGTAGAGGATATTACACTCTGTAAGAACTGATCTAAGCTAAGAACAAGGAAGAAGATAACATGGCAGAGCTCTCCTAAGAACTCTAACTAAGAAGGAACAAGTACAAGAGACTAAAGAGCAAGACAACTGTTTAGGTTAAGTAGGATGATGATCCCACTTGATTACACCATCCCTTTTATAATGCTTCATAGCGAAGGTCTGTTACAAACTATTGGTGGGAATTGAGCCACATTTCCTCCATCAATTTCCCACAAAATTCTTTAACAAATATAACAAACCGTAAAACTAACACTAAGGGCCTATTTGATAAATGTATTGTGTAACTTACCCGGGAGATGGTGTATTCGAGCTATCAGCTCGGATACCCAATCCCGAGTTACTAGATAAAATAACAAAGAAAAAGCCTACTCTACCCATTTAATCCCATGACCATCAAACCCATTTTAGGATATTACCTGCGAATAACCCTTGTGACTGGCATGTGACCGGCGGGTAAGTTACCCTGCCAGCTTATCAAACAGGCCCTAACAGATCAGCTATCCCAACTAACTATCAACTATAACTCCAGCTATCCCAGCTAACCATTGACTATCACTCCAGCAATCTCGGCTACTATCAACTATAACTCCAACTATCCCAGCTAACCATCGACTATCACTCCAGCTATCCCGGTTACTATTGACTATAACTTTGGCTATCTCAGCTCCTATCGACTATCACACTTGTCATCAGCATCTCGAGCTGACTAATCGACTATCACTCCTGTCGAAACAGAAAAAAAAGAAAAAAAGAAAAAAATGAGAGAAAAAAAAAGAAAAATTGAAGGGAAAAAGTGAAGAAATCATAGGCGCATTCCAAAGTTAACATAGATGCCTCAATTTCACATAGGCGCAAACCGAGCTATGTTAACATAGGCGCACAAAAAGTTAACATAGGCGGAAATAAAGGCACACAAATAGCTAACATAGGTGCATACTGATAACATAGACGCATTCCAAAGTTAACATAGGCGCATCAATTTCACATAGGCGCAAACTGAGCCAAGTTAACATAGGCACAAGAGGGAGAGAGGGAGATTGAGATAGACGCAAGAGGGAGAGAGGGAGAGTGAGATAGGCACAAGTGAGATAAGAGCAAGAGAGAGAGAGGGAAAGTAAGATAGGCATAAGAGGGAGAGGGAGATTGAGATAGGAGGGAGAATCCCTTTTATAATGCTTCATAGCCAAGGTCTGTTACAAACTATTGGTGGGAATTGAGCCACATTTCCTCCATCAATTTCCCACAAAATTGTTTAACAAATATAACAAACCGTAAAACTAACACTAACAGATCAGCTATCCCAACTAACTATCAACTATAACTCCAGCTAACCATTGACTATCACTCCAGCAATCTCGGCTACTATCAACTATAACTCCAACTATCCCAGCTAACCATCGACTATCACTCCAGCTATCCCGGCTACTATCGACTATAACTCTGGCTATCTCAGCTCCTATCGACTATCACACCTGTCATCAACATCTCGAGCTGACTAATCGACTATCACTCCTGTCGAAAAAGAAAAAAAGAAAAAAATGAGAGAAAAAAAGAAAAAGTGAAGGAAAAAAGTGAAGAAATCATAGGCGCATTCCAAAGTAAACATAGATGCCTCAATTTCACATAGGCGCAAACCGAGCTAAGTTAACATAGGCGCACAAAAAGTTAACATAGGCGGAAATAAAGGCACACAAACAGCTAACATAGGTGCATAATGATAACAGAGACGCATTCCAAAGTTAACATAGGTGCAAACATAGGCGCATCAATTAGGCGCAAACTGAAATAAATTAACATAGGCACAAGAGGGAGAGAGGGAGATTGAGATAGGCGCAAGTGAGATAGACGCAAGAGGGAGAGAGGGAGAGTGAGATAGGCACAAGTGAGATAAGAGCAAGAGAGAGAGAGAGGGAAAGTGAGATAGGCGTAAGAGTAAGAGGAAGAGGGAGATTGAGATAGGCGGAAGAGGGAGAGATAGAGGGGTAAGAGGGAGCTTTTGACTGTGCGCTTTTTGACAACCTATTGACCGTGTGCTTTTTGACCAGGCGAAATCGGACGTGAACTCCCCTCTTAAGAGGAGTTGATGTCCGACAACTTTTTGACTGTGTGCTTTTTGACCGAGCGAAACCGGACGCAAACTCCCCTCTTAAGGGGAGTTCAAGTCTACCCCACCCCGTAAATCTGAGATTTGAGGGGTTGCTGGCCAGGAGAGGTGGAGGAGGGGTAGGGGGGAGCTTGGGACTGTCGAGAGAAGATATTGACGCCGCTGCTGTCGTTTCTTGCTGTCTATCGTGCGTAGCTGCCGCCGCCGCCGCCGCCGCCGTTCACATCATTGGGTTGAAGATCTTTCAAGGATCTTGTAAGTTTTTGTTTTTTTATTTGTTTGATAGTTTTCTTGTTGTAGATAAGGTTATCTACAAGGTCAAGAGCATGGGTAGACGTGAACAAGGTCAGAAGGCTGTTGGGCAGGACAATCCGAGGTGGGCGCACCTCACCTTAGTGATTATTGGAAGAAGAAAAGTCAAATGTAATTATTGTGATAAGGAGATACATGGCGGAATTACTAGAAGAAAGTAGCATTTGACAGGGATAAGAGGAGAGGTAAAGCAATGTGATAGATGTCCCCGACAAGTGGCAGAGAAAATACACCAATGTCTTCTGGGCAAAAAAGACAGGAGGGCTAAGAAAAGAGGGCTAAGAAAATAGTTAGCGAAGGTAAATCAAAGGCATTTGAAGATTTATATAATAAATTAAGAACCCGAGAGGGTGAAAAGGATATATTTAAACTTGCTAAATTAAGAGAAAGGAAAACTAGAGATTTAGATCATATTCGTTGCATTAAAGGTGAAGATCAAATGGTTTTAACTAAAGATTTTGATATTAAAGAGAGGTGACATAGTTATTTTCAGAAGTTACTTCATAGAGATTACGTCAAGAATTTCTCTTTAGAAGGTGCCCAAGAGTCAACAATATTTGATAAATATCATTATTTCAGGCATATTAAGATGTCAAAAGTGTAGGATGCTTTAAGAAAAATGAAAGTGAGCAAGACTTTAAGACCAGATGGCATACCTATTAAAGTATGGAAAGGTGTAAGAGACACTGGTATTCAGTGACTAACTAAACTTTTCAATAAAATTTTAAAGGAACGGAGAATGCCAGAAATTTGGAGAAAAAGTATTGTAGTTCCTTTCTATAAAAACAAAGGAGATATTCAAAGCTGCAATAATTATCGTAGAATTAAGCTTATAAGTTATACTATGAAACTTTGGGAAAGAGTAATCGAAAAACGCCTCTGATATATGACTACTGTATCGATAAATCAGTTTGATTTTATGCCGAATAAATCTACTACAGAAGCTATTTTCTTACTATAGCAGCTAATGGAGAAGTATAGAGAGATGAGAAAAGATTTGTATATGATTTTTCTTGATTTGGAGAAGGCGTATAAATCGAGTACCGAGAGAAGTGATTTAGTAGACATTAAGAAAGAAATGAGTCTCTCAAGGATATGTTGATTCGGTTAAGGATATGCACGACGGTGCTATTACTAGTGTTCGAACTATTGCTGGAGAGACTGGTGAATTTTCAGTTTCTATAGGTTTGCATCAAGGTTCTGCACTAAGTCCGTATCTCTTTGCCTTAGTTATAGATGAAGTAACAAAATAATTGCATGAGGATATCCCTTGGTGTATGTTATTTGTAGATAATATTGTCTTAATTGATGAGAGTATTGATACTTTAAATGATAAGTTAGAGCATTGGAGACTTGCTTTGGAATCTAAAGGCTTTTAAATTAGTAGGAGCAAGTCAAAGTTTATGCATTGTAATTTTAGTAATGAGAGAGTGGTACAGGAAGATATGGTTCTAATTGATGGACATAACATTCCAGAGTAATAACTTTCGGTACTTAGGGTCTATCATATAAGAGAATGGGGAGATTTATAACGACGTTGCACATAGGATTAAGGCAGACTGGTTAAGATGGAGAAGCGCATCAGGAGTCCTCTGTGATCGTCGTATGCCTGTGAAACTCAAAGAGAGGTTTTATAGAACGACTGTGAGACTTGCTTTGTTATATGGTACCAAGTGTTGAGCAGTACGAAAGGAACACATTCACAAAATGTGTGTAGCAGAGATGAGGATGTTGAGAATCTTGATATGGATGTATGGCAAGACTAAGAAAGATAAGATTAGGAATGAGCGCATCCGTAAGGATTTGAGAATAGTCCCAATAAAATGAGAGAAAATAGACTCGGATGGTTTGGACATGTGCTTCGTCACCCTAACTCAGCGCCGGTTAAAAGATGTGACCGAATCTTAGTGGATACTAGTAAAAGAGCTCGAGGAAGGCCTAAAATGAGATGGTGCGATGTTATTAAGGACATTAGTTTCTTGGGTTTAAATATAAATATAACACTTGATAGAAATCTATGACGGAATAGGATTCATGTAGTCGACCCCAAATAATTCGGATAAGACTCTGATGATGATGATGGAACTGGCTGGTCCAACACTAACTTACTGAACCAGACAAGAAGCGGGAGTGGAAAAAACGGTTAAAGGATGTCAAGAAAGCCACGGGCGAAGCGGTCTCGCCCAGTATCGATCCTAGGGACTCACGAAGGGAGTCAAAAACCACAAGTACCTGTGAACCATTCCACCAAAAAAAAGCTTGTTGAACAAGACTGTTTCTGACCAGTTCCAATTCAAACCAGCTAGTTTTTAACACCCCTACTATTCTTCAAAGTTCTATAAAGACACCCCCAAGCCATATTTACGATTCCATGGTGAATAAATAATTGATCTATAGATTCCTTCTGAATACCACAAAACAGGCATTTATCCTTGATCTTAGGATTGAACCTCTTAATTGTGTCCTTTGTTATTGTCTCATGGAATGTCAAGGGGTTACAAGGAGTGGAGAAGAGGAGGGCGGTGAGGGAGCCGATTAGGAGGTGCAAAATTGATAGTCTGTGCATTCAGGAGACTAAGTGTGAGGGGATGGTGTTACTCTCTTGAGGGAGATTGGAGGGACCCACCTCTCTATGGGGGTTACCTCTCCGGTGCAGGTCCGGGAGTATTATGATCCTCTAGAACCCGTTCGAGGTAGAGGAGGTGACGCAGGACAGGGAAGTTAACAGGTGGGCCATCTCTTTGCACTTCAAGAGTATTAGGGATGGCTTCTCCTGAGACTTCAGTGGGGTATATAGCCCTCAGCCTAAGAAAAAGAAGCGACTACTATAGGAGGACTTGATTCGACACCACCTCTCTTCTGGACGGCCGTGGTGTGTTGGAGGAGACTTCAACGTGGTGGTGGCTCTGTGGGAGAGGACAGGGGATGTTACTTATGCCGGAGACAGAGGACTTCTCTGACTTCATCCAAGAGGCAGCTTTGGTGGATATTGGCATGGCCCATAGTTGCTTTACTTGGTCCAACCTGAGAGCAAATGCTTCTTGCCCTAAGTTGGACAAATTTCTAGTTTCTGTTGACTGGGAGGACCACTTTTCACACGTGCAGGTGACTGCGCTAGCCAAATCTGTTTTCCACCACAAGCCCATCCTTATGAAGACCATCCGAGTTCATGACAGGAACTATGGTTTCTGGCTTGAGCAGTTTTGATTGAAGGAGGATGACTTCATGCAGATTGTCAAAGGTGCTTGAAATGCTCAGTCTACGGTTTTCTCTGCTATGGTTACTTTGGTGAGAAGGTCGAGACATACTGCACTAGTTCTTCAGGGTTGGGGAGTTGATAAAACCCTTCTTGGGAGGGCAATTGTAGACAGAATTCTTCACTAGCTTGAGGGACTTGATTGTTTGGAGGAGGCCGGCCTTATGGATGACGAGGACAGGACACTCAGGGACACCTTGAAGGAGCAATTTGATGAGATATTTTCTAAAGAGGAGATCTACTAGAGACAGAGATTGAGAGACAGATGGATAAAAGAGGGGGACAGGAATACAACTTACTTTCAGCGTATTGCTTCTGAGAGGAGGGTCAAACTCCATCTCTTACATCAAGGTGAGAGAGCACTCCTCCACAGATGAAGAGATTAGGGGCCAGGCAAGGAAGTTCTATTCTAGACTATTTACAGAGGGTGAGTACTGTATCCCAAGAATTGCAATTGATCTTCTCCCTCACTTCAACCCTGAAGAGAGGGATGCTATTTCACAGTCATTTTCAGACGTGGAGGTCCATCAGGCAATCTTCTCTCTTGTAGGTGATAGAGCCACAGGCCCGAATAGCTTCCCGTTGGCCTTCTTTCAGAAATGTCGGGAGGTTATCAAAGTTGATCTATTGGCAGTTGTGAGGGAGTTTCAGGAGGGAAGGGCTTACTTGGGGGGTATTAATAAAACCCTCTTGGTGCTCATCCCTAAGAAGGTGGGTGCTCAGGAATTTTCAAATTTTAAGCCGATCAATTTGATGTATGGAATATGCAAAGATCATCTCCAAGGTGCTTGCAGAGAGGTTGGTCTCTGTTATGGACAGCTTAGCCAGTCACTTCCAGGAAGCTTTCATTAGGGGGAGGCACATTTTGGATAACTTCTTGATGACGCATGAGTGTATGTTTGCTATGAAGAGTCAGAGGAGGAAAGGGGTGGTCCTAAAGTTAGATTTTAAGAAGACTTATGATAGGGTTAATTGGTAGTGCCGCTTTGATGTTCTGGACAGGATGGGCTTTGGAGACAAATGGATTGGCTGGGTCAAGACATGTATCTCTTCGACTTCCTTTGCGGTCCTCATCAATGGGAAGCCGACTCTTTTCTTCCATAATGGTAGAAGCCTTCGCCAAGGGGACCCTATGTCTCCTCTCCTTTTTGTGCTAGTGACTAGTGTCCTGAGCAGGGTATGACAGAAGGTTGAGGCTGCTGGTTTGATCAGAAGCTTTCAAGTGGTTAGAGGTGGTCCTTCACTTACTCACTTGCAGTATGCATATGATACCATGTTGTTCCTTGCTAAGGGTGAGCAGCACCCTTTTATGGCTAGGCTCTTACTAGAACTGCTAGAGGAGGTCACCGGCCTGAAAGTTAACTTCAACAAGAGTCTTCTTGTAGGGGTGAACATGGAGGATAGGCCTCTCTGGGAGGCGGCCCGCTTGTTGGGTTGTAGGATTGAAGAATTCCCCATCAATTACTTGGGTCTCCCTCTTATCTTGAGTCCTATTCGGTGTGTTGACTGGCTTCCCATCAATCAGAGGTATGAGTCCAGGCTGACTGGGTGGAAGGCTAGAGCACTCACTATCTTATGGGGGCAAATTCTCACTGTGCAGATCTGTGCTAGATAGTCTCCCTACTTATTTCCTTTCCATGTTCCGGATTCTGAAGACGGTGATGAAGAAGATTAACTCTATTCAGTGCAAGTTCTTTTGGCATGGCAGTGGGAGAAGATGCAGAGGATGGCATGACATAGCTTGAGAAAGACTGGCCACCAGTAAGGCTCAGGGTGGGTTGGGGATCAAGAATGTAAGGGAGTTCAACTTGGCCCTCTTGTGTAAGTGGCTATGGAGGTTGGGATATGGAGACGATGGGTTGTGAGCACAGGTGATCAGGTAGAGGTACTTCGATAGGAGGAGAGTTTGGGATTTAACTCCTACTCTCCTTCACGGGATTTCTCCTCTTTGGCGAGATATTTTCTCTTGCAAGGATGTTATCATATCTGGGGTCAAGGTCCGACTGGGAAAAGACGATAGCAGCCTTTTCTGGAGGGATAGATGGTGTAGAGACTTCCCACTGGAGGTTTTGCTCCCTTGTCTCTTTACAGTTGCAATGGATCCCCTGGGAGCTATCTCTCAGGCTTTTGATGCCCTCCCACCGAGAGGGGCCTGGGCACCAATTTCAGGAGGGACCTCAGGCAGGAGGAGATGGTGCAACTTCAAGACCTTCTCTCCTTCCTCGTACGCTATCATCCTCGGCCTGATAGTGAGGATGAGTGGGTGTGGAGATGAGAAAAGGAAGGGTCATTCACAGTCAAGTCCGCATATGGTGCCATCTTTGATGGAGGGTTTTGGCACAGTCTCCATGATCAGGTGTGGACACCAAAGATCGCGCTGAAGGTGAAGCTCCTGGCCTAGAGGATCTCTCACGAGAGACTATCAACTCGGGATAGGTTGTGTCCATTCCTTCCAAATATTCAACCGACCTGCAACTTTTGTGGTGAGGACAACGAGACCATTGACCACCTGTTTATAGGTTGTTCTTACTCACAGGGAGTGTGGAGGGAGTTGGCGAGGAGGACCCACTATGTCATCGGACAGCACAGTGACGCTCACCACCTATTTGTGCACTGGGAGAGACATTGGCCCATTAGGAGTGACAGGATGGTGTGGTGACTTATCCTTCATGCTACACTATAGATGTTGTGGGGGGAGCGAAAGAACCGAATTTTCAAGAGGGCCTCGTGCAGAGGAAACTCTTGTATCTTTTGTTTGTGATAGAGTAAGGGAATGGACCGCTATTATGTGTAATGTGAATTCCCTTACTTCTACTCTTTTTGGTTGTTTGGAAGGCTAGGTTGTTCCACACTGACCATGTGTGGCCTTCTTTTGTATAGGTTTTTTGGGGTTGCCTTTTGGAATTGTGATAACCTATACTTGTACATTTTTATTTTATACAATAGTGGTACTACCCACTTTCAAAAAAAAATTGTGTCCTTTGTTGGGATTCTCCTCATTCTAGTTAGCCATTTTCCATAAGAAACCTGTATTTTAGCAGGGAGTTTGCTCCCCCATACATTCATTCCTATACAACCACACTTTTTTCTCAACCAGCATCAGTAACTTTAATATTAATTTAACCAGCAAATTCCCACTTACCCCTTATCTCAAAACTCTTCCATTCCCCACTTATGTAGTCTGAGGCGTGAGGCGGCCGAGGCGACCAGGGGGTCACCTCATGCCTCAAACGCCTAGGCGATGGCCTAGGCGTTTGAGGCGAGATTTTTTTTTAAATATGTATATATAATTCAAAAAATAAATTATGTCTAATTATCACAAAAACACCTATATAAAGTCAATAAATTTCCTAAATTCATTCAATCCTATGATTCAAATTATTATGACTCACTAAATTCACATAGAATTTAACAAACCACTGTCAAAAACCAAATTCTGTGTGTCCATGTGAGATAGAGAGAGAGTGAGACATACTGTGGTCAGAGTGAGGCGAGACAGAGCGAGGCGAGGCGAGCAGCCACCGCCTCACCTCTGAGGCGCGCCTAGGCGAGTGCCTAGGTGCGCCTCAGACTACATAGTTCCCCACCTGCTGTCATAATATAACCTGGTTTCAGGTGGCTGTCAACTCCATAGAGTCAAAGTTTCTGATTCATATAGCTCATACTTAGCATAAGTTTCCAACCTCCTCCATTTTCAGTCGGCCTCAGCTCCTCTCCACAGATTAACCTTTTGCCTATGTGATGGAATAAAGTCTTGGAGACATTTATCAATTCTGATCACACCATTTATGGATTCAGTGCCCACTGTAACCACCTTATCGCTGAGTTAAACAATCACAAGCCTCAGCTCATCTATCTGAGTTGGCATATATACAATACCCTTACTTCTACTCATTTTGGCTGTCTGGGGGGCTAGGCTGTTCCACACTGACCTTGTGTGGCCTTCTTTTGTATAGGTTTTTTGGGGTTGCCTTTTGGGGTTGTGACAGCCTATACTTGTACATACTTTTTTTTATTTTATACAATAGTGGTACTACCCACTTTCAAAAAAAAAGTGTCCTTTGTTGGGATTCACCTCATTTCTAGCCAGCCATTTTCCATAAGAAACCTGTATTTTAGCAGGGAGTTTGTTCCCCCGTACATTTATTCCCATACAACCACACTTTTTTCTCAACCAGCATCAGTAACTTTAATATTAATTTAACCATGCAATTCCCACCTACCCCTTATCTCAACACTCTTCCATTCCCCACCTGTGGTCATAATATAACCTGGTTTCAGGTGGCTGTCAACTCCATAGAGTCAAAGCTTTGCATAAGTTTCCAACCTCCTCCATTTTCAGTCGGTGTCAGCTCCTCTCCACAGATTAACCTTTTGCCTATGTGATGGAATAAAGCCTTGGAGACCCTTATCAATTCTGATCACACCATTTATGGATTCAGTGCCCACTGTAGCCATTATCGCTGAGTTAAACAATCACAAGCCTCAGCTCATCTATCTGAGTTGGCATATATACAATAAGATCCCAAATGAATTCACAACCATAGCGATCAGTCGTCTATATGAGGTCAAACCTCAAGGTATTTCACGTATCCTGCCTTGAAACAGTTTGAATCACTTTAGAAAAAAATAGATCTAGATGTCTTTGTTATTGGAGAACTCACACAATGGGTCATTCAGCTCAGATGGTGAATCTGCTCCGTTCGATATGTCATTGGAACCAGACAGCAAATGACTACCATATTGCATTCCAAACAGCACACACAGGTAGCACAACTGTTCTGTTGTTCACTTGGACCTCCTTTATGCAGTGGGTGGGTTACTCACCATTAAACAAACTATATATCATATCCTACTCACATGATCTCAATTAGTAAATTACTGCATTGAGTCAAAGTTATTTATCTGAGAAATTATACTATTTTTTAGAAACAGCTAAAACAAAATTATCACCATAGAAGACACTGCACTTCACTTCAGGGAAGCTTGCCCAAGTTCCACTTCCATCATCCACCAATGTTTAGCCTTGAGAACGGGAAGTCAAGGCTCTGACAGACCATTTATAAGTATAGCAATGTGTTTGAACCCATTAAGCATGTGAGAAGAGAGAGAGAGAGAGGGCCAAGAAAGGGAGAGAAAGAGTTCACCCAGTCCAGTACGACAAGCCAATGAGTCTCTCCACCTTTTTTATATTAACTCGGGAGTAATGCAATTGCATAAATGCCCCTCATAGAGAGGTTGACACAAACGAAAGAAAAATTACAATATAGTCAAGGTCTGAAAATTTGATAAAAGTCCAAACTGCCCTTTAACCGCTTACTTCTCTAGACTCCCCCTTAAGCTGAAGTAAATTGAGCTTCAATCAAGGCTGTGGTGAAGAGGTCTGTTACTTGGCCTTGAGATTTCACATTCGACAGGCACAACTCTTTGTAATCCAACATTTCTCTAATAAAATGTCGGCCAATTTCAATGTGTTTGATCCAGTCATGTCGCAATGAATTGTTAGCAATATTGATCGCTGTCTTATTATCACAGTAGAACTTCATAGGTTGCTCTACGTGAACTCCTAGATCACACAAAAAAAGCTTTAACCGCAGCAACTCAGTAAGATCATGTGTCAGTGCTCTATATTCTGCTTCAACACTAGACCTGGCACACACAATTTATTTCTTACTTCTCCAAGTGACTTGGTTTCCACCAAGCAGAGTGCAGTACCCAGTTGTTGACCTCCTATCATTCTTAGAATCAGCCCAGTTCGCATCAGCATATCCTTCAATTTTCAGATGGTTGGTCTTCTTGAAAAGTATACCTCTTCTCGGACACATGTTTTCAATACCACCCGGTACGTACCGGTACTGGCCACAGCCGGTTCAGTTCTACCTATTTTCTACCGGAATTGGCAGGTACAGTTTCAAAAAACAAAAGAAAAAACGGATGAACTGGGTTGTACAACCCGGTTCATCCATCGGGACCACCCGATATGAAAGCGGGGAGGCTCTCACGGGCTACACTGTGCAATACCTCTTCTCGGACACATGTTTTCAATACCACCCGGTACGTACCGGTACTGGCCACAGCCGGTCCAGTTCTACCTATTTTCTACCGGAATTGGCAGGTACAGTTTCAAAAAAAAAAAGAAAAAACGGATGAACTGGGTTGTACAACCCGGTTCATCCATCGGGACCACCCGATATGAAAGCGGGGAGGCTCTCACGGGCTACACTGTGCAATGCAGCCTGTGAGAAGCCCCTCCCCCATTTTCCACCTGCAGCCGCCCTCCTCTGCCCGCCGCCGGCCAGCCACCATCCTATCGGCCGGCCACCGTCCCGCCGGCGACCAAGTGACCGCCGGAGCTCGCCACCGGTGATCGCCGCCGATGCTGCAAGCCTATAGCTCTCCATCTCCCTCTCACAGTTTCACAGGCCAGAGCAACCGCGCGAGACCGCCCGCCCACCCCACTGGACAGTTCGACGCCGGAGATCGCTATCATCCACCGACCGAAGCCGCCGCCGCCGACCAGATCCGGCCATTTCTTAGCCGGAAAATCTAGTTTTCAGATTAAAAAATATTTTTAAACTCAAAAAATTAGCAGTGTCCAAATAAAATTCTAAATAGCCTAATTAAGGTTCAATGAGTGTTTAATAACTTCAATTGCACTCCAATTGAAATTGAAATAAAAAAGACCCCAAATTGAGCCCTAATTAGGGTTCTAAAATTGGGAGTTTTATTAAATTTACTTAATTTGCATGCAATTGAAGATCAATTTAGCGTCATGTGACTTAATTAAGTTGAATGGGTGCTGAATTGCACTCCAATTGAAATTTAAATCAAGAAAATCTCAAATTGAGCGCTAATTAGGGTTCTAAAATTAAGTCTTCTATTAAATTTGCTTAATTTACATGCAATTGAAGATCAATTTACCGTCATGTGACCTAATTAATTAGAATGAGTGCTGAATTGCACTTTAATTGAGATGTAAATCAAAAAACACCAAATTGAGCCCTAATTAGGGTTCTCAAATTGGGGCTTTTATTAATTTTACTTAATTTTCTACCAATTGAAGATCAATTTAGCGTCATGTGAACTAATTAAATTGAATGAGTGCTGAATTGCACTTTAATTGAAATGTAAATCAAGAAAACCCCAAATTGAGCCCTAATTAGGGTTCTAAAATAGGGGCTTTTATTAAATTTATCAATTTACATTCAATTGAAGATCAATTATCTAATGTATTGTTAATTTGTTATTATGTATGAATTTTCTACATATATGGCACCCCGTGCAAAAGATATAGGGTGCCAATATGCCACTTTAGTTAATGCAAAGACAGAAAGGGTGAGATGCAACCTTTGTGGGAAGAAAACAGGTGGAGGGATAACAAGAATAAAGGAGCACATAATAGGAAAAAGGGGAGATGTTGCTGCATGCACCAAAACATCTCTAGAGATCAGGCAAATGTTCAAAGATATTCTGAAAGGGAAGCAAACGGAGAAGGAATTGAAGGCAGAACATGATGAACAAATAGGAGAAGAGATCTTGAGTCAAACTCAGCAAGGTGTACAAATTAGAGCACCAAGGAGCCATCTTCATAGAGAAGATGATGACAGTGACAGTGACAATAGTAAGGATGCATAATATAGAGCAGCAATTCGTGACAGTTTGACACAAGTACATGAAGATAAGATATGTAGATTTGGGCATGACACTTCAAGTTTAACATCTGAATTGCAACATTCTAAGTCTCTCTTTGACGGAGAGATAGATAAAAAGAGGGTTATCTCCCTAGAATTAATCTATCTTATATTTTAATCTCATTTGTTTTAATAGGTAATGGGTTAAAAGAAGGCTTAACTCTATTTCACCTCCAAGGGTGAAACACATTAAGTAGATTAATTTAGAGTTATATTTTATTCTAATCGGATTAACTTTTTTAGTCTATCAAAATAAAAAAGGGATAGATTAAGGGTTATCCCCGAGACAAGTGGGGGATTACCCCCTATCAAAGTGGGGCTAAGAGCACAGTAGGAGGAGTAAGACAGCCAGCATTCACTAGAACAAATACTATGTCCATTACTCAGAAATCTTCATCGCTATGGGGGAGATCTAACATCTCCTTTAGATCCATATGTTGGTCCAATGGATCACTATTTGTACAGAAAAGATATGCTCAGCAACAAAACATCAAGATAAATTTGAAGGGATGGAAATAAGTCAAGAAGGTTGCATCACAACAATGGAAGCACATCTCTAAATGGTTCTTTTATGCAAATATTCCCTCCAATACTGTTGCTAATCCTTACTTCCAAACCATGGTTGACTCCATTGCACGAGGTGGCTTAGGTATTCCTGCACCTAAGCCAAGAGACATCTATGGCCCTTTACTTGATGAGGAGGTCCGTGAGTTACAGCAATAGATAAAATCATTTGAAAGGGTATGAGATGAGAGAGGATACACCTTAATGTGCGATGGATGGACGGAGACAACTAGAAAACAAATGATTAATTTTCTTGTTTATTGTCTACATGGCACAGTATTTTTAAAGTCTTTTGATGTTTCTGATAATCTTAAAAATGCTGAATTTTTGTGCAACCTAATGGAGCATATTGTTGAGCAGGTTGGAGAGGAGAGAGTGGTCCAAGTGGTCACTAATAATGCAGCCAACTATAGGAGAGCTAGGCATATGTTGATGGAGAGACGGAGACACCTCTATTGGGCTCCATGTGGAGCACATAGTTTGGATCTGATACTAGAAGATATTGGAAGCCAATCAGAGGTTGAGAGTGTTATTTATGATGCACAAGTGATCAGCTCTTTTATTTATGGCTACCATCACATTCTTGCTATTTTCAGACAAAAGACAGGTGACTATAACATCATTAGACTAAGCCCAACTAGATTTGTCACACAGTTCTTGGCTTTGGAGAGCTTGTACAAGTATAGAGTAGCAATCAGGAACCTCATCAAAGATAAAGAATATGAGAAGCTCGTGAAGACCCTTGGTGCTAATGCAAAAAAACAGTGCAAAAAATGTGGAGAGACTTATAGAGAAGGACACCTCATGAGAAAGTGTTCAAAGGTATCTCAGGTTAGTTGATCCTATTGTTCAGGTTTTGAGGATAGTAGATGGAAATGATAAAAATGACATGGGATACCCCTATGAAGCAATGGATAGGGCCAAGAAAAGAGTCCAAAAAGGTTCCCAACCTCCTATCAGAGGTGGTGGGACATCATTGATTCTAGATGGGAAGGCACACTCCACCATGACTTGCATGCTGCTGGTAACATGTCACTTATTATATTTTTCAATAACTTATCGATTTTATATCTTTAATTCCTACTGAGATAATTTTGATATCTCTATTTGCAAGATATTTCTTAAACTCCCGTGTTGAACCCCAAAAAGTTCATAATTTCTGATAATTACATAAAAATTCAAAAATTAAAATGTCTTAGACTATGACATGAAGCGATGCTCGGCCGTCGCCGTCATACGGATACTCATCGGCATTTCATCGAACATCTTGTGAGTGACACAAAGTCATGCACACCCACTCTACAACAAGCGTTCAACTTCTAAAGTTCATTAAGACATTTGGCCAAGGGCGGCATAAGGTCACCTAGTACTCAACAAAGGCCCACGCCAAGTCAAGTTTTTTAGCTCTTTATGACGAGTGGGCATTCTGGCGAACACCTCGCAGGCGGCGTCAAATTATACACCCACGGGAACAAAGCCTATACAAAATTAAGTTTTTACTGCCATCGGAGTATTCCCGTGGCATCAAAATAAATTTCCCGTTACCCCGGAGCCAAACGGACAACAAGACGACGCTTAGAGGCGAGCAACAAACAAGAAAAGAGGTTTTTTTTAGCCTTGAGAGGACCGCCCCCTCCCTCTTCCCTCTTCTCTCCAGCTAAGGAACCTACCGGGGGGAGGCCTCCTCGGCCTGCTCCCACCGGGGGGAGACCCCCCCCCCCCCCGGCGGTCTGCTCCCACCGGGGGGAGACCCCCCCTCTTGCTGCTCAACCTGTAAGAAGGGAATTCCTTCCCAATAAAAGAGAAAGGGTGTGGTCACCACCTTCTAACCCCCTCAAGAGTTCTAGTCACCTTCCTGGCCAATGGTGAGCCTAAGCAATTGCTCACCCTTGTCTTTATGATATGAAGAAGATAAAAAATAAAAAAAGGGGGAAGGGGCAGGAGGGGTGCACCCCGGTTAGACCAACCGAGGGTGGCCCCCCCTTCCTCCTGTTGCTACTACTCAATTGGGGGGAGGACCAACTGTTTACACGCGGAATTTTCGGAACATCCGATTTCGCTGGATGGATATGCGTATATTTGGGCATATTCGTTAATTCCGCGTTTTTTTAGATTTATCAGACGATTTAGGGTTCGTGTACAGGACTTTTCCCCACCGACCGGAGTCGGTGTTAATTTACATCGAACAAGTCCAAACACCTTTGATTAACTGTTGAAGAACGCATTTTGCCTCTATACATTGTGACATAAATGATCTTGACGATCGCCCATTACGAGTACATTCTTGCAAAGAAATTTGGAGACTTCATTTCTTGAACATATATAATTGGAATTACAACCGGTTCTTCAAGATCTTCACATATGATCCCGATTGTGTAATCAGGTTTTCGAAATTAGATCCAGTTGCAACTAGAGCCTTTGAATTTGCTTCAGTCAACATTTAGATCTTTGAACTTGCTTTCATCCTGATCGGGTCATTAAATTTACTCTTGTCCCCTGATCAGACAGTTGGACTTGAATTCCAACACGAGAACTGTTGGATCGCCAAGGTGATCACTGTCGGTCGGTCAGAATTGCTTCGTGGTCATAATCACTCATTTTTTATTGTGATTAGACCTTTAAGCTGCCTTGGTGTCCATAAAGGACATTTCCGCCTGAGACGGGGTATATTTGTAATTTTCCCTCCATCAGGGTATTTTTGTAATTTTCTCAAACTTTGGGATATTCTTGCAATTTCTTACTTTCTTAGAGATAGCTCTGTCACTTCGTGACTTCCTGGGCATATCGGCCATTTCTGACTTTTCGGCATATGTTTGACATTCTTGACTTCTCGGAGATAGCCCCGTAATTTGACTTCTCGGGCATTCCCCGTCTTGTTTTCTTGACTTCTCGAAAATGGTCCCGTTATTTGACTTCTCGGGCATTCCGAGTATGAATTTTCTTGACCTTTCATGGTTTATTTGTAATTTCATCAATTTTCAAGTCTCCGGACATGATAACCCTTGACCATGAAAGAGATACATGGATTTGGATGGTTAACCGTAAGCCGAACTCAGGAGAGCGCACACCGCTTAAGGAAGGGGCGTGGTCTCACTCCACCGAGTCGTGCAAATGGCGACAACCAGAACAAGGATATTATTTGGTGATTTTGAGACAAATTGAGAACTTTGTGTAGTTTCTAGATTAAGCAGTGACTTTCATGCAACTTTCTCACAAATGTGGTATTTTCACAATTTTTCTGATATTCTAGGGCCTTTTGCATTTTCCCACCATTGGGGGTATTTTTTGCAATTTTCCCGTCATCGAGAGTATTTCTAAAAATTCTTGCCATCGGGGATATTTATGTAATTTTTCACCCATTGAGGGTATTTCTGCAATTTTTTGCCACCGAAGGTATTTTTGCGATTTTCTCTTCCGTCGAGAGTATTTCTGCAATTTTCTCTTCACCCTGGTATTTCTGCAATTTTCTGACCACTGGGGGTATTTCTGCAATTTTCTGTCCATTGGATGTATTTCTGCAATTTTCCGTCCACAGGGAGTATTTCTGTAATTTTTTGACCACGGGGGATATTTCTATAATTTTCAGACCACCGGAGACATTTCTGCAATTTTATACTCACTGAGGGTATTTCTGTAATTTTTCGCCCACTGGGAGTATTTCTATAATTTTCTACCCACTGAGGATATTTCTGCAATTTTTCGCCCACTGGGGATATTTCTGCAATTTGTTACCCACTGGGGGTATTTCTGCAATTTGTTACCCACTGGGGGTGTTTATGTAATTTTTCCACCACTCTTTGTAGAAATTTAAACATTTTCCTTAGCATTTTTGCAAAGCATTTCTATAATGTTTCTGTACGGTTTCAACATTGCTGTAATGCTTCAAAGCCTCAACATTGCATAGTTTTCTTGGCATCTCTGTAAAGCATACAGCCTCAACATTTGTAATGTGTATTGATTTCTGCATTGTTAATTTCTACAGCATACAATATGACATTTGTGTAATATGCTGTTGAAACTTGTTGAATGTCTCACAGCATCTCGTGTTATTGAAAGTTGTTGTGTTTGTTGTCATTGAGTTTGAAAACATATCTCCAAGCTTCAACGTTGCATAATTGTGTTACAGCATTCCTCTTGTGGTTGAGTTGTTGCATTTCTGCACAGCATTCCATTTCTATAATGTTTCACATGTAATGTTGTATTTCTGCATTTTTGTAACATGGCATTTCTGCACCTTTCTGTTGTATTTCCGTAATGTTTCACAGTCTTGAACTTGCAGGATTCTTGTTCAATTTGTAAACCCATTTAATTTGGCCCATTTGATTTGAAAAACCTTTGAAGCCCATGATTATTTGCATTTTGATCGGCCCATGAAAGAAACCCCACCCATTCCATTTCAATGATTTGCAAGTGGTGAGAGGCCTCTTATGATCACCATTATAAAAGAAGGTAACCGGAACACCCCAAGGGGGCCTTTTTTATGGTGACCATATCTCTTCCCATGTTCTGCCTTGGCCAGACAAGAAGGAAAACCTTCCCGCGCAGGAGTGCTACCTTGCCGGTGGATGATTTGCAAGTGGTGAGAGGCCTCTTATGATCACCATTATAAAAGAAGGTAACCGGAACACCCCGGGGGGGCCTTTTTTATGCCTTGGCCAGACAAGAAGAAAAACCTTCCCGCGCAGGAGTGCTGTCTTGCTGGTGGAGAGTGGAGCCCAGAAAAAGAAGGAAGCCCTTCGCTACTGCTGCGACTGTGTGTTCTCTTCTTTTTGTCACTGCTTGTCCTCTTGCTGTGTGTTGAAGCTTCTTTATATAGGTGATTGAAGGTGCCCGGAGGACCTCCATCTGAACTCTCTCCGGTGGAATTCCAAGAGGTAAGCCTTTCAACTTCCTCCTCCCTGTCCTTTCTCCTTCCTCTTTTCAGCTTTCTTTTCTTACCAGCCTGCTCCATGGGCGGAGGCAAGCCTCCTCCAGCCTGCTCCATTGGCGGAGGGTCTTCCCTCCGGCCTGGCAAGACCAGAGGCTCCCCTCCTCCGGCCTGGCATGTCCGAAGGGGGCTCTCCTCCGGCCTGCTAGGAGGCGTGGGGCCCCTCCGGCCTGTTGGCAGGGCGGAGGGCTCCTCCGGCCTGCGCACAGGTCCGGAGGGGGGTTTTTGGCCTTTTTCTCTATAAAAGGGGCTCCGTACAGATCAGACAAACATCTCTTTCAGCAGTGGAGCTTTTCTTTTCTTTTTTTTTTCTCTTCTTCACTTTGGCTCGTAGGAGAATCTCTGCCTTGGGTTTTCTTGAACATGTGGGTGATAACACACCCCACAACCTCCACATATGTATTTTCTATACTCTTAATCAGAAGGATACATTTTTCTTTTTTCAGAAATATTTCCACATATATGTTTCCCCTACACTTAAACACATGCATATTTTCCTTTCAGAATTTTCCAAAAATCTGAAACCTATAAAAATATTTTACGGGGTCAACAGCAACCGAGGGTGGCAACCCCCCCCCCTCCTTGTTGCGCCTGCAGCTCAACCGGGGATGGGGAGGACCCCCGATGCATCCCGCCGGGGGTGCCTCCCCCCATGCTGCTGCAGCTGCTCAACCGCGGGGAGGAGCACACCCGATCCATCCTACCGGGGGTGGCCTCCCCCTCTCCCTCTCTTCCCACCGGGGGTGATCCCCCTTGATCCTTATGTGCATGAAAAAAAAAGAAAAAAAGAAGGGGACAAGATGAAGAGGTGGGGAGATGAAGGGTCAAAGAACTCACCCCCACCACCATCCACCGGGAGATGCATCCCCACTTGACATCTTCCTGCCACTATAAAAGAAGGAGGTTGGCTACGCTCTGGAGGGGATGAAAAAAAAGGGAAGATGGCGCAAGAGCTTGGAGGAACCACGCAGGAGAACTTAGAGGTTTTCAACTCCAAGATGTTTTGTTATCTTCTAAAGCTCTTGGTGGCTTAAAGGTTTCAATATGTTTGGTTGTTAAATTAAAACCCACAAAAGGGGTGTGCCCCACACTTGAGATATGATCTTTTGATCATCAAAGTTGCTTAAATGAAGATGGAACCATGTAAATTTTATAAATAACCAAAGTCCATGAAAAAAGTTGGGAAATCATGGGAAGAACCTTCTACTGTCCAGAAAATTGCAGAAATAACCCCACTTGTGAAAAAATTACATAAATGCCCCTTGACAGTGGAAAATTATAAAAATACCCCCCCATAGCGGAAAAATTACAGAAATGCCCTTGACAACGAGAAAATTATAGAAATGCCTCTGATGGTAGGAAAAGTACAGAAATGCCCCCCCCCCCCATAGCGAAAAAATTACAGAAATGCCCTTGATAGTGGAAAAATTGTAGAAATGCCCCCGATGATAGGAAAATTACAGAAATGCTCTTGATGGCAGGAAAATTACAGAAATACCACCGATAGTGAGAAAATTACAGAAATGCCCCTGATGACAGGAAAATTACAAAAAAAATACCCCCGATAGTGGGGTATTTCTCCGATGAAGGGAAAATTATAAAAAATACCCCTGATTGTGAAAAAAATGCAGAAATACCCCCATTTGTGGGGTCTCAAAATTGCCAAAATACCCTCATTCTGGTTTACGCCGTTTGCACGACTCGGTGGAGCGGATCCATGCCCCTTCCTTGAAGCGTTGTGCACTCTCCTGGGTTCGGCTTATGACTAGCCATCCAAATCCATGTATCTTTTCATGGAGTCCTGAGAAGTCAAGAAATTAAGACGAGGAATACCCAAGAAGTCAAATGACGGAGTTATTCCCGAGAAGTCTAAAAATTAAGACGAGGAATACCCAAAAAGTCGAATGACGGGGCTATTTCCAAGAAGTCAAGAAATTAAGACAAGGAATACCCAAGAAGTCGAATGACGGAGTTATTTCCCAGAAGTCAAGAAATGAAGATGAGGAATGCCCAGGAAGTCAAATGACGGGGTTATTTCCGAGACGTCAAGAAATGAAGTCAGGAACGCTTAGGAAGTCAAACGACGGGGCGATCTCCAAAAAGTCAAGAAATGTCAAATATATTCCGAGAAGTCAAGAAATGATGACAGGGAATGTCCAAGAAGTCGAATGACGGAGTTATTTCCGAGAAGTCGAGAAATTAAGTCAGGAATGCCCAGGAAGTCAAACGACGAGGCGATCTCCAAGAAGTCAATAAATGTCAAATATGTTCCGAAAAGTCAAAAGTAATGGGAATGCCCAAGAAGTTAGGAAGTGACGGGGCTATTTCCGAAAATGGTGGAAATACCCAGAATAAGTCTGAAATTCCAAGAACATCCCAATGTTTGAGAAAACTACAAAAATACCCTGATGGAGGAAAATTACAAATATACCCCACCTTAGGCAGAAATGTCCTTTATAGACACCAAGACAACTTAAGGGTCCAATCACAATCAAGAGAGTGATTATGACCATGAAGCAACTTTGAGGGATCGACAATGATCATCTTGGCGATCCAACGGTCCTCGTGAAGGAATTCAAATTCAATAGTCCGATCAAGAGACAAAAGTAAATTCAATGACCTGATCAAGACGAAAGCAAATTCAAAGGTCTAAATACAGACTGAAGCAAATTCGATGTAAAATCCGAAGACCTGATTACACAATCAGGACTATATGTAAAGGTCTTGAAAGACCGATTAAAATTTAAATTACATGTCCTAAGAAATAGTCTCCAAATTTCTTCGCAAGAGTATGTACCCATCATGAGCGATCATCAAGATCATTAATGTCACAATGCATAGAGGCAAAAGGCCTTCTTTGACAGTTAATCAAAAGTGTACGGACTTGTCCGATGTAAATTAACACCGACTCTAGTCAGTGGAGAAGAGTCCAGTACACGAACCCTAAATCGTCTGATAAATCCTAAAAGCGCGGAATTAACAAATATGTCGAAATATCCACATATTTATCGAAGTATCCACATATTTATCCAACGAAATTGGATATTCAAAAATTCCGCATGTAAACACCCCTTTATTAATATAGTGCAAGATTTCACGTTGATGATGAGGTGATACAGGGGTTATTAAGTGTCATAGCAAGAATGTCAAAAAATGAGAATATGATATTTGAAGTTGAAAATCAAATTGATGAGTTCAAGTTGAAGATGGCTGTATTTGGGCCATCAGAGCTTCAATCGACTGTTATAAAGTATAGTCCAAGTATAAAAAATAAACAATATAATGTGATAACCTTCATTGCCTTATTAGCTAATAATGCATGCTAACTTTGTTTTTTTCTTCTTTTGTAACAGTTGATTGGTGGGCAATTGTAAAATGAAGTATGAGTGTAAATGCTTTAGCAGATATTGCTATCCGTGTTCTAAGTCAGACTACAGCGGCAAGTGAATGTGAAAGAAATTGGTGCATCTTCAGTCTTGTACATACAAAATTGAGGAATAGGTTGAAGGCTCAGAAATTAGAGAAATTGGTGTTCTGTCACTATAACATGAGACTCAGAATGAAAAATCAACAAAGACACCAAAGGTTATTGGAAAAGAAGTTCAGTGAGTCAGAGGGGGTAGGGGCAAAAGAAGAAGGCCCAGCAACAAGTGAAGGGCAAATTGATTTAGATCAACTATTTGAAGAAGAGCATCCACTGAGTGCATGGGTTGAGGCAAGAAGTCCTTTAGATGAACCATTATTTAACCCCTCATATCGTGATTGGGCGGATGGAGAGCTGGATGATGTCCAACTTGATAAAGAATTTCAGAAGAAGGGGGATCCACCTGCTTCTCAACTTGACCCTGAGGTCTAGCCTCGCATCCCACATCGGCATTTTGTGTCTATTCTCCGCAGAAGAGAGCATGATGAGCCTGATATTCATCTACCAAAGATTTCTGAGTCTACTATTGCATTCAGATCTACAGATAAGGGAAAGCAGAGCCAAATGTACAAAAGAAAATCAAGCACAAGACAACAAGATGAGGGCCATCCCAAATCACCTCGTCCTCGTGTTCAAAGAGATGATGATGATGATGATGTTAGATGCACAAGACCTGTACAATATGGAGGAGGTGGTCCAACTGGTTGAGAATTACAGGCTGCTAAACAACGAGAAGAGGAGAAAAGTTATGGTGCTTATAGAGGTGCATCTCATTGGGAAACTTGGGCCCAACAAGACACTACATCACAATATCATGATTGGCAGCCTTGGGGGAAGCAATAACATGATCATGGAGGTAAGGACTAAGGTCTCAATTTGGGGATTTTTAGGTACTTTTTATTATTCTCAACTGGCATGAGATGATGAGACAACACCCGAATGAGGGTTCTTGTTTTTTTCAGGTAGCTCACACTCTACTTGGAAGCCATGGTTAGAAAATTATAGTACACAACCGCAAGACCCTTGGGCACAGCTTGGACACAAGCAACCTCATGTAGGGGGATCTTATTCATCTCATTGGAAGTCTTGGGGTGAGCACACTGGATGCCAAGTTGAAGAATCCACTATTGCCAACATAAGGAGCACTGATGATGCACAATGCTTGGGACAATGGAATGAAATGGCGGATACATTGTTCAATTATGGATATGCATCAAGGGACCAACATGAAGATGGATTTTCAAATTATCCACCATATTCATATGGCCCTTATTATGTATTTTTATGTTTCAAGCTTTCAAATATCCGATGTATTATGGTGAAGAAATGATAATCTTTTTTTGTTTTAAACTTTGAAATCTGTGTTAAATTAGTTATTGTGTCCATTCACATATGATTTTGCATTCTATTATGTTTTTTCTATTTTACCTGATTTTTTATATTTTCTATAATTTTTAAACCTATATATAAATATATAATTATATATACTTATATAAAGGGGGGACAGGGAGAGATCAGTACTGTACCGGCCGGTCCGATTTGTGCCGGTACTGGTACCAATACCGGTATCGGCCCTGCCCGGTACCGTAACCGATACCGGAATTGAAAACCTTGCTCGGACAAGACTTTGAGTATATCAGAATGTGTTCCACGGCTTCATATAAGATGTCCAGGAAGCATGCATATACTAGCTTACTACACCAACAACATATGATAAGCCAGGTCGGGTCAAGAAAAAATACAAAAGCTTGCCAACCAATCGCTGATACAAACTACTGTCCTCTGGAGGGAGTCTCTCACCATCTTGTTCTGTCAGACCATAATTGAGTTCAATTGGAGTGACTATGGGTTTGCATCCCAATTTTCTTATTTCAACCAATAGATCTAGAACAAATTTTCTCTAGTAAATATATATTCCTTCTTGTGATCTGGCCACCTCTATTCCTAGGAAATATTTCACATCTCCTAGGTCTTTGACTTCAAACTCAATAGCTAGTCCATCCTTTAAACTCTGAATTTTCGCTGTGCCATCCCCAATAATGTTCATATCATCAACATATACAATGAGTATTGTGATATGACCATCCTTCCATTTGACAAACAATGTATGGTCAGCATTTGACTATTTGAATTCAAACCGAATCATAGCCTAACGGAATCGATCAAACCAAGCCCTAGAAAGCTTTCCTAAGTCTGTAGAGCTTTCTTTTTGTATCGACACCAGGAGGGGGTAGCATATAAACTCCTTGCAAATCAACATTTAGAAAGATATTCTTCACATCCATCTGACACCAAGCCCAAGAATGTTGTACAGCAAGAGATGGTATTAGTCTAATGGATTTGAGTTTTGCCACAAGAGCAAAAGTCTTTTAATAGTCAACTACATAACTCTAAGTGAATCCCTTTGCCACCAGTCTGACTTTATACCTTTGTATTACCCCGTCTGCATTGTACTTGATGGTGTAGAACCATTTCGATCCAACTGGAGTCCTGTTTCTAGGTAGAATGGTAGATCAACTAGCCCCACATTCTATGTTTGCTCAATGCACTTAGCTCCTCTTCCATTGCTTGCTGCAAACTAGATTCCTTAACAGCCTCAGAAAATGAGTTAGGACTGGAAACAAAAGACAATGCAGACAAAACAGTATGATAATGAGAAGAGATACGAGAGTAATTAACAAATTTGGAAATGGGATATTTGATACAACCACAAACTGCCTTATGAACAGTAATAGGTAGATCTAGATCAGTCTTTAGAATTGACTTATCAAGATTTGGGGGGCGTAGCAACCTCTGAAGTTGGCTGATCAGTAGCTAATCTGTTTTTGAAACTTTTCTCCTGTATGTGATCAGAGGCTTTTTAGAACCATGTGCATCATCATCAGCAGGAACATGAGACTAAACACCCTATGTGGCAGAAGTAGAGGGCATGGAAAAAGGCAAGAGGGGCACAACAAGAGCAACAACAGTGTCGAAGTCAATAGTAACACCACCAAAGACTCCCCTTGAGGGTGAGTCCGGGAAGAATAGTAGGACCTAAATTCAAAGAAGGTGATGTCTTAACGAACAATAATGTGACCAGTAGAAGGATCATAACAACAATAACCCTTTTGAGTAGTAAAGTAACCGAGGAAGATACCCCGAAGAACACGTGAGTCAAGCTTAGAACCACCAGATCTAAGGGAATGAATAAAACAAAGACAACCAAAGACCTATGGTAACAAAAAGAACAAGGGTTTGCCTAGATAAAAGATAGAGGTGGGGGAATGATTTTGTAAGTTCTTACATGGCATCCGATTGACGAGGTAATTGACAGCCAAGGTAACATCAACCCAAAAAATTTGGGAAGATGACGTTGGAACAAGAGTGTCCTAGCTGTCTCAAGAAGATGACGATTTTTACGCTCGACAACAACATTATGTTGTGGAGAATAAGCACAAGAGGACTCATGGATGATGCCCTCATCTTGAAGAAAGACATTAATATTGCAAGCAAAAGATTCTCGGGCATTGCCAGAACAAATGACTTTAACATGTTTGCTAAATTAAGTTCTGACCATGTTGCAAAACAATTGAACAACACGGAGAACTTCATCCCGAGATTTCAATAGATCAATTACAATGCGAATAATCGTCAATGAATGTAATAAAGTATTGATAGTCATCCAAGGATGAGACGGGAGGACACACACATCAGAATGTACAAATTCAAAAGTAGTGCTTTTATTCATGGAATAAGGAAAATGAGTTCTACAATGTTTTGCCAACTGGCAAACTTGACACTGTAATGATTGGACATTGACTGGCTGACACAAAGAAGGAAACAAGACCCTTAGAAAATGAAAAGAAAGGTGCCCTAAACAAGAGTGCCACAATTGGATCTCCTGCAGTGGGAGCGCAGATGACTGAAGTGCACTCTTCTCATGTGATTTGAAGACATAGAGACCACCTACTTCATGGCCAATCCTAATTATTTACCTTGTCCATAAATCCTGAAAAACATAATGATAAAAAAAAGGTTAATGAACAACGCAATTGTCTAGTAAGGCTAATGACAAAAAGTAAATTAATGGAAAGAGACGAAATGTGAAGAGTGGAGGACAAGGTTAGTTGATCAGAAAGGCGAATGGACCCTTTGTTAGCCACAATAGCACAGGTGCCATCAACAATAGTAACCTTATCCTAATCGGAGAGCAGCGCATAAGAAGTAAAAGATGCAGGAATACCAATCATATGATCCGTTGCACCCGAATCAATAACCCAGGCATGATTAAAGAGACTGGTGGAGGCACTCAAGACTGCACCATGCATACCTAAGAAGGAAAAAAATGGAGTGGAAATCTGAAGCTGTGAGAGAATCCGCTGGAGTGTAGCAATATCAGAGGAGAGTGCGGCAGATCAAAGAGCAGTGGGAGTAGAAGACCTCCCTTGGGAGTTGGGAAGCAAAGGTGGTGGCGCAACAGCCACAATACCCTTGGCCTGTTTTTCCTTCTTGATTCTGAACTTGTAGGGCTTCTTGTATGGAAACTTTTCCTAGCAGAAATCACTATCACAATTTGTATAGCCACAGTGCTCACACTTCTTTTCACCCCGCAGTTTGTCAGTCCCAAGCCGAGGCTAGTTGATTGTAGTGACAAGTGCAGAGTATTCAATGACAGCTAAAGTAGGAAGACTTGGTTCCTTGCTGCCCATAACCTAACGACGTTGTTCCTAGCTCAGAGTAAGTTTCTTCTAGAGAAGGAGACGGGTCCATGTTAAGGATTTGCCCCTTGAGGACATCATACTCCGAATTCAGTCCCCTCAAGAATTTTACAATTTTGTCACCTTCCTGGAACGAAAGATAGGTCCGCTGATCAGCGAAGAATGTCCACTTTGCAGTACAGTAGACATCCAACTCGTTCCAGAGAGAACTAAGGGCGCAAAAGTATTGTATGATGGAGAGGCGATCCTTGCTTAACTAATGGATATTATGACTCAGTTGATAAAGACAAACTTTGTTTTTCTTACGACCATAGAGACCAACCAAGGTCTTCCACATATCTATAACAGTCAACTTGTGCAAAATAGTTGGTCAGATTCCAGGATGGAGTTTAATAGCCAGGGCATCACCATATTGTTGTCCCGCCTCCAGGCGGGAAAAAGAAGATCTAGAGGGTATGACATCTTCTGTTCTCCAGAGAGAAAACCCAGTTTATCACACCTAGCAATGTAGAGCTCAGCAGCGGCAGCCCAAGAAGGATAGTTATGCTCCATCAATTTTTCCGATGTAATCTACAGTGTAGTTTGTCCAGTCGTGGACAATTGCACAAGCTAAATGGGGGGAGATGGCATCTCCGACACTAGAGACTCATTATCTACGATGGCTAAAGAGGGAAAAACTACTACTGCCTCAAAAAAATACTGCCAGAGTCAAGAAGCAACGTAACTGCAGCAAACCATCGATGAGGTGCAGTAAGAAGAGAGAGGGTGGTGTCCAAGAATCAGACTCCACAAAGACAACAAAAGCAAAAGAAATTCACTAGCATCCTGTCGAGGTGACCAGCAACTTGAAGACGCGTCCACAGAGGCCGAAGAACAAATCTAACCTACCCTGCAAGGAAACCTTAGAAGGGCCGCAAGAGAGCAGAACCGCACCAAAAGTGCTGAGAAGGGTGGGCTGCTCCTTTGTTCTGGGTCGGAAGAACCGTAAGAGGAGTGTAGCCTACAGAATAGGGGTTTCCACTTGGACCTGACACCAGCGACGATGACGACCAGGGGGTCCGATTGAGGAGAAACCCCTTGAGTGAGATCTGCCTGACCAGAACCGACCAACAGCACCCTGAGAAGGCTGTGGCTTGTTCAGAAAGAGCCTCTGAGTGGTGCAGTGAAGAAGGAAGAAGAGATCCGAGGCCAGTTCTTCTGATGTTGAGTGGGGAGGGCCCCACTATTATAAACATATTGCGATTTTGTCCCTTTCGAATACAGGATATTCTAACACGCCCCCTCACATGCAAGCCAATTAGGCACTGTCACGTGGATTATTACAAACATGGGGTGCGTGGCCCAAATCATTGCTATGGGCTCTAATACCATGTGAGGAGAGAGAGAGTTCGGTTGACCAGTCTCTCCACCTTTGAGTTAATATGCCTCATAGAGAGCTAAACCATAAAAGAAAGAGAAAAATTACAACAGAGCCCCTATAAGACTAAAAAATTGATAAAAGTCCAAACTGCCCTTTAACCGCCCACTTCTCTACAAAGCAAAATAGTGAAAGATCTGCACTCCAGAATTCTCTATTTCTTACAGTCAAGAAACTATTGTCCATGGTTTCACCATGATTTTCTCTAGAAGTTCATTAATAACGTGCATCAAGAAATTCCCCCAACACCAAGAATATCACCATACAGAACCAATCTTCAAGTTATATGTTGTGTCACACATCTGCCACAAAAATTTGTCTTCCTACTGGGAATTTGTCAGAGATGCGAATGTTTAATAGGTCAAAATGAAGTTACAACTACATGACAAATATTAAAACGAAGAACCTCCATTTTTTTTTGCAAATTCTTCCAGAATAACCAATGATAGACACAAGGATCCAATAATAATGCATGTAGATGCACCACATCTGACAAGATAAAGATTCCTGACTCACCAATCCATCTGCAGCAGGAATACGTCATGGACAAATATAATTTGGGGGGGGGGGGGGGGAGGGAAAGGAGAACATCGTGTATTTGATTCCCACTATCATGTGTCACAAACAGGAGGTTCATAGGCCAAGAAATCTGAACTTTGCCCCAGCCTGGTTTTGCATGGATGCACCACATCTGACAAGATGAAAGATTCCTGACTCACCAATCCATCCGCAACAAGAATATGTGATGCACAAATACAATGGAAGAGGGGGGAGAGAGAGGAAGGGGAGGGCATCATGTATTTGATTCCCACTATCATGATTCTCATGTGTCACAGACAGGAGGTTCATAAGCCAACAAATCTGGACTTTGCCCCAGCCTGGTTTTGCATGCTTCTGAGGTGCTTTTCAACCCACCCCTTGCAGCCAACAACCAAGGATCAAAGCTCAAGGATCCAGGTTAGGTGCTTGGGGTGGGGAGGGAGGGGGGAACTAAAAGTACCATAGTGATATTATTATTTTTGCATTTCATCAGTCAATTTTTCATCCTCAACCAATAAATATTTAATGAGAAATCTAAGACGATGGGTAAAAGTATATGACAATACAAAACACTAGATTATGTACACCACTTCTGCAGAAGTATGTCAGTCAAAAGAATCTTCATATTTGCAACAAGGAACTCATGAATGAACATCACTATAACAAACAAGAAACCTCTTGTCCACAGGATATGCTTTTTTTTTTTAAAGTGGATAGTACCACCAAATATAAAAAGGAAAAAAGAGAATTTACAAGTATAAAGGGAGAGCTCCCACAAGTCTCCCAAATACAAAAATCGGCAAACAACCCTCTGCCCCGGGAGTAAAACAAAAGAGAGAAACAACACTAGCCCCCAAACATACACAAGAGAAGACGGTCATGTTCTGCCACTAAACTGCATTGTGTACTCAACCCTACTCCGAGGCCCACAAAACCACCTTACATCCCCAAAAAACTCTCCCGAGGGCTCTAACCACTTGCCCAAGAAAGACATAACCGCCCAGGGATGACAGTACCGGTTTCGGTACCGGTTTCAACCGGGTCCGAAACCAATTAAATTAATATTTTTTTCTTAAAACCCTACATTTGGTTTCGGCCGAAACTGGGGCCTTGGGTGTCGTTTCGGTTTCGGCCGAAACTGCCATCTATGTAACCGCCCCCCTCTTTTGGCCAAAACTGTCACCTATGTAACTGCCCCCCTTCCTCCCCTACCAAAACAAAGTACCCTCCACTGCTACCTACTTTCCTCTACCCTATTTGTTTCCTCTCTTCTACTGACCTTCTCTGCCTTAGCCTTCCTTACTATATCGGCTTGCCATCTTTGTTGGATTCTGCAGAAGACTGATCTCACATCTTTGTCAACCCCTTCAGTCTTCACACCAATAAGACTCGTCACCTCTATAGCTCGAGACTCCATAAACCTTTCCACGTTAATTAAAATCTCTTTGACCTCCTTTTGTTGAGGCTCCCCTCTCCCTCCGCTTCCTGATTAATGTCCTCAACCCTATTCACCTATGTGCGAAGATGCATCTCCTCCGACTCCCTAGGAAGGGGAGGCAAAGCTAACACCGCCTACTGGTCAACTCCTTCCAGAAACGCGACAGCCGCCTCCGCCTCCGTCACGAGATCCTCATCCGCAAGACGAGGCACCTCACGTCCACTGATGCCATCGGTCGAGGTTCTGGTGCCGGAAGATAAGGCAAAGCCCCTCCTTCAAGACCCTGAGGCACTTGCCCAAGCTACTCTTTGAACAAGAAGAAGAGGGAGGGCAGAGCCTCGAGGGCTTCCTTTCCCTCCCCAGGGTCACTACAACTCGCGCCTACAGATTGCGCGGCCGCTAGAAGATCAGCCTGTCCTAGCTCTGCAGCCCGCACCTCGAACCCTTGGGAGACGGAGAAAGTGTTAAGAGCACCTCTGCCGGAAGACTGTATGGTAGGGCTACTTGGCTGGCCAAGACCGACTACCAAACACTCGGTGAGAGAGGCAGCCTCTGCGATGCACCATCTCTGCCTTAACCTCAACCAAGCCTTCTGCCGTTGAGCTAGGCACTGACTACACCAACTCCTCGTGGACAGCCGATGCAGGGGCCGCTAACCCTGGCCCACCTCCACACACTGCCCAATTACCACTGCCACTTGAATTGTAGAGCAGTCCACCACTTCCGATTGCTTCTGTCCTGTAGGGACGGTGGCCAGGGCACTCACCACCAGAGTCCTAGGGCGCCGTATAGGGTTGAGAGGGAGTTTCCCAACACCTACCGACTTCCCCGGGAAGGGTCGCCAAAGTCGTTGCCGCCAAAAGCCGGACTCCGATCTGGGTCGTTGTCACCCGGAAACTGCCGCCCAGAGCCGCCGAAGGCACTCCGTCGTACACAACCAAAGCCTCCATCATCAATAACATTGCCACAGGCAATCTGCCGATGCCGAAATAGCCACAAGCCCCGTGTATCCTTGGGGCCTCCGCCGTCAGTGTTGTCACTGCCTACTGCTTGCCAGAACGAGCCGCATCCACCGTGAGCAGATCAGGGAGAACATAAGCCTCTATCGCGTGGGAGAGCAGATCAGAAAAGGACATGTGCGAGTCTTATACGCCCATCTTACCGGATTGGGGTATGTTGTGGGCCTCGGTTAGGCTACCCAGGTCCCACCCGCCGGCTGCAACTACCCAACCCACCAGGCCACACTGGTTCTGGGTCAGCCCACAACTCGAGCCCGCAACCGCCTCGTATGCCACATGTTTGTCCCAGCAAAGCCCACCAACACCGCCGGCCCAACTCCTGCACTCGGCCCAGCCAAATCAACCTAACCTGATTGCCCTGCACCTGGCCCAGGGCGGGAAACAAGCTGGTTCGAAATTTGAATGGGATCTTGTTCATCTCCTTCAACCTCCGAACCAGGGCAAGGAAGCCCTGGCCCCTACTGTCGCCGCCACCCCTAAACTGCCATTCTCGGCCCGGCCGTCAGACGTACGAGGAGAACCTCTTCGCCGACGGCCACCATGAGAACAGCCAGCACTGCTGAAGGCGAGGAAACTAGGACCAAAGCTTCCACGATGATCACCGATCCCTCCGAACTGAAACAAAGGGAGCCGTGCTCCACTCTCCCAAAACCTCTGGCCCAGAAGCCGATCCCAAACTCGTCATAAAGGCAAATGGGGACCCCTACAAACTTGACACGGAGTAGGGTCCTTCCCACACTAGGATAGGTCCCTCTACCCATGGACCAGACCCAGACCCCGAAAATGGAATCTCCAGCCACTAGGACACCAGTGTCCGCCACGGCCCTCGCTCCTTCCGGACACGAGCTGATGGCAAGCAGGCCAACCTTGTGAACTTGCTTGACCTCTGTTGCACCTGTAATTTTCTCGAAATACTTCGAGAATTTCATTTCGAAACAACCGACGAAAAACATATATAGTGTAGTGCTGATGTCGTCGGACCGCGGAGTACCTCCATGATTTAGGGTATATCGACCCGATCATATTATCACAAGTGGCATCGCGGCAATGGAAGTTAAGAGGAAGACATGCATGCACGCCTGTCAAAGCGGCCGAGCAAGTGTATCACACGGCACGGAAGGGCGCGAAGATTCCTCCCCACACAGCACCACCACGGCTTCTTCTCAACTCAGGTTGACAGAAACGGAGCAAAATGGCGCGAAGAGGAGCCAAAACGCATGCCCGAGGGTCAAACGACCCCTCCCGGACGCGAGAGGGGGTCACGGCCACCCCCGCCAGGGTCGGCAGTGGTCGCGCGACCCCGCTAGCCACCTGGCGGGGTCGCGCGACCCCGCTGTGGACTGGCGGGGTCGCGCGACCCCGCTGGGATGTGTCGCGCGACCCCGCCAGGGACCTCCGGGGCCGCGCGACCTCCCCCCCCCATTCTCTCCCGTGTTTTTCTTTAAAAAAAAGCGGGGGGAAAGGGGCAGCGGGGTCAAAAAATCATGTTGCCACCCTCATCGGGATCATTTAACCCCTTTTGATGGCCAGAGGGGTCAAAATGACTTTTTGCCACCCCACATTGACAGAATCGGGACAAATTTGTTCATTTGACCCCTATGGGCCCTCTCGCCTTCTATAAATAGACCCCCAAGGGTCCAAGTGGAGAACAAGTAGCAACGATCTACGACCTACGCTACCTACGTACGAAGCTATGAGAAAAGCATCGCCAACGCAAGGAATTTGTTCTGTCTTTTCGACCTGTGAGGAGTAAGTCCCCGGGTCTTACACTTATGCCCCTACGGGCCATGTTTGTAATTATGCCCCTCAGCGGGCCATGTTTGTAATTATGCCCCTCAGTGGGCCATGTTTGTAAGTCTTTACGTCCCGGGACGATTCAATCATGTAATTCTGCCCTTATAATGGCGAAATTACAAAAATGTCCTCCCTGGAACCGTAAAAGACCAAAGTCCTATAATTTACAGTTATACCCTGCAACTTTTGTAATTGGGGCTACGTCCCCATCTCCCGCTCTAACGCAGACCTTTGTACAGTCGACAACTCGTCGACAACCCTTGTACTTACTGAAATTGTAAAAGCACCCAGCATGCTTCGTACATCTCCTTGGTGGCAAATTAAAAGAAAACCCTTATCTTTCACCAAATTGCACGTATACCCCTCCTCCGGCCAAGTTGACAAATGAGCGCTTTCTATGAAACCCTTTGTCACCCTTTCGGTCTGGGAGTGTTGTTAGTTCAGTCCAACACTTGGGTATCGTTTTAAACCTAGGTCTAGGTTCTGGTAAAATTAACGAAATACCCATGTGACCTAGAAATGACCTAGTAGTCCCTAAAACCCTCCATAAACAGCTTCAATGTCTTGGGGAGTCGAGAACCTCATCATATTTTCTTCTCAACCCGGAAATTTCAGAAATGCCCCTGGCTTGGTAAACTTACCGAAACACCCCTGGAGGTGGGGAAGTTACCCGAACACCCTCATGGTCCGGAGAGTTCCCTATCACTTGGAAAATGCCTATGGCTCTTGCATGCTTGAATCCCTATTCCTAAATCATAGGGTTCTGCCTAGACTTAACCCTAACCTCATCTATTTTGGTGGTGAATGAATGGAGGGCTCCTCAAGCGAGAATGCCCTTAGCATCAGAATTTTTATAGAAGACTTTGGGATTTCTTTGACAGTCAAACAAAGATGTTCGGACGTTAGACTGATGTAAATCAACACTGACTCCAGTCAGTGGGGAGAGGTCTAGCACCCGAACCCAAATCGTCTGATACGATGCGCACCCACGGAATCACCCTCTACTCAGATAGGGGGGATGTTTCTTTTCAAAAAGAACAAAATCTATATCTTATCTACGATAAAAAAGATTACATTTTTCCGTGTCTCACAACCTCCCAAGAGATGCCCCCCCCCCCCAACCACTCGTCCAATATCCTCCGAGCCATCTCCATCTCCATCCCTCTTTAAAGGGGCGACATCCACAGACACCAGCCAATCCATTCTGCCCAGCCAGCAACAACCTCTAGTGGCACACACCTAACATCTAAGCACCCTGAGTGAGGTTGTAACTCCGGAACCCGCCGCCTCACAACATCTGCGTAAGAGAGATACCTGCCTCCCCCCCACCACCACCACCGCCGCCGGCTATGTCCCCACCTGCCTCCTACACTCCCGCCACAGGTGCCCTCTGATACTACAACGGAAACATACAGGACCCAGAGATCCCCTGCGACCTCTACCAACATCACGTCCATCTCCCACAACCTGCAGCACTACAGGAAAGATCTAGCAAGGACCTCCACTTCCTGGGGGATGCGTTTCGCCCCAAAGGGCCCCACCATACCGAGAGCTTCTCACTCTAGAAAATGGGTAGAGAGAGAAGCCCTCAACCCACAACCTCCCCCATGATGAGGGGAGGGTAGAACCACCACGCTACAGGCGTGGGTTCAGAACCAAAACTTCCACAATGATCACTGATCCCTCCGTGGGATAGAGACGGAGACGGTCCCCATAATATGCTTTTAGCTATAAATAGTTCAAAATATACCAAATGTTTGTGTTCGCAATAGGGTTCAATCTTTTTCCCACCAGCATCAACAGCATGTAGCCTCTTCTTGGCCCAAAGACAGAATCCCAACAGAAAAGGCAACAAACTCAGGGTCCCATCTTGTGACATGTGGAGCTTCTGAAAGGTCAACTAAAACTTTGCCGAATTTGATCCCCACATGTCCACCATAGACTCAAAGGATCAAAGCAAGTACTGAAAGTGCATGTGGAGAGAGTGTCAAGTGGAAAACCTTGAAGCTTCAGTCTCAGCTTATTCGGTTGTATCACATTCTACTTAAATTAACATTGTAGGTTCAATCACACTGCATCCTGGTTGTTACTCTCTCAAGTTATGGAATCGCTTGTACCCTTTTGTGCTCATTGTTTTATTTGAGTGATACTGGATCATGTTAGACTTAAAATAGCCATTAGGTACTAGGTAGTAGCTTGATTTATAATGCAAATGCTGCAAGCAGCATTTTCTTTAAGTCTGTGCCTGATGATAAATGTGAGGCACCAAGGCCACTATTCTTGTTCTTCCTTCCATCTCCCTTTTTCTTGTTCAACGGATACACATACATGCACACCAATAATTCAACAAAAAATTCTTCCTCCATTCATAACGTATTCCACCATGTCCACTGTGTCTTATGCCTCTAGGCCCTGTACAAAAAACACCGACTGAAAGATGTCAGTCAGTCAGTGCAACCAACAACTACTTGCACATCATTTGTTTTTCAAGAAAGTAGTGGTTATACCACACTACTTGCACATCATGTTCACATATTTTCCTTGCTTTTCCTTTATCTTTTCTTTTCCACTTCTTCTTCTTTATTGTTTTCCCTCCCAGAACCATCATCACAATCCCTATGAGTTTATAATTTTAAACAGACACCAAAAGCTCCATTAGACACACTATCACTTCTCATGTGAACACAACCTCTGCCTTCAATATCCTTGCATATTTTGTCCATTTATTCTTTTCTTCTATTCATTTACGTTCTTCCACAAGGTTAACTTTATCTCCTTTTCCACCGTATTTTAGACATGTCTAAAGCTTCACTTAATACTAGCTGTAATACCGAATAATTATGGTTTCGTTGCCTGGTACTGAGGTTCTAATAGACTACATCTATGGGCATCTGTAAGCATGTAACCTGGAGAGAATTATTTGTTCCCCCTCCTGACATATATAATGATAATTTATGGTGCATATTGTTTGTAACTACTGGGCCTGTAGAGATCAGCAAATAAATTGAGTTGTTTTTTTTTTTTTGAGGGGCTCTGCCGCAGTGGCAGAGCCTGTTCAGAAAAACCCTCGCCACCCAGGTTCGAACCCGGGTGGCACCCCCCAAATCCCCTACCCCATACCATCTGAGCCACAGCCCAGCAGTAGCAAATAAATTGAGTTGTTGCATGCTCATTTTTGGCACACATACTTTGAACCAAATCCATATCTCCACTTGGGCATCAAAATGGGATGTGAAAGTCAATATCAACAAAAAAAAGAGGAAAAAGAATAGAGTGATGTCAAGGTTAGCAACAATCACATTCCAAAACATGCATAATAACATGCCCTGAAAATGCACAATATGTTATATTCTTCTGTCTAAATTCCTGCAGCCTTCTATATTATTAACCATGTTGTTGTGCATCCAATGAAACATTGAAAGTAAACACATTTGGATCCATGGTGGTACAATCAATCGAGTTTGGAAAAGGGGGAAAACACATTTGAATGCCAACAGTCCTTTGAGTGTCTGTGGAACAAAGCCTAACCACACTCAATCCCAATTCTTAAAAGCACCCATAAGTACTCTGTGATTCACAACTTGGGGTGGGGAGGCAGGGGATACATGGGGCCAGACAACATTCTGCTTTACAGACCTCTGCAGCTATGCCTCCTTTCCCTTCCATTTGCATCTTTCATGCGTGGTGATCCTAAATTGACGGACCAAGACGCTTAGAATTCCTAGGTAGAAATTCAAGTACCATAACAATCCTCCCACTCAAGCATTCCAATCAAGTCTTCTCCCATAACCTCCTTTCAACTACATCCATATACATTTAACAGATAGTACCCTTTTTTTTTTGCGGAGGGGGGGTACTTCCCCCACAATTTAACTAGCTTTATCATACTCTAGACTTCGTATAGACAAATCTTTTAAGGCTTTTGGAAAATGAAACATAGGCAAAACAGAACTCAAATGCGAACTCAATAAACCAATGCTGCAAGGATCCCATGTAAAAACTAGCTATAGCGCAATAGTGACAAAATATAAATTTCAAAAACCTAGCAGGTCAAAACTTCCCCTAACTTACCCAAAAAAAATACCTTCCCCTGACAAGTTCTGCCAAGATTTTGCTAACATTACCTTTTTAACAAAATTTATAAACTTAATACAGCAGCATATAAATCCCCCCCAACTCTCCCTATCTTATAAAAGACTCTAGCAAACGAAAATACCTCAGCATGTAAATACTTAAGATACTTTAGGCACCTAAAATGTAACAAACATGTACAAACAAGCGAGACACAGTCCATTGATGGGCACGTTCTGACATGCTCCAACTTCTGCAAGGATGAATGAAGCAATGCCCTAGAAAAACTTTAAGAAACTATGGTTAACTATTCCTTATGTTGTTCTTTGGGCTGAATGGAGAGAGTGGAACAACAGAATCTTCAGGAGAGAGGCATATTCAGGATTGGTCCTCCGTTAAAAACAACCAGCCAATACAAAACTCGGTTTTGCTGCAAAAAATGGCACAGTGGAAGGACCTTGTCACTTAGTGCTCTCCTTGGGTTCTTGGCTCCTTTGGTGCTCTAATGTCTGCCTTTTCACTTTAGTGTTGCATCTATCGTCTCGATAGTATGCCTGGGTCTTGTTTTTATTTTACTTTGTGCAGTGTCTTCCACACCCTAGTGGGAAAAAACTCCTTGTATTCTGTTCACTTTGTTTCCTTTATTCAATGAATTGTGGATTGCCACCTTCAAAAAAAAAGGCAAGACGCAGACATAAAAGATTGATAGTGTAGTGGCTTTTGATCTTTAGATTCTTTACAGGAGTAGAAGACAAGGATGTCTAAACCCGTCCAACCCATCACATGCAAAGGAGACACATTCCCCGATGAAACCATTCTTCCTATTCACGACTCAAAACTGTCCAAACGAACATTTGAAAGCCAGTGGAAACAATGTACAGTGCTCACGAGAAGTAGAAACAGTAATCAAATAAGACAGCATCGGTCGGAAATCTCAGCCCGATCGTCCTCGCCAAACAGAAGATAAGCCGATTTCCAAACACTGCGGCAGCAAACTCACATCTGCATTGGTGACGGGATGCAGCACCCCGTACTGCGGGACGGCGTCCGTCGCCACGAAGCCCTGCGCGTCGCCGCCGCCATAGCCGTGGTAGTAGGGGGCCGCCCCCGCGGCGGGGTACACGTAAGTCGCTGCCTGCCCTTCGTACCCGCCGTGCGTCGCGTAGGGATTGTGGGCGTGCGCGTCCACGCCCGGGGGTGCGACGGCGGTGCCCGCGCCGTGGGCCTCGTAGACGTAGGAGGTCGCGGGGGCGGGGGCGGGGGCGGATGCGGGGACAGAGGCGTCGGCGGGGGTGATGAGGCTAGGATTAGGGGTGAAGTGGGCGTGGGGATAGTACTGCTGGGTCTGGCCTTCGCACCACTTGCCGGGATCCATGGGGAGGCATCCAGCGATGGAGGAGAGAAGGCTTTCCCTCTTTTTCCTCTTCCTCTTCCTCTTCCTCTTCCCTGGCTTCGGTCTGAGCTCTGCCCTGGACTGCTCGCAGTCGCCGGAGAGAAGAAGAAGATGTCGAGTAGGAAGGGGGAGGGCGCTCGACCAGGTTAAGCTTTGGGGAAGAGGGGAGGCATGACACACGTATTTGGCACCGGTCTGATGGCAGAGGGGCAAGGTTCCTATTGTTTTTTAATAATGGGTACTACGATTAATTTAACAAGTGACATTAATAAAATAGGGATATCGATTATAACTCTCAAATAACATTATGCAAACATTAAAAGTCAGAACTAATTTATAACCAGCACAAGTTAAATGCGTTTTGATGCTTGACTATTTATAGGCATGGATTTTATTTTAGTCAAATGAGAAAGAAATTTTTGTACTAAATATTTTTAATAAAATTTTACTGATAAAAGAATTTCTAATATCATCATCTTATGAGTGTCTCTGTTGGAGCGTGAAAATATTACCATTTTGCATGTATAAATGAAAAAATATTACTTTTAATCAAGAGTAATATTAATGTAATTATTTTTAAAAAAAAATTTACACGTGAATTTTATACCACTTTAACTTAATGTGACACCTATGTCATGAAATAACCTACCTTGCACGACAATAAAGAAAAATTTTGTAAATATTCTTTTTTGTTTGAGTTTCTTGAGCCGTGGATAAGGATGTACGTCTCATATGAAGATAATTTGATTCGAGGTTCACGTCTGAAAAAAATCTAAAAAAATTATTACATCACAGGTGATGCATCAATCATTACTCTTTAATCATAGCAATGGCAATGTACGTCAACTTAACTAAAGTTAGATTTTCATGAAAATACGATTACCGTATAGAGGATAAATGGCATTAATATATTTATACCAAAATAATACTCAAAAACTATGTGAGGGAAAATAGAGAGAGATATTTAGAAAAAGGATTAAGGAGGAAGTTACAAAAAATTTATTGTTGAGATTTTGGTTGAAATTTCATGATAGTAATAAGATCCACGTCTCTTTACTGTCCTCAAATGTGTGTCTATATTTTTTATAATTTTTATGAAAATTAAGAATCATAAAAATATGTCACTGGAAGGTGAGGAAAATAAAAATCATTTTATCTAGAAATAAAAATAAGTGTTTACAGATTTTGTGATGAGATGAATTGAGAACGATAACACGTGTTTATATTTTAATAAAAAGTTTAAATGTTACCAAATTACTTGCATAAATGACAATATAGGGAAACTCTCCTTACTGGAGGGTGCCGTAAAGTTTCAAAGTAAGAAAAAAGTTTTAAAATTAGTTCATCTGCACGGGATTACGATTTGCCAGGCAGATTACGATCGTGGTTCAAAAGTCTCCATGACACATTTGACATTGCAAAGCATGAGAAATGATAGTGATAGTCCAATTACAATAATACTCTTTACTTTACTCTTTCTATAGTGGGCACACTCGAACTTAACATACAAAATAAGATCACATACAAGTGGGGGTATAACTGTATATTTCACATTTGAAACCACCTTCTGTGCCACATAAGTAGCCCACTCTGAGCTTTTGGAACCAGAGCGCGGAAAAGGCATTCTAGTCTATCTCTCTCTTCGACTCAGAATTTGCTAGATCACATAAGCGGATGGCAGATAGGCCCGTTTACAAGTACTTAAATGATGTCGAGGGATTCCAATGAATGAAATCCACCCACACAGTATTACCAAACGTGCCCTTGGTAATGCTGAAGGAGAGAGAGAGAGAGAATATTAGAGATATATTTATCTTAAAAATTATTTTTCTGCGAGATCATAGTGTGGGAAAATAAACGTGAGAAAATCTGAAATATCTTATCAATCACAGTTTAACGTGTCGCATCGAATCGGTGCATACCGTACATATCGAATCGTGCCAGTCAAAAGCCAATATGATAGTACGTCAATACTCTCTCGACCAATATCATTTTTTAATAAAATAATAATAACTATTTTGTGGCTAAAAATGAAAAAAAACTTATGTGTCAGTATGTTATCATTCCATATCGTATTGTACTACTTAAGTACTAGCAGGATGCGTGCCAACGGTACGGAGAACCTGATTATCAACTAGCATCTTATTACGTTTACAAAGTATATGTAAATGAGTTATGAAATTATTTTTCGGGTATTTTTTTTACAATATAAACACCCCTTAAAATAGAATAAATATGGCAACTTTTCTATAGTTATATTTATGATTTTAATAGATATTTTTTGGAAATAAAAAATGTCATTTTTTTTGTTAGAGCATCTACAAGTTTTAAAACTAAAAAACTGTTCAATAAATAAGAAAATTTTCTAAACAACCACATAGTCCACTATAATTATATCTTATTTAAATAACTATTTTATGTTTATAGGTCTAACTCAAGGGAGATAAGTTCCCTACAACTTTCACTATTTGTTATAAGTATTGAAGTAAAGACATTCTAAACCCATGAGTTAAATTTATAAGAGTTGAAAAATAAATTCAAGTAAATATTACTGAGTGTAGATCATTTTTATCTTTTAAAATGTATTAAAATAAGTAAATATATATATAGAGACGATAACATAAAGAGAGAGAAATTCTGACACAATTCAACTTGATTTTCTTTCAATTTATATAATTTAGACTATGTCATTCTTTATTTTGATACTTAAGATCATAAGATACTATATGATGAATCATATGCTACTTTTATGATAAAAAAATTATCAACTAAATTATACATAATTTTTTCTAAAGAATATTGATTGTATACTTGAAAAAAAATGTCTTACTAGGATGGAATCACATGAAACTTCATAGTGGCTCATATTTTTTACACATCTTTCATGCATAAACTTTTGAGAAGTTGAGTGTCACATTTTTTATGAAAATATAATGTGCTTTAAAACTATGCTTACGAAGTATGCACAAAAAAGAAAAAATCACATCTAACTCATATTTTTATGTTTTTTATATAAAATACACGATGAAGTCTAAGTTTATTAATGGATCCAAAAGGTCGAGGACGACCTCAACATAAATATTAGTCTGACAAAATAAGGGATCTAAACTAATAAGATCAGCTACCTAAAATAGGGGAGGTACGAAAATATAAAGTTTGAACTTAGAGCATCATATCAAGTATAGAATACACTAGCAGTGGACTTTCTACTAAGACTTTGAGTCAATCTTCTAATGATCAAGTAAGTTGGGAGTTCTAACATAAGTCGACATGTCTAAGATGTATATCTAGTAAAAAAAAATCCAATATGTATTGAGTATAAAGTTCATATTTAGACCTTCCATATATATAGAAATGAAAAATATAAAAATATTATTAAACATCCAATATGTTATAAATTGAAAAGTGAAGTTGACAATTGCACACGTATAATGAAGAATGAAAAAGACAATTCAAGATGAACAAACTCTTCACTTGATTAACGAGATTAGATAGTACTCCTTAATGGTTTCTCGAACCCTTGATTCTCTCCAGTGGTGAGCCACTTATTCACTTTACAATAATATTTATAGAAAAAACACTCAGCAACTCCTAACTATATTAGGACACCTCTTCGTAGACATCTGAGTTCTGAATAGACTCCGATTGAGTCAATCCCTATTCAACTCCAAGTCCCGTAGATTCATACTTAATAAATGTGTATTTTTATATCTTTATTTATATCACATATACTATTTCCTGGACTTTAATGTAAAAAATTATGTAAAATTTGTAGTTAATCTCGTTCTTCTATTAAAATTAAACTTTCTTGAAATTAATTGATTTTTGATGTATAAAATAATACGATATTTGAGATATATGAAAACAGGTAATTGCATGGTTATTTATTCCTATGGATAATAATATTTTTTATAAAGGTTAATAATTATGTTATGTTTGTGACATGTGGTGAAGAAAGGACGTCCGACTATTTTGACGTCAATGTAAAGAAATCAAATGGTGTCTAAAATAATTTATGTTGAAGTTAATTGAAGGATAATATGGCGTCAGGTGTTTGGATGCTAATTCCAAATGGCCTCGGCTTCAACAAAAACTATTTCAAATGAAAAAAAACAAAGCAAAAGGCGTGAGCAACAGAAGCATGTGCATGTTCCCAGCATTTCCTAGCCTCGTGTATGGAAAAAAAGAATAAAATAGAAGAAAAGAAATAACCACGATACATCTTATGGTTAGGGGGTTGTAAGCAAATGAAGGTGGGCCACAATGTGTGAAACTATGGCTCACGATGGTTAGGACTAGCAGCGAGGTTAGCACCATCTCAAAGTTAAAAAAAAAATGCATCTTGTATGTTCACATTCGTGTCTTACATTCCCAATTCCTCATCTGCATGTCGCGTTTTGCATTCTATTATCTCTACTTTTGTCTTAATTAATAAAGGTTTGGTCCCTTGACCCATTATCAAGACTAAGGTTGAGGTAATCACTTGCTTATTGAGTAAGGGCCCAAGTATGGATAGTTAAACTAATTTGTTTATTTGTTGAGTATGTCAAGTAGGAACATGTGTACAAAAAAGAACAAGCACACAAGAGACAAGAATGTGATAACGAAAATCCATTTCATTTATACAACTATCAGGTACATCATGAATGAAGGGTGGGAGTACAATGTGTCTCTCTCTAGCTCTCACCACCACCCTCCTCATCATCCCTCTCACCACCCCTAGGACAATGATCCCTAGGAGGCCTCATGAATCTCTGCGAGGCAGTGCTCCTCTGACCTCGTTGTCTCTTCTCAGCTCTGGCGTTGCATCGCTCCTCTGCCGAAGACACTATGAAGCTCGCACCAGAGAAGGAGCTGGATTGCTGAGCACATGCTGGGTGCTCTCGTCCTCTTTGGTAATGCTCCTCACTCTCCCTCAGTTGCTTCTCCGCGACATTGAGACTCAGTCGGAGCTCCACCACCTGGACCTCCAAAGCCCTCCTCTCCTCTTTCTCCCCCCGCCTCTCACTACCAAATAAGGCAAGATTTCAGATGGCCAATTTCCGTTTGAAATCCGTCTGAACTTCCGTGGAAAGACACTTTTGTAACGGATTTCAGACGAATTTCGGACGGAAATAGGCCGTCTCATATTCTTGGTTACAAATTTTGGACAGATTTCATTTCAGTCACAAATTCCATCTGAAATTTCACACGGAAATATTTCTGTGTGAAATATCATCTAAAAATATAATTTTCGGACAGATTTAATTCCAGTCACAAATATCGTATGAAATTTCACACGGAAAGTTTCCCGTGTGAAATACCGTATGAAATTATGTTCATCTAAAATTTCCCACGGAACATTTTCCGTGTGAAATAGACGTCTGAAATTTTAGATGTACGATCTCAGACGGCTTATTACCGTCCCTATTTCCGTTTCAAAATTCAGACGTCTGCGTCTGAAATCCGTCTGAAATTTCAGACAGACAAGGTATGTTCAGACGGATATGCAACGGTATTTGGGATTGTACGTTCAGACGGCTAATTGGTCGTCTGTAATTCCGTCTGACATTTCAGATGGATCCGTCTGAAAATCCGTCTGAAAATTTTCCATTATTTTTTTAAAATATAAAATTATTTTTAAAAAGATGTTAAAATTACATCAAAAATTAATCAAACTAACGTATTGAAAACAAAACACATAATAAGAAACTCAACATGAGTCCTCTGCTGATCAAATATCCTCCTCATCGTCTATATTCTCCTCCCTGCCCTGCTCATCTCCTCTGTCGCCGCCCGCATAAGGATCCTCCTACATTAAAAAAATAATAACATTCATTCATAGATAAAAAATTTAATGCGAAGATAAATTAAATATTTTATTACATTGCATAAATTGAAATCAAACATAATATCAAATCGACAACTACATAGATGTTATAGACCCCAACTAACCTAGTCGTCATAAGTATTTTAAATTAATTACATTTAGAGACTATACTTTTGAGCGCTGGGCCCAAATCGGGTATCCGATTTGGATTCCGTCAGTTCTCACAAGTCACTTTTATCTCTCAGGTACTGTTGGAATAATCGTCACGCCGATCAGATCAGTATTTCAGATTTTAGACCCTCGGACCCCGACTTCTTTAATTTTAAACTAAGTATATTTATAAAATACACTTTTGAGCGTCGGACCCAAACCAGATATCTGATTTGGATTCCGTCAGTTCTAACAAGTCACTTTCATCTCCCAAGTCCTGTTGGAACAATCGACACGCCGATCAGACATGTATTTCAGATTTTAGACCCCCCAACCTCTACTTATCTATCTTTTAAATTAATTACATTTAGAGAATGCACTTTTGAGCGTCGGGCCAAAATCAGATATCCGATTTGGATTCCGTCAGTTCTGACAAGTCACTTTCATCTCCCAGGTCATGTTGGAAAGACCGGAATGCCGATCAGACCGGTATTTCAGATTTTAGACTCCCGAACCCGACTTCTTTAAATTTAAACTAAGTGCATTTACAAAATGCACTTTTGAGCGCTGGGCCCAAACCGGGTATCCGATTTAGATTCCGTCAATTCTCACAAGTCACTTTTATCTCTCAGGTCATATTGGAACAATCGACACGTCGATCAGACTGGTATTTCATATTTTAGACCCCCGGACCCCGACTTCTTTAATTTTAAACTAAGTGTACTTACAAAATACACTTTTGAGCGTCGGGCCCAAACCAGATATCCGATTTGGATTCCGTCAGTTCTGACAAGTCACTTTCATCTCCCAGGTCCTGTTGGAATGGTCGACATGCCGATCAAACATGTATTTCATATTTTATACCCCCCAACCCTACTTATCTGATCTTTTAAATTAATTACATTTAGAGAATGCACTTTTGAGCGTCGGGCCCAAACCAGATATCCGATTTGGATTACGTCAGTTATGACAAGTCACTTTCATCTCCCAGGTCTTGTTGGAACAATCGACATACCGATCAGACTGGTATTTCAAATTTTAGACCCCCGAAACCCCGAAGTAAATGAATTCTTCTAAACTAAGTTGATTTTGAAAACACACTTAATTTTGAATTGGGTTATTTGAGCGTCGGGGTCAAACCGGATATCCGATTTGGAATCCGTCAGCAATGACAACTCACGTCTACCTCGCAAGTCGTGAACGATCGGCACGTCGATCATATCGATATTTCAGATTTTAGACTCCCGAACCCCGAATTGTATGAATTCGTCTAAACTAAGTTACTTTTGAAAACACACTTACTTTTGAGTTGAGTTATTTGAGCATCAGGATCAAACCGGATATCCGATTTAGAATCCGTCAGCTCTCACAACTCACGTCTACCTCGATTATCGTGTTAGAACGATCGGCACGCCCATCAGGCCAGTATTTTACATTTTGGACCCCCGAACCCCGAATTTTCCCAATTCTTCTAAACTAAGTTACTTTTGAAAACTAACGTAGTTTTGAAATTAATTATGAATATAATTGAGTAATTTTGTCAAAATAAAAACATAATAAACACGGATCTGGTGGGCCTATGCCGTGGTGGTGGTGGATCCATGAGAGAGAATTTTCGTCTGGGAGAGGAGGCCACTGATTGCCTGCAACATGGTGCCATGCTGGCTAGACATCTCCTCTCGGATCTGCCGCATCTGCTGCTACAAATCAAAAATCTCCGATCGGACGATGTCTCTACGTCGCTGGCAGAGTAATGGGGGCAGGTGGAGGTATACTGAAGGCACTGCTACTGGTTTGGGCAGAGCCTGAACTCGCACACGATGATATCACCGCGCTAGAGTCCAGGCTCTCCCCAAAACCATATAGCCGGCCTTTCTTCGGTATGCCAGCTGCTGCCACCCATTCCGTCGGATCGAACTCCGGCTGCTGCGTGTCTCCCTCCCCGTACTTCTCTGTCACTAGCTCTGCTATATGTTTCCTACAAATTGAATAAAATAACTAGTCAATTTCATATGAATCAATCTATTTAAATGAACGGTAGAAGTTGCATATGTAGATAAACTTACCGCTACTGAGTGAGCTCTCTCACTCACAAATTGATTTGTCCCCTTCTTTTTGTGTGTTCTATCGAACACATCGAGGAACGACGGAGCTCGATTAAGCTCCACAGCCTGTTATACAATTCATAGTAAAAAAATGTCATATATATTAACAAAATGTAAGAAGATAAATTGAAACATTACTTACCATTTTTATTTATGAGCCGCGAAAGAGATGGACCCACTCGTATGCAAATTTGCGCCCGATTTTGACGCCATGTTTGCTTTGGCTTTTCGAGACTTTTCTATCCAGTTGGGGTCGGTAAATTTGTCACATGCATTGTCCCAATCCACCTTCCTCATCTATAGAGGGTGGTGCTCCTTCCACAGCTGTCGATCTTCACTCCCACCAGCCTTATTTTTAGCGTGTTCTCGGGCCTCGTGTACTTTCCTTCAGAAATTTGACTTCATACTCTTCTCCCACGCAGAACGACATCTCGCCGCATCATGTCCACACGTGAATTGATAAGTCCGTTGTAAATAAATTAAGTTGCACACTTATTATACCGTGGGGAATTGAGTTTGGAAAATACTTGAATTAAATGATGTAATTTTGTACTGAGAACATGTCCCATAAGTTGTCGCGGACGGCCATCGGAAATTCTTTAAAAGACGTTACTTGCCCGGGCACATGTGCCATTACTAGTTGGGTGGAATGATGGACACCATCGTAAGGTTCAAATTTCTTACTGCAATTGCAAATGTCAAAATATTCATATTAGACAGTTGAAGGCTAAACAATGAATGTAATAACCTTATAAATTTACCCGGAGATCCAGCACGGGCGACGTCCATCATGGGCCGTGCCTCCCTCGTGACGACTGCCGGCATCGTCAAGTGGCTGAGTGCTGGGGGTGTGCCCTATACGAGTGGGAGGTGGTGGGATGACGCTGAACTATAAGAATTAAATATCATAAGTAAAACGGATATTTTACTGAAAATTAAAACATATATAATTGGGAAAATACTGAGACCTGTAAGAATTAAATTTCATAAGTAAAATGAATATTTTGGTAAAAATTAAAATATACATACCTACAGCGGGAGGTGATGGGGGTGGCGTCTGTACAACATGTGGGAGGGTATTGGGACCTGTAAGAATTGAATTTTATAAGTAAAACGAATATTTTGCTGAAAATTAAAACATACATACCTGTAGCGGGAGGTGCTGGGGGTGGCGTCTGTACAATAGGTGGGAGGGTATTGGGACCAGTAAGAATTAAATTTCATAAGTAAAACGAATATTTTTCTGAAACTTAAAACATACATAACTATAGCGGGAGGTGGTGGGGGTGACGTCTGTACAACATGTGGGAGGGTATTGTGACCTGTAAGAATTAAATTTCATAAGTAAAACGAATAGGTGGTGGGGGTGGCGTCTGTACAACATGTGGGAGGGTATTGGGACCTGTAAGAATTAAATTTCATAAGTAAAATGAATATTTTGCTGAAAATTAAAACATACATACCTGTAACGGGAGGTGGTGGGGGTGACGTCTGTACAACAGGTGATGATGCACTGGGACTTGTAAGAATTAAAGTTCATAAGTAAAATGAATATTTTGCTGAAAATTAAAACATACATACCTGTAGTTGGAGGTGGTGGGGATGGCGCATGTACAAGTGGTCGTGAGCCGACACTTGGACCTATAAGGACATTCTTTTCTTGTTCGTAAATGATTAAAACATTTATATATAGCTAACTATTTTAATAGATATACATGTACCCGAAGAAGACGCCAAAGAGGAGGGAGTAGAGCCCCTTGTCATTGTCCCATCTTCTCCCACTCCCAGTACGACCTCCTCGGATCATTTCTTTATTACTAACAAAACAATTAATACATATTAATCCTCAATTAGATAAGACTAGACCAATGTTATTAAAAATTATGCAAAAATGAACGGTTATCTTACTAAATTATCAAAATGTGCCTCCCTCGATCATGCTGATGATATATCTAACTCATCATCATCTTCGTCATCCATAGTAGCCTCATCAGATTCGAACTCTTCCTCTTCATCCGATTCCTCCTCCCCTCTAACATCAACATTTAGGTCCGTCGGATCGACATCTTCCACTTCATCTCCCTTACATAATGACAATGGCTCATCAGATTCGTCCAGATTAATATGCGTGCAACCGGCAACGCCAACTTCGTCTGATTAAAAATATTCAGCACTCGCAACTTCTGAGGGGTTTTCACTCATATTTAACTCATAAGTGGGAAAGAGTTTTGATTTAACCCTGCAAACTGCCCACCAATCTTTATTCCTGGATGATAGATAGCTTGAATAATACACTTGCTAGGCTTGTGCGGCTAAAATGAACGGTTCATAGGTATTAAGTTTAGACCTATGTTTGACATCGACAATCCCATAAATTGTGTCATGTCGAACCGAATTAGGATCAAACCAATGACACTTAAATATGTATACATGATTGTCTCATTCCAAATACTGAAGTTCTAAGACTTCGTCAACAATACCGTAGTAGTCCAATTCCATTTCATTGTATAAACTATCCTTAACAGATACGCCGCTATTCATCGTAGACTTACTTCGTCTATAATCCCTCGTATGAAATTTGTATCCATTCACAATATATCATGGATAGGCACATGTAACCGTCGAGGGGCCATAACTTATCTGTAGTACTCCTTGATCAGTAATGAGACCTTGTTCAACCTACATACAAATTTGAGTAGTTTTAATAAGATTCAATATCTCATAATCTCTCGTATGAAATCTGTATCCATTCATAATATATCCTGGATAGGCACGTGTAACCGTCGAGGGGCCATAACTTATCTGTTATACTCTTTGATCAGTAATGAGACCTCGTTCAACCTATATGTAAATTTGAGTAGTTATAATAAGGTTCAATCTCTCAACATACATAAATACAAACATATATATTCAACGATCGACACTAACCCGATATCTCAGCCATTTGGCAAAAAACTTCTCGCGTTCTTTTTCAATCTCCACGTCTTGGATATTTGGACATTTTTGTGCTAATTCTGAATCAAATTATCTGCAATATAAATACACTACTACTTTAAATGAACTACAGAACAAGGATGAACAACTTATGGACATCGCTGGAAACGTGAGTTAAGAACTTACTCAACATAAGGTTCAATCTCGATACAATTCATAAGAATATATATCTCAGCGACATACAACTCTCTATCTTCGAGCGTGCGCGTCGAGCAACGTCCGAACGCACGTCCAGGATGCTTAAATATAGAGAGCCGATCGGACGAATCATCAACTCCCCCATCATCATTACGTGGAGGTCGAGTACGACGAGTTAGAATCTATGGCTCAAAGTACATGGAACAGAAGTTCGATATTTCTTCAAGAATATATGCCTCAGCAATCGAACCCTCCACCTTCACCTTGTTGCGAACTTTCATTATTAATTCATGCATGCACCTACAATAACAAGTTAGATGGCAATGACATGTACTGACCATGGACGACATGTAACTTAACAAAAATTCTGACATACCTCTCAAATGGATACATCCATCGAAATTGTACTGGTCCTCCGACAATAGCCTCGTATGGCAAATGGACGACCAGGTTCCATCGAATCAAAGAATGTTGGAGGAAATATCTTCTCTAGCTTGCAAACGGTTGTGACCACATTTTCTTCGATAGTTTGTACATCCCTCAGTCTGAGTTCTGATGCACATAAAATCTTGAAAAATTGACTCATCTCGGTCATTGCTCCCCACATAGGCTTTGGCAATAAATCACGAAATGCAATGGGCACTAGCCTCTCCATGAACACATGACAGTCGTGACTTTTCAAACCAAATATTTTCCCCTTATTAACATTCACACAATGGGGTATGTTGGATGCATATCAATTTGGGAATCTCAACTGTTTCAACCACTGGCACACTTCCTTGATCTATGTATCATTAAGCACGTAAGTTACTTCAGGCTGCACAATTTTTCCATTTATATTCTGTAATTTCAGTTCTGGACGTTTACAAAGTATCTTTAAATCCATACGCGCTCTGGCGTTGTCCTTTATTTTACCTTTAACATTCATGATCGTATTGAACACATTATCAAAAAAATTCTTCTCGGTATGCATAACATCCAGATTGTGTCGCACAAGAAGAGTTGACCAATAAGGCAATTCCCAGAAAATACTGTTCTTGTTCTAGTTGTGATCCTTTCCAAAGGTAGAGAGTTGGCGTGTGCTACCAGACAATTGAACTACATATGGTAAATTTTGCGCCCGTGTCGCCATATGTCGACCCGACATCCTTTGCAAGTCTGCTTCATCCATTTCAATAGTAATTTTTTTAAACGAGTCTTTTTGCCTTCGAAAAGGATGGTCACTTGGTAGCAACCGCCGATGGCAATCAAACCAGCATGATTTCCCATCATGTTTCAATACAAATGATTTGGTATCTTCCATACAGTAAGGACATGCTAACCTCCCATATGTGCTTCAACCAGATAACATTCCATATGTAGGGAAGTCACTTATTGTCCACATCAGTGCAACCTTCATATTGAAATTTTACTTCTTACATGCATCATAAGTAACAACTCCATCAGTCCACAATAAATTGAGCTCATCAATCAACGGCCTGAGATATTTGTCCAAATTTTTTTCGGGACTTTTTGGACCAGGAATTACTAAGGACAAAAACAGATTTTCTCGCTTCATGCACATGTCCGGCAGAAGATTGTACAGTGTCATGAGCACTGGTCAACAAGAATAAGATGCCACTGAACCACCGAATGGATTAAAACCATCTGTGCATAAACCCAATCGAACATTATATGGCTCCTTTGAGAAAGTAAGATGAGTACGACTGAAGTGAGTCCAAGCTTCACCATCGGTAGGATGACTGATTATATCATCGGCACGGCGTACTCTTTCGGTGTGCCATGTCATATGTCGAGCCGTCTTTGAGGACATATACAGCCGCTGCAGCCTAGGCACAAGAGGGAAGTATCACAATACTTTGTAAGGTACATCTTTTTGCTTTGAATTGTCCCCTCTCTTAGGTTTGAATCTGTCATGGTGACAAATAGAACATGATATCTTATCTGCATCATCTTTGTAATATAACATACAGTGATTCGGGCATGCATCTATTTTCACATATCCAAGCCCTAGCTCATTGACCATCTTTTTAGCACGGTAAAAAGTTTCTGGCAACTTCTCGTCTCGAGGCAACATACTCTTGATCAAGAGGAGGAGACGGTCAAAACAAGTCTCACTGATGTGAAATTCAGATTTCAAATTCAACAACTGTGACACTGCAGACAACCGAGTGTGCTTTTCACAACCACCCCACAGTGGCTCATCAGCATCCCTAAGTAGTTCATAAAATCTTCTGGCTATCTTATTCGGCGCTTCTTCCATGTATGCATGTTCCTCATGAACATTAAAACTAGGACCAGCAGCATCTACAACCATATCCATGTACCCGCTTGTGCCTGTAATATTGTCGGGCTCATACCTCAAGAATTCCTCACCATGACACGTCTAATTCGTATAACCATCCATGAACCCTTTCGTGTACAAATGATGTTGCACATCTCATGGTGAATGCTACCTCAAGTTTCTACAATTTGAATAAGGGCATCGAATGTGGCCGTCACGGTTTGTTGTTGCATTGGGATTCCCCAATGTAAATTCAATGAAACTCTCAACTCCATGCTTAAAGTCATCCGACACCACCCGGTCAACTATTCTACGATACATCCATGAACGATCTGTCAACATTTTGCCTGCACCCAATAAATGTTAATACACATCCTAACTTTGAAGTCGTTCTGCCTGAAAATAAACCCGACCATTTCCTCACATCGTTCGCCATACACCATTTGCAGTTGGAAGAGGACTATTAATTAGATTATCACTTTTAACCCATCCATGAAGGTTTGATCGCACAATCACTTACTATATGTGTTGCACGATTTGTTGAAAATTTTGGCAGCATCTCCCCACACTTCTCCGATATACCAAAAATATTTATTGATTTTGAAATTTTCTTAAACACTTACAAGTAAGTGGTTAAGAAAACACTCAAAATCAATAATGATATATCAGAGAAGAGTAAGGAGACGCAACCGAAATTCTCAACAAATCATACAAACACATATAGTAAATGACTGCCTAAGCGCGATCAAACATTCATAGACTGTCCAAACGGGACAATTCAAGACTTTGAGGTAGATATATACATTCTCGTAAACAAATGAGAGCATACACATCAATCCCAAAGTCTTGAACGGGAAGGCTCATTGACACGGTTTTAACACGCTTTCCTGAGGTGCGTGTAATGTTAGGTCGCACCCACGCACCTCAGCTCACAGGGAATATCCCATGTATTTATATAACATAAAATTAAATAATAACGTAATTATCATTATGCATATAACAAATTAAATAACATCTAATTTAAAAAAAATTCAAATGAAGAACATCAAAGCTAAATGATCCACATTTTTGAGTTAGATCAACATCAAAGATAAATAAGATAAATAATCCGTCAGAAAATGCCGTCGCTAATATCGCATTTTCTATTGTCCCTTCTCCGCTTGGATAGGGTAGATGGTGTCCTTACACCTAGAGTGCGATGGTTCCTACTAGGGGTGCAAAGAACTATTATGCTTGACAAGTTACTTGAGCTTGCCTCATTTATTAAGTAAACGAGCCAAATTTAAGTTTAGATTTAAGTGTACTGTCTGTGTATAATGTGTGGATCAAAAAATAGATCCGTATTTAATTTTCTTTTTGGAGTACACCATCTTTAATTTCCTAGTTGTTACTTATGCTGATGAGGAAATGCAATTCCTGGGACCTAAATTGTCTCAAGAGGATATAGTTTCCTGTGAACTTTCTCTGCACCCAAGGCACCTGAAACAAATGAAGCCACATCAGATAGAGGGCTTCAATTTCTTGGTGAGAAACCTAGTGGGTGATAATCCTTGGAGGCTGCATTATGGCACATGCACCAGGGTCAGGAAAGACGTTCATGCTCATTAGCTTTATTCAGAGTTTTTTGGCTAAATATCCTTCTGCAAGGCCGTTAATCATTCTTCCTAAAGGGATTCTGCCAACGTGGAAGAGAGAGTTCCATCATTGGCAAGTAGAAGAACTTCCTCTGTATGACTTCTACTCTGTTAAGGCTGACAATAGATCTCAGCAGCTTGATGTTCTTCAAAAATGGGAGGAGAACAGGAGTATTCTTTTCTTGGGCTATAAGCAGTTTTCTAGAATTGTGTGCGATGTAAGAGACGAGATAGGGGCTGCATGTCAGGAGAGGTTACTAAAGGTCCCTAGCCTTCTCATTTTAGATGAAGGCCATACTCCCAGAAACGAAGACACAAATATTCTTTCTACGCTAGAAAAGGTGCAAACTCCCCGTAAGGTGGTTCTTTCAGGGACACTATTTCAGAATCATGTCAAAGAAGTTTTTAATATATTGAATCTAGTGCGTCGTAAGTTGAGAACATGGACTCATCACGTGCATGTCATGATGAGTCGATCCGCAGAAAATACGACACACTAGATTCAATATATTAAAATTTTCTTTGACATGATTCTGAAATAGTGTCCCTGAAAGAACCACCTTACAGGGAGTTTGCACCTTTTCTAGCGTAGAAAGAATATTTGTGTCTTCGTTTCTGGGAGTATGGCCTTCATCTAAAATGAGAAGGCTAGGGACCTTTGGTAACCTCTCCTGACATGCAGCCCCTATCTCGTCTCTTACATCGCACACAATTCTAGAAAACTGCTTATAGCCCAATAAAAGAATACTCTTTTCTCCTCCCATTTTTGAAGAACATCAAGCTACTGAGATCTATTGTCAGCCTTACAGAGTAGAAGTCATACAGAGGAAGTTCTTCTACTTGTCCAATGATGGAACTCTCTCTTCCACGTTGGCAGAATCCCTTTAGGAAGAATGATTAACGGCATTGCAGAAGGATATTTAGCCAAAAAACTTTGAATAAAGCCAATGAGCATGACCATCTTTCTTGACCCTGGTGCATGTGCTAGAATGCAGCCTCAAGGATTATCACCCACTAGGTTTCTCACCAAGAAATTGAAGCCCTCTATCTGATGTGGCTTCATTTGTTTCAGGTGCCTTGGGTGCAGAGAAAGTTCACAGGAAACTATATCCTCTTCAGATAATTTAGGTCCCAGGAATTGCATTTTCTCATCAGCATAAGTAACAATTGGGAAATTAAATATGGTATACTCCAAAAGGAAAATTAAATACGGATCTATTTTTGGATCCACACATTATACACAAACATTACACTTAAATCTAATTTTTTTGTGTAAGTTGGATCTATTTTTGGATCCACAAAGTACACATAAATATTACAACTCATTTTCAGATACAATAAGAAAATGTAAGATTATGGCACTCCTTCAAGTAGCTGTGTATGTGAAAGTACAGTTTATGAAGTTGAACCACCATGCCTAAAATTCAGAAAATGACAAACGGGATGATCAAGTCACTACTCTTTCAAAGCATTCTAGTCTACTCTACTAATCATGTTCTTCCATCATTCCTGAAGAACCCTCGTCACAGAGTTTTGAGATGATTCCCAGAATACACCATAGTCCATATGAAGGATGTCGGATGGCATTGAATAATTCATAATATATTTCACAAACATGTAGACGCATAAAGAAAAAAAATAGCCCTATAATATGGTTACATGCATCAGGAATCGGATTGGCTAACAATCTTGCCTTCATATTATTTTAATCGGCAAGCAATCTACCTCTGCTGGAAATTCTACCCATTCTGCAAAAGATTCAGTTGAGAAAAAAGGGCATGATGAGATCAGAGGAGGCCTAGCTCGGTTATATGAGATCTGATTTACAATAACACATAATAATCTCCCCTCCCATCGGCGACCTCCTCCTCCCCCTCCCCCCCACCCTCCATGAAACCCCCTTCCCCTCCCACCGGCGACCTCCCCCCTACCGGAACCCACTCCCACTGACGAGCTCCCCTCCCCCTCTGAGCTCCCCCTCCCTGCCACTGGTCGCCCCTCCCTGAACCCCTCCTTCCCCTCTGAGCTCCCCCCTCCCCCTCTGACCTCCCCCTCCCTGCCACCGGTCACCCTGCCACCTGTCGCCCCTCCTTGAACCCCCCCTCCCCTCCCACCGGCGACCCCCCCTCCCCCTCCGAGCTCCCCCTCCCCCCACCCCCCCTGAACCCCCCATCCCCTCACCGCCGGCCCCCCTCCCCTTCTCAAACCCCCGTCCCCTCACCGCCGGCCGCCGCCGAGGGGTCCCCCCTCCCCTTCTCAACCGACGACGCCCCTCCCCTCTCCCGTTCCCCATCGACACCCTTCCCACCCCCAGCGACAACAAACACAGGTTTTAAAAAAAAAGACAGAGGGTGAGGGGGGACATACCGATAGCGATCGTTTGAGCTCCGGCGACGATGACTCTAGTGGGGACGGCGAGGAAGGCGGGCACGGCTGTGAGCTACCACGGATGGCAGTGGGCACGATGGCGAGGACGTCGACGGCGAGGACGGCGACGACGATGGCTTCACTGGCGAAGGTAAGCTCTGACGGGCTCTCGTCGGTAGGGAGGGAGTGGAAAGAGGGGTGGGCACATGGTGTGACTGAGCGGGAGCGAGAGGGAGAGGGTTTCGTTCGTGGGTAGAGGTGGGAACTTCAGAACGATTTCAGATGGACATAAGTTCCGTCCGAAAAGGCATCTGAGTTTCAGACGGCTAATTTATCATCGTAGTAGCCGTCCAAAATTAAGACGGATATTCAGACGGATATTAATCTGTCTAAAATACCGATGACATTTTAGACGTAGAATCATTCGTCTTAATTTTGGATGGATATTATGACGGAAAAGTATCCGTCTAAAAATTCCGTCTAAAATCTAGCCTTTTCTTGTAGTGTCTCCTCTCTCCCTCTCTCTGCCTCATCATCGTCTCCCTCTCTATATCCTTCCTTGCCATTTGGAGCAAGAACCTCAACTCTAGGACATCCCGAGGTAGCTCTTCGGCGTCGCGGCGTCGTAGCTCCTCCTCTAACTATGCTACTCGTGTTGTTCGAACATCGCGTTCATCCTCTGCTCGAGCTGCACGGGCCAACGCATTGCGGATATCCGCCACCTGTCAGAGCCACCAACATCCCTACAGAATCAGTAAAAGCAATGCATAATTTGATTCAAAAGCCAAAAGTTGTGAATACTCACTCGTGCTAAGAGCTCCTGCTCCGCCTCCTCGACGCGTGCCACCGTGTCGACAAGCTGCTCAAGGAGGGAGGTAACCTCTGAAGCCGGAACCTGAGAGCTGGAGAAAGCTCCCCCTGTCACTACTACCCCACTCTGTTGGGCACGCTGCAACACATGTGAGATGACAGTTAGTGGCTAAACATCATAATTTTAGAATCATAATTAGAAGTATGCATTGCATATACTCACCAAGGTGTCGAACGCCTCCCGAGTGGCGGCCAACTACTGCCTGGCATCCACTAAGTGAGCATGCAGGTCAGCTACGAGTGCATCGCTGGCATCCTGCATTTATAAACACATGGGTTAGTATCATAAACATGGGCACATATACATAAATAAAATAAATTTTCATTTCATATTTACCCCCATGGGTCTCTCGAGTTAGAGATGAGTCGCATAAGCTCACGGTAGTGATGCAAGTACTCCTCGCTATCTTGCATGTGTGACGCTATAGCGACTCCGCCCTGTTGCCAGTCTCGGTACTGCTCTGGAAAGTGCTCACGCCAATCGATGCGCTTCGCCTTCCCTCGAGTCTTCCACCCAATATGGCGAGGGGCATCGACGTTTAGCCACTCCTGGGCCAATCCCAGGGTCCTCATCGCTAATTGGAGTTGAAGCGGCTTGATCTAGTTCGGACAATGAACCCAAAGGTCTCGTTCGAACGGAGCTCTGCCCGCCTCGAGCCACTGCTGGTCGGCATCGGCTGGTCCCAGATAGGGCCTCCAAACCACCTGCATTAGCATACATGCATCATACAAATTACCATAGTTACATAATCACAAAAAAACCTAAAAAATAATAATACACAAAAGAAATAAAACAAAAAAATGAAAAAAAAAAATCATACCATCGCCTCTAGGTACTCCCACAGCTCACGCCTCAATGACATCAGCTCATAAGAGTGAGGTGCTGCGACCTCGATCGACTGCCACCGTCGGGCCAACGGGACCATCGTCGGATGCCACTATCGGGTCCTCCCCATGGGAATGTAGTAATAGCTCCACACCTACATTCATCGCATACCATTAGTATCATTAATTTCATAAATAATAGAAAATTAAATTCGATATTTTTACCTGGAGGAACGGTGCGAAGCCACTCACAGTTATCTCTTGACCTACACCCTGGGACAGGTCGGCAATCAAATGTGCTAGCAGGACAGCTCCCCACGCATATTGCCCCACTTTATCTAAATCCATTAAGATCTCAAGGAAGCAGCATCGAATGGCGTCTCCCTTCGATCCTAAGAGTAGCCTCCCCAGTAGAAAGAATAAGAACCTCTGAAGGTCCCTGTCTACCCTCTCCCGATCACCCGCGTCCTGGCAAAATGCGGCACAGGCAGCTGCCTCCAATGCAACACCCAAGATTTTTCAGATCATAATTCGTGAGTTTCAGAGCACTTTCATGGGTACCGGATCGAGTTTTGTGATTAAATTAAATTTTTGGCTATCAAACCTTGGGATCCCAGTGTAGGGTGAACCGTTGTGATTTTGGGCTCCGGGACGTTATAGGCGCGTTGTGCATTTTTTGAGGATCGTGGGAGTGACTTTTCTCTATTTTCTTATTTTTCAGATTTTTTAAATCCCAAATCATTTTCTATATAAACCCTTCCACCCCCTCTGTTCCTCATTCTCTCCCTCTCTCCTCTCGCATCTATCTTTATCTCCTTCTCTTCTTCGGGCAGCTGACGGAGGCAGAGGCGGGAGAGGTGAAGGCGACGTGGGGGCGGCGAGCGGCGAGGATGGAGCAAGGATCAGAGGCAGTGACGCGATGTGCTTTCTTTGCGAGTTCGCGAGCTTGGCGGCCGTTCGAGGCTCGTTTTCGCGTGGAATCGACATCCTCGGTGCGAAAAATCATCTATGGAGGTAGGGGGATGGATTCTTGGCCCTTCCTTTCCATTTCCCCACATTTTATAGGCCGAGGTGAGGCCGAGTGTGGGTTTTGTTCACGTTGGGGTTAAAAACATGATTTTGGGGTGAGCGACAGATTTATCATTTTGATCGTGTTTTTAGGATTTGAGGGGGCCCTCTTGGTAGTTTAGAGGGTGGGGAATGATTCCACCATATTTTCCCCATCACCCAGGGTGATTGGGGCATGGTTTGAAGCCCCTTGGATGGGGTTCGGTCTGTGCATCGCTGGAATCGGTCCACTGACCCAGTCTGTTCGGTTGACCGGTCGACGTTCGCCACGGGATGGTCCAACTACCTAGTTCGGTGGACCAACCCAGCTTGGTCCAGTCGACCGACCAGGGCTGAACTCCGCCCGACTGCGGGCCGATCGACCGACCCCTACTGACAGGTCGACTGAAATGCAGCCCCCTCGCCCGTTTTGGCCTCCGGTCGACCCGGTTGAGACCCTTTGGTCGACCTTTGGCCCCATGGATGTCCCAGACACCCCGTGGGGACTGGATTCGTATTTTTGGATGTCCAGAGGAATCATTATATCTCGATTAATGTGCCCGTGAGGTTTTGAGAGTCTAGGTGACCCTGTGTGTTCCGGCTTCCTCATTTTGCTAGTTCGAGTCGTCGTGTACTCGTATACGTGCAGAGGGTTGTCCCCTCACCATGTTAGCTTCTTCAGAAAGCAGTTGCCATGTGGGCCATGAGTATGGTCAATGACTGTGAGTCTAGTGACCCAGGCAGGGGCTGGGGGCTTTCTTAGTCTCTCGTAGAGAGGGAATGGACCGGTGGTTGTGAGCCGCCTTAAGAGTCCTTTTGATCGTGGCTTCTAACTCTGGGACTAGGGTGATTTGATGGCATGGTGTCGTTTGGTACAATGGCCTTTGGATGAGTCGCTTGACTCTTTAGCCGTTGGATTAGTGAGTCTAGCTAGTCGTCCTGAGTCTGGTGGCACAGTGCCACTCTGTGTTCCATGATATTGGCGACGAGTGCATGTGTAATCTATCAGTACTCCAGTGGTTTCCTTTTGAGAGTTCCCACGTCGAGTTTTCCCACTAGTCGTAGCTTGCCTGGGCACGCGTGTGTCGACCTGCTTGGGAGCGGTAAAGAGCTAAACCCGGAAGAGACGGTTTTAAGCTGGTTGCTATAGGGCCTCCCACTATGGTGGCTCGAGTCCGGGCTAGGAGGAAAACCAGCTAGAGGGCCTGACGTAGCGTAGTCAGTCAGTGTGTGCACACGTGGTCGGGGACTACGGACGCGTGCCGACGAGCACGACCCCGACTAGACCCTTATCTTCGGTTACTTATACGGTATCTCAGTTTTCGCCTGGGGTGAGTAGGGAGACACCCGGGGTGCGGACTAAGTCATCAGTGGATCCATCCGACCTTACTTCTAGTGGGCAGGTTCTCTTGTCACACGACACGTGACTCTCATGGCTCGAGGTTTAGTTTTCTGTCAGTGAGACGTGATTTTTGTATACGTTTCCCGACGATGAGGTCTAGGGTTCCGGTAGAGTTACCGAGGTTGCACCCACAGACAGTGTAGGGTTCATGATGGCGAGGTCATGACTGTACCCTTAGACCACATGGTCCAGTTGGGCCTCCGTTTGTGAGGACGGGCCTCCACGACAGAGATGCCATGGATGTCGCGGATTTCCTTTCCTTGCAATGTAGCCAGGGTTTCTCGTTAGTTCGGCGGTCCCCGACTGTGAGGTCGGGGTTTACTTTTCATTGATGTTAGGAGTAGCTTAGAGAGCCATGGTTCCATCAGCTGTCATTTTTACTGTTCGTGCTACGGCTGTTACTTCCGTTGTTATTGATGTTATTGCTACTCCTATTACTCTTGTTATTGTTGTTATTGTTATCGCTGCTATTTACCGCCGTTGTTTTATGGTTGGGATCCGCGGGACCCCTACTGAGCCAATAAGATGAGGCTTACCCCTTCCTTTTCTGGTGTTGTGGTTCCTCCTCGAGGTTCGGAGGTGCAGCGTTGAGGTTCGTAGTGCCAGCTTGCCAGAGCCAAGGGCTTACTCGACGTTTGAGTATGTTTCTTTTCCATGTAGACTGTACTTTACTGGACAAGACTCTATAGTTAGATTATTAATTTAAAATATAATTTATTACCTATTAATTAAATAGTTAATTCTGTAGTTATTTCTTGAATTATTTTAAATTTCAATATACCTCCACACACCTAAATAACCCTTCCGACCCTTCCGGCTCGTGGGTGGCAGGCCAAAATTTAAATGGTATCAGGTATTTCCTAGTATCTGGATCTTGGGTCGTTACATGCATCCTCTTCATAAACTCCTCAGAGGTCTCCTCCTCTCACTACCGGGCGTCCACTAGCCCTAGCTCCTCCATGACCAGCACCTAGGGGACCGATCTGCTCTCCCTGTCTACTGTCGAGGTCGTCAGCCCTAGTAACTGCAGAACACTCTCGCGGTAATCCGGGTAGGTGATCCCGCTCACCGCCTCTCCATCCACTCTCAGTCTGGTGATATGGATTACATCCTCCACACTGAGCATCATGTGCTCCTAGGGAATCAGGAAGGCCCAACTCGCCGTGTCGCGCCTCTCTCGTAGGACCTATATAAGGGGTAAGTCGAGCCAAAATGGCTCAATCTATAGGAACGTTCCAAACCCCATCCCATCTAGCCGTGCCCTCTGGAAATCTGGGAGCCCTCTGTAAGCAGCCACTACGAGGTACCACAAGATGCATGTCCTCATCACGCCCTACACACACAAAAAAAAACTGTGTTAGTAAGGGGGGCAGTCAATAACCATAATAAATGCATCAATATATGATAAAAACAAAAGCAAAAAGAAAGGAGTTTGCCAAAAACAAGAGTCGGGGGAATGGAGCATTATATATGTGTATATACCGTACATATATATATATAGATATATGATATAATAGAGAGATATATTATATAGGCAGGTGCTTTGGGAAGGCGGTATGAAGAAGCGTCAGGGCGGGAAGATGCCCTTAAAAGGAGCGTCCTCTGTTAAGGACGCACCTCTCCCCTCATCCTCACCGCCGTAAAGCATCAGGGCACAAAGACGCCCTTAAAAGGGGCGTCCTCTATTGAGGACGCCCCCCTCCCCTCTTCCTCACCGTCATAGCCGGCTTCTCCCCCCAATGACACTTCAATTCTCACATAAAAAAATGGTCAAAAAAAAAACTCACCGCATCACGAGACCGTTGTGATGCGGGACGATATGCAACTCGACACCGATTTGATGCGAACTTGGGACTCTAGGTGACAACGCGACACGACCAGCAACAATGCGACCAATGCGACACCAACAGAGTACCAAAAGAGGAGGATATGTCCTCAACAAGAGACACGGGCTCGCAGACATCCCTAACCGAGGGAAACGTGTGGATCTGCGCGGTTGAGAAACCGATAATGAGTCAGGGTGGTCAACACTCCTTCGTGTCCGGATCGGGTCATGTACACTCTCTCACAACGGTGATATTATTTGACTGGGCTAGATATCCTATCACTCAAGCAGCGGCAAATAAACATATACGAGATAAGCAAATGCCGAGAGAGATAGAGACGATACCTCCACGCTCAAAGCCTGGGGAAGACGATCCCGACCAAGATCCGTAACTCTCGGTACAGTATGTGTAAATAATTACAGTAATGAATTTTACGGCCCACTCCACGCAGGGAGGTAAAGGGCTACAATAGCGACCCGGGAGTACTGATCTCGGGTTGACGAGTAGCAAGCCGGAAGGGCTTTCGGGCCGGAGGCGGGCTACTGGTTCGACTCGGCACTATTCAAACTCACTGGACAGCAAGCGCGTGCGGCTTGCGAGATGGCGACTTCTGATCGTCTTCTGGCCGAGGCGATTGGCTGGGACGTCGGGGGAAGGTTCCTTATCAATCCCTGAAGTCAGCGGCAACTGAATCGCAGTCGGAGTATTTCTGGAAGAATTAATCGGTGGACTGCTCTTGCTGGCTTGTCACGGGACATATTTACGTGCTCCCACGAAAATGGTCACCATGCCCAAATCCGGTGTCGGATCAGGATGAAACTAGCGCCGTTGCGAAGGGCACTCGGAGAGCTTCGACATATGTGAATTTCAGATCTGTCCAACGATCGGACTTGGAATGAGAAACTATGCACCACCATAATTATTTCTGGCCCGGAATACAGATCAAGCAGGACAGATCATGTTCTGCCTGATTATGGGGTTTGACCGAAGGGAAATTGGTCGATTGAGCCTTGGGGAATTTATGGGTGAGAGAAGGGGATGTGAGGGACGTGCACAATTTTTTGATAATTTTCTGAGATGGTTTAAGGGGTGGGAAAATTCGTGGAACATGTTGCTGTCTCACAGATCTGTAGAAAGGCAGACTGCAAGGGGTGGAAAGAATTAACTGTGAGGAGGGCAAACAGGGGGCTGATTGAGGTGCAAAATTAAATTGGAGGAAGGGGAAAACATCGGAACAAACTCTCAAAACCTTAGCTCGATCAGATGGCTGGATCTGGAGATACAACCTCTTCTTTAAGCTTATATTCTGCAGGTAGCAGGTCTGGACAGCAGGCCGGAGATTGGGTTGTGGCGACTCGTTGGCGGCTCCGATGGTGGCGGCGGCGGTGGTGGCGGCTGGCAATCACACCTAGAGGAGAAGATAGAACTTGGAATCACTCCAAAATTTGGGGCATCACATCCAGATCTGCTGTAATCTCTGCTGCAAGGGAGGAATAGAGGGAAGAGAGAGGGGCGCCCTTGGCTTCTCCAAGAAAATTCTTATTTTTCTTCAATAATTCTATGAAAATATTATTACAAGAGACATTAAGTAGTAAACCCTGGACTTAGGACAAATGACCACATATACCCTTGGTCAAGGGGGCATATTGGGGAAGGGAGACAAAAGGAGAATAAAAAAAATCTCACAAGGGGACAAAGAAGGGGGCGCCCTCTTTAAAGAAGGGAATTTTGATTTTTCTTCTTTGTTGGTCCAAGTCCACCATGGACCATGGATCAGCCCCTATAGGCCCTAGCAGCTAAGTGGCCCAATGAGAGAGAGGGTGGGGGGCCCGCCAGGCCTAAGTGGCCTTTTCATAAAGAAACCCATTAACTTAGCCCAATTAACTCTCTCTTGACCCAAAATTATAAATACACACCCAAGTACACAAATACATACCCAAAAATACAAATACATGTACACACCAATGACACTCTAAACAAAGACAAGGCCTAGCTCCGATGTCCCATCAATTCTCCCTAGGTGGGAAGAACTCGACCCTGTCGAGTAAGGGGGTGCCGTCGCTCGGGTACCGCGTCAGTAGATCTGGATCTGTCCTCTGTAGCTCTGCCCAGATGATCCAAGTGTCAGCGGTTACAGGCCGTCCTCTCCATCGCACCCGGTAGCACTGGTACTCTCCACTCTTAAGCGTCACCTGCTCATCCAGTATATGTCATATTTGCTCACACTGTTATTGAAATGAGGCCGGTGGTGAACACTCCGGGGTGGGATCACTCTCAAGGGAAGGAGACGGCTCAAACGGCTCGCTCGGAATCACCGCTGGGTCCTTGTATGTGACTAGATCAGAGACTTTGAAGGTAAAGCTAATCCCATATTCGTCAGGCAAGTCCACAACGTACGCATGATATCTGACTTGCCTTACACTTGAAAGAGATTGGCACCGCGAGCTTGCATTAGACCGACTCGACTCGACGTATGCAGACTCCCAATAGACTGTACGAAACTAAGACTCACACATGACCCTAGACCCAAAAATAATGCAGTGGTGGTCCAGGCCACCCATATGTGTAACTAGTACACTGGCTACTGAGCATCTTGGAGGTCTGGAGGATCCCCCTGGACATCTTCCTCCTCACGAAAGAACTCGTCAACTAATTCCTGCTCGGCCTCATAGCTGACAGACACAAGCCCTGAAGTTGAGGCTTCTCCGACTCGTGTGTCCCCAATGACTAGTGATGTACGGGTGGGACATTGGCCTGCAAAGTGGCCAAACCCATGGCAACGATAACACTATTGTCGTGACCCACTAGTCTCCTCGATAAGTGGCCCCTTGCCCTTATCCTCCCGACTTACAGGGGGTGCAGGCAACAGTGGACGAGTAGAAGGTGTGGGTGCCGGGGATCGGGCAATGGGTGCAGATGATTGGAGTGGAGGTGGAATATCCCTCGGTGGGGAAGGGCGAGGCCTTGGGGTGAGTGGCTCCTGACGGGTGGGCTCTAGAGGTCGAGCCATGGGAGCCCTCTGATATGGGCCCGACGAGCTACGAGGCTCAACCCCATGATGAGGAAAGGGTCCCAATCGTTGGGCAGGCTCGAACTTTACCTCGAACTGCTCCAACTCCAGAGCAACCTGATATGCCTCTTCCAAAGTTTTCGCATTGTGGCGAAAAAGCTCATACTGGTAGTACGGCCGCAGACCATGTCGGAAGTGGGAAATAGGCATGGGGCCCTCCTCCGAGACGCCACATCGCAGAAAATACTCATCAAATTTAGCGATGTACTCGGAGACGGACCGATCTCCTTAGGAGAGACTCTGCCATTTGGCTATGAGACGCTGGCGATAAGTGGCAGGAAGGTACTTTTGCCGGAGTTTGACCTTCATCTCACCCCATGTATCAACCTGGGGCTCTAGACACTAAAACAACAAGCTCTCTACGTTCTTCTAATAAGTCTACGCCTGTCCTATCAGCTTCATGGTCGCGAATCGGACTCTTCGGCGGTCCGTCATATCGAACCACTCGAAATACCGATCCATCCCGGCCTCCCAATCTAGATAGACCTTCGGGTCCAAAGACCATCAAAAGTGGGAGGGTCCGTGCGAACGGTCCTGAGGATCCGCTCGTCCTCATCATAATCACGATTCCACCTTGAACACGACGGTCATGACCATAACCCCCATTCTCGTTATCGGACTCATAGTCATTCACCTCGGAGACTCGATGCCTCCTATCATCTACCCCTTGAGCCATTGCAGCAGGTTGCTGAACTGGCTCCTGTTGACCAATCGTCGGCGCGGGGTGCGCTCCAACTGGGGCTCTCTCTAGGACGGCGACTCTCCCTACCAAACTATGAAAAGACTGGTCCGACTCTTCGGCTCGATCCTCTAAGGCCTTCATTCTCTCTTCCAAGCGTGTTCCTAGGCCATCCACACGCGTACTCAGCCCATCCAACTTATCCACTCGCGTACTCAGCCCATCCAATTTTTCCATAAGAGTTCGAAACATGTTGACCACAAATGGCTCATCGGGACTATGGACTCGGGGATCTGCCATAGGTGGTGGTAGTGGTGAGTATTGAGTACCTCTACGAGTCGGCAATGCAATGACTCAAGGTGGGAATGCACTTACTAATGTGAAATTAAGATCTTAGACTCAAACCAACATCCAGTACCTGGCAAAGATATTGATCCGAAGACCCAACTCACACAAGGAGGCTACCTTCCAAATAGGTGTAACCTATCGTTCTGGCAATGCCTTTTCATATACTAGATAAAGGATTGAGGTGCAACACCTTGGACAAGACTTCCCTAGAGTTAGACCGTGCTAGGATGACTATCCTAGACTCAACTTTACTCTGATACCAATTTGATGCGGGTCGATATGCGACTCGACACCGATTTGATACGAACCTGGGACGCTAGGTGACGACGCGACATGACCAGCAACAATGCGACCAACGTGACACCAACAGAGTTCCAAAAGAGGAGAATATGTCCTCAACAAGAGACACGAGCTCGCGGACGTCCCTAAGCGAGGGAAACGTGTGGATATGCGCTGTTGAGAAACCGATAAAGAGTCAGGGTGGTCAACACTCCTTCGTGCCCGGATCGGGTCATGGAATGGGTCACGCACACTCTCTCACAGCGGTGATATTATTTGATCGGGCTAAATATCCTATCACTCAAGCAGCGGCAAATAAACACATACGAGATAAGCAAATGCCGAGAGAGATAGAGACGATACCTCCACGCTCCAGGCATGGGGAAGACGATCCCGGCCAAAATCCGTAACTCCCGGTACAGTAAATGTAAATAATTACAGCAATGAATTTTATGGCCCACTCCACGCAGGGAGGTAAAGGGCTACAATAGTGACCCGGGAGTACCGATCTCGGGTTGACGGGCAGCAAGCTGGAAGGGCTTTCGGGCCGGAGGCGGGCTGTTGGTTCGACTCGACACTGTTCAAACCCGCTGGACAGCAAGCGCGAGCGGCTTGCGGGACGGTGACTTCCGGTCGTCTTCTGGAGGAGGTGGTTGGCTAGGACTTCGGTGGAAGGTTCCTCTTCGATTCCTGAAGTCGACGGTGGCTGAATCGCAGCCGGCGTATTTCTGGAAGAATTAATCGGTGGACTGCTCTTGCTATCCTATCACGGGATAGATCTACGCGCTTCCACGAAAATAGTCACCATGCACAGATCCGGTGTCGGATCGGGATGAAACTAGCGCCGTTGAGAAGGGCACTCAGAGAGATTCGACATATGTGAATTTCAGATCTGTCCAACGATCGGACTTGGAATGAGAAACTATGCACCACCATAATTATTTCTGGCCCGGAATACAGATCAAGCAGGACAAATAAGGGTTCTGCCTGATTATGGGGTTTGACCGAAGGGAAATTGGTCGATCTGAGCCTTGGGGAATTTATGGGTGAGAGGGGGGGAAGTGAGGATCACGCAGAAATATTTTTATAATTTTATGATGTGATTTGGGGGGGGAATAGATCTACAGATTACTGTTTCGCAGATCTGCACACAGGCAGACTGCGAGGGGTGGAAAGAAGTAACTGGGAGGAGGGGCAAACGAGGGTTGATTGAGGTGAAAATTAAACTGGAAGAAGGGGGAAACACGGGAAACACACCCTCAAAACCTCAGCTCGATCAGATAGCTGGATCTGGAGATACAACATCTTCTTTAAGCTTCTGTTCTGTAGGTCGCAGGTTTGGACAGCACACTGGAGATTGGATTGTGGTGGCTTGATGGCGGCTCCGATGATGGCGGCGATAGCAGTGGTTGGGAATCACACCCAGAGGAGAAGATAGTACTTGGAATCACTCCAAGATTGGGGGCATCACACCCAGATCTATTGCAATCTTTGCTACAAGGGAGGAAGAGAGGGAAGAGAGAGGGGCGCCATTGGGCATTCTTCACACAAATACTTTTTTTCTTCAATAATTATATGAAAATATTATTACAAGAGACATTAAGTAGTAAACCCTAGACCTAGGACAAATGACCACACATACTCTTGGTCAAGGGGGCATATTAGGGAAAGGGATAAAAATAAGAATAAAAAAATCCCCATAAGGGACAAAAGAGGGGGCGCCCTCCCCTTAAAGAATCCAAATTTGATTTTTTTCCCTTGGTCCAAGTCCACCATGGATCATGGACCAGCCCCTATGGGTCCTAGCAGTTAGGTGGCCCAATGGGAGAGAGGGTGGGGGGCCCGCTGGGCCTAAGTGGCATTTTTACAAAGAAACCCAGTAATTTAGCCCAATTAATCCATTGGCTTATAATTGCCATACAAATGACCCAAATGACTCAATGGTAAGAAATGCAAAATGTTAGATTCCTTGCTTTGATCCCCATCACGTTGCCCACCTCCCTCTTTACTGCCAACCGTTGGGGTCCCTTGAGGGCCAAAAGAGCATTGGTAGCCTCCTCCTCCATCTCCTCCGCAGTCTCCTCTTCCACAGCCGTTGGCCGTTCGTCCACCATTCTCTACTGTTCCACCACCCGCCTCCGCTTGCCGCCACCATCGCTGGACTCACCGTGCTCCATTGGGGAACAAGAAAAGAGAACGGAGGAAAGTATCGGCGCCAATCACCGGTAAGAAGGAAGAAAGGTGACGCGGTGGCGTCGTAGGAAGGATCGACCGCACTCCAAAAGGACGAACAGAACGGGATAACTACTATCTCACGTAGCTCGGTCTCACACTGGACGGTCTCTCACCGGGCAATCACTCAAATCTCACAAAGAGCTAAGAGGGAAGGGAAGGGGGCAAGAGAAAACTCTCTCACGTACATGCTTTCTTTTCTTTAATATTTCATATGAAAACCTTACACACTGGCCCCCTTTATATTGGAAAGGCTATATTACACTTGGACAACCATACCCTTAGTCATTTCAACTAATGACTTCCATGTCCTAGCCTAATAAAATAAAAGCCAACAACCAACTTTTGACTTGGCCAAATAAAATATAAAATAATAGAATATTTGGCCTAATAAAATAAAATCAAATAATAATACATGTAGTAATACATGTATTATACACACAATACACAAATGCATACATACTCAATACTCGGGACGCCGAGTCTTCATGAAGTCGAGTCTCCGAGTCACAAGCTCGGTGGTGTCGGGGTGGTGCGGCGTCGGCTGCGTGTGACTGGTCCGGTGGTGTCCCCACCAACCCTCCCGGGGCGGCTGGAACTCGACTCCGTTAAGTAAGGTTGGACACCGCTCTGGTAGTGCTCCAATAGATTTGGATCGAGGCGTTGAAGATCTTCCCGGCTGATCCAGGAATCATCAGAAGGTGGATGGTCCCGCCAGCGGATAAGGTAGCGATGGTACACCCTGCTACGTGTAGCTGCCACCTGCTCATCCAGTATCCTCTCAATTTGCTCGCGCGATGCTCTCGATGCTGTGGGACGCACAGGGGTGGGCTCACTCTCAATGGGAGGAGAAGGCTCGAAAGGGTCACTAGGAATCGTTGTGGGTTCCTTGTAGGCCACTAGGTCTGCCACATTAAAAGTAGAGCTAATCCCATATTCGGGAGGTAAGTCCACAACATAAGCATTAGAGTCAATCTTCCATAGTATTTGGAAGTGACCATCACTACGGACTTGCAACTTTTTAACAGCTCCCGAGGGGAGTCATTCGGGTCAAACTCGGACCATAACCAAGTCACCTTCTTGAAATTCGTGGTGACGCCTATGCGAGTCAGCGAATCGTTTGTAAGTCTCATTACTGAGACTGATTTACTTGCTAATTGACTCATGCAGATTTTTAACATACTGTGCAAACTCTTCGACTGACTTGGACGTTCTAGACTCAAGGGGAAGGGGAATGAGATCCACAGGTTTCCTAGATTTGTATCTATGCACGACCTCAAATGGAATCATACCTATGGACCTATTAACAGAGCTGTTATATGCAAATTTGGCTTGGGGCAAGAGAAGATCCCAAGTGCCAGAATGATCCCCTACAAGACACCTCAAAAGATTCCCTAAACTTTTATTGACGACCTCTGTTTGCTCGTCAGTTTGTGGGTGATAGGCAGTGGAGAATTTGAGGTTAGTGCCAAGTAGGTGCCAAAGTGTCTTCCAAAAGTAACTAGTGAATCGGATATCTCGGTCAGGCACTATGGTTTGGGGGAGACCATGCAGACGCACGACTTCATCAAAGAAAATGTGGGCTACTCTAGATGCATCAGATGTTTTGGAACATGAAATGAAATGGGCCATCTTAGAGAACCGATCAACTACCACGAAGAAGGAGTCATATTTATGAGCAGTACGAGGTGATCGAAGGATGAAATCCATGCTCATATCAACCCATGGTCTATCAGGAATGGGGAGAAGAGTGTAGACACCAGTGTTTTATTTGACCTGTTTGGCCATAGTGCATGTCCGACACTGGGCTACAATTTTAGCCACATCTTTCTTCAGACCAGGCCATTAGAAATGCTCGTCTACAAAATGGATGGTCTTGTTTCGTCCAAAATGACCAGCAAGACCTCCAGCATGCATTTCCCATATCAGGAAGTCCCGTACAGAAGTCTTTGGGACACAGAGTTGCTATCCTCGAAAAAGAAAACCATCTTGGAGTAGATAGTCAGCAAATGCGGTTGAGGATCCAGCGGACAAGGCAGAGTATACATGGCCAAAGTCTGGACACTCTCCATAGAGTTCCTTCATGCGATCAAATCCGGTGACCTCTACCCGAACAGTGGAAAGAATGGAGACCCTTCAACTCAAGGCGTCGGCCACCTTATTCTCTTTTCCAGCCTTATGTTTTAGGACAAAGGTGAAGGACTGGAGGAATTCTACTCACCGATCATGCCTAGGGTTTAAGTCCTTCTGAGAGCTAAGGAATTTCAAAGCCTCGTGGTTCGAGTATAAGACAAACTCTTGAGGTAAGAGGTAATGTCTCGAGTGTTTGAGAGCTTGGACCACGGCATAGAACTCCTTATCGTAGGTGGAGTAACGAAGCTTTACATCAGAAAGCTTCTCACACAAGTAAGCTACATGGTGGCTTTCCTGACTAAGTACTCCTCCTATACCTACGCCAGATGAATCACAGGATATCTCAAAGACTTTGGAAAAGTCTGGCAGGCGGAGGATAGGGGCTTTGGTCAGGAGCTCCTTTATGACAGAAAAAGCATGGGAGGCGGCTTTAGTCCACTCAAAATTCCCCTTACAGATGTAATCTGTAATGGGTGCCATAATGGTGCCAAAGCTCTTAATGAAGCATATGTAGAAAGTGGCTAGCCCATGGAAACTGCGAATGTCATGAACGTTCTGGGGCTCTGGCTAGTCAACTAAGGTTTGGACCTTGGATTGGTCCACATACACTCCTTAACTCGATACCACAAATCTGAGGAAAGTGACCCGGTCTGTCATGAATTCACACCTTTTGAGATTGGCATACATGGTTTCTTTCCTCAAAGTCTCGCAAACTTCCCTCAAATACTGGATGTGGTCCTGAGGGTTGTGATTATAGATGAGAATGTCGTCAAAGTAGATGACAACAAAGTGACCAATGAGAGGGCGAAGGACTTTCGTTATAAGCCTCATAAAAGTGCTGGGGGCATTGGATAGCCCAAATGGCATGACGAGCCATTCATACAGACCTTCTTTATTTTGAAGGCTGTCTTCCACTCATCTCATGGTCGGATTTGGACCTGGTGGTAGCCCCTTTTTAAGTCAATCTTTGAAAAGATGGTGGCTCCACTCATCATGTCAAGCATGTCATCAAGATGGGGGATGAGAAATCTATACTTGACAGTGATTTTATTAATGGCGCGGCTGTCAACACACATCCACCAGGTGCCATCTTTCTTCGGTGTGAGCAAGGCATGAATAGTACATGGACTCTTGCTCACCATGAGGAAACCTTTTTGAATAAAGTCATCGACAATTCTTTGGAGCTCAGCATGCTCCTTGGGGTTTAATCGGTAATGGGGAAGGTTGGGTAGGGTGGACTCGGGGACAAGATCAATGGCGTGTGGTACATCACGCATGGGAGGGAGTCGTGAGGGCAAGTCCTCAGGGAAAATAGCTTGGAAATCCTGCAAGATTGCCTGGACTTCAGGTGGTACTGAGACTAGGGACTCCTTGGGTGTAATGGTGACGACAACAACCCAAATAGGGGCACCCTCAGCAACCTCTATGTTTAGCTCTCGGACACTTATGAAGTTAAGACGCCTAACTAGGTCGTGACCAACCTTAGGGGCTTTAGGAACGGGTGTGATATATGCAGGAGAAGAGGGAATGGGAAGTTTCCCTTCATTGGGAGTTCGGGAACTCTCCTGAACCTTGGGGGTTCCAGTGGGGGTGGAGGTGGAGCTCTTTCTCGGGGTCACCTCTTGGGGTGTCGGGTACAACTGAATCTTCTTCCCATTGTGGGAGAAGGAACACTTGTTGGATCGACCGAATGTAGCAAGGTCTACATCATAGATCCACAGTCGTCCGAGGATGATGCTACCGACCTTCATAGGCACTACATCGCATAAAATCTGTCCTTGGTAGGACTGGAATTGGATGAGAATGACACATGTAGTAGTGACTGGGATAGACATGTCGTCAACCCAAGCCACGTTATATGGCCTAGGATGATGGTGCGTAGGTAGACCTAGACGGGAGACAAAGTCTGAAGAGACTGTATTGATACAGCTCCCGTTGTCAAAGATCACCTTACAGGGTTGGGATTTCACCATGATGTAGGTTTGGAAGATAGAGGTTCGACTCCAGTCATTCTCATGGGGGTGTGTTAAGATGCAGCAAACTACACCCAATTTTCCCAAACAAGAGCTCTCGACATTATCTCCCACTTGCATGTACTCGACATGCGTGCCATCAAATCCTGCGTCTATCTCCTCAAACTAGGCGATGAGGTCAGGATCGGCCTCATACCTCTCAATGGATTCTTCTTCCTGAGGTGGAATCTCCACATGCTGGGGGTCAGTGATGATTGACTAAGGCTCGGGTGGGGCAGTTAGTGGCAACATGCCCTAGGTTATGGCACCTAAAGCAGCGAATTCCCGAGACAGGGACTGGCTGGGAGGTGCTAGGGATGGTTCCCTTTCCCTTGTCATCCCTCCTATCAGTTAGCGGAGTGTACTCCAGCCTGGGCACAACAGCAGGTGCATGTAACGTGTTCCTCATGAAAGGAACGGTATGGGCAACGACCCGAAGTGGGGTAGCAGTAGGGACATAGGAAGTGGCGGGGCCAGGCCTCTAAGGGTAGCGGACCATGGCGTTTCAAGATTCAGGTTGGCGGTAGGTAGGAACCCGAAGTGGGACCACCCTTTGAAATCGCTCGACATCTCGAGCAACCTGATAGGCATGCTCAAGGGTGTTAACCTTTCGTAGGAACAGTTCCCGCTATATGTTGTCATGTAGGCTAGCCCTAAATCACGAGAGGGTGACGGAGGCATCCTCCACGACATGAATCTATAGGAAGAATTCATCGAACTTGGCGATGTATTCATCTACCGACTTCCCATCTTGGGTAAGTTTCTACCATTGGTCAAAAAGACGCTGATGGTAGGAGGGTGGCATATACTTTTCCCTAAGTTTCTCCTTTATTTCTTCCCACGTGCTAATGCGCTCATCTTGTCTCCTTGCTAAGAGATTCTCAACATTGCACCAGTATGTCTTGGCTTGACCTAAGAGTTTCATTTTGGCAAATCTCACCCTTGTAGCAGGGGTCATGCTGTGATGCCAATCAAAGTATTGACCCATCTCGGTCTCCCAATCAAGGTATGTGGCGGGGTTTAGGGACCCATCAAAACTGGGAGTGTCTATTTTGACGTTCCGTAGGATGATCTCCTCATCGTCGTGGTCTCTCCCTCGAGGTGCACGATCCGCTTGCTCTCTACCTTGAGGAGCCTGATTTTGACGGGCTTGGTCTCTCTCTTCCTTAGGGTTTGCTACGAAATCTTCACGACCATTCAACCTCCCTTCCTCTTTCTTCACGTGATCCTCTAAGGCTCGGATCCTCTCACCTAGCTCCGCTCGCAATTGGCCTATAGATCTTTTAATTTGAGCCATAAGATGTTGTTCGAGCTGGGCTAGCATGGCATTCATGCTATCCTGATCCATGGGTGATTGTAGCGTTGAAGTGCGCTCTAGACGGCCTGATGAATTCTTAGACCAACGTGGCATGCATGGGCTTGGACCTAAGTGATGCAATTCTGGGACCGAAAATTAACAAAGTGTAGACCCAATTTGTTGGCTAAATATGCAAAGGGTCAATTCCATTTGCGAAGGGACCGGTCAGGGAGAGTTGCTCGCCCGTAGGTGAAGTAGTTGTGGAACTACCTCCTGATAATGATGGTGCCCTAATGCGACAGTTCTAGGGCTTAAAGGATGGGCACATACAAGTTGTAATGCCCCGATTTTTTTGGATCATTTTCATGGGTCTCAGAGTGTATTTTGTGCTTTACACGTATTTTTCCCTGATGTACCTTCGGAACTCTGTGCAGGACGAACCGTGACATTCTCCGACTTCGGGACAGTACCGACGTGTTGTGCTCCTCCCAAGAATCGCGGAGGTAACTTTTAATATTTTTTTGAATTTATGGAATTTCTGGGATTTTCTATATATTAACCCTTTAACCTCTCTCTCTCCCCATTCTCACTTTCTCACTCTCTCTCATCTCTTTCTCTCCCCCTCTCCCCGGGCGACCGATGGTGGCGGAGGAGCTAAGGTGAGGCGGCGATGGCGGGAGGCGAGGAAATAGGAACGAGTCGAGGATCGAGGGCCGGTGGCGCGTGGAAGCTCAGGTGCGAGTTTGTGAATCTGCGAGGGTTTCGTGGTGATTTCTTCGCGGATCGGCGACCTTGGGGCGCGAAATCTTCGGTGGAGGTAGGGAGCACAGCTCGTGCACTTTCTTTCCCGTGAGTTTTGTAGGCCGTGGTGAGCCGAGAGGGCCTATTTGAGCATTTTAGGGAAAATCCATGTTTTTAAGGTGTGAGCCGGATCTCCCGTTTCGTGAGGTTTTTTTATTGATCTAAGGGCATAGATGCATGCTAGGAGGCTTGGGGATGAATTCCCCTTTGTTTCCCCATCACCCGGGGGTGATTGGGGCGTGTATCGGGTTTTTGGAGCGTTTTCCACTGTTTCGGGTTCTGGACGCCTTAGCGGTCGTTCCAGAGACCACTAAGGGCCCCAAGCGGTCCAAGGGTAGATCGCCATGGGTCTCCCTGTGTCGGTTCAAGGCTGGCGGCCACGCGATAGACCGCCAGGGTCCTTGGCGGTCCAGATGTAGACCGCTAGGACCGCTTGAGCTTCGTGTGTTCCGAGGGTTTAGCGGGTCGGAGATAGACCGCTAGAACCCTGTGTATATCGGTTTGGTCCTCGCGATCGAATGATAGACCGCCAGGGCCGTTAGCGGTTTAGTAATAGGTCACTAAGCTCTGCTTCGTGGTCCAAGGGTAGACCGCTAGGGGTCCGTGATTTCAGTGTTTGGCGGTCCAGCGCTAGACCGCTAGACTTGCTTTGGCGGCCTAAAGGTAGACCGCTAGCCATCGTGGCGGCCTAGGGTTAGAACGCTAGGAGATTTCCATGCTTGCGATGTCGGGTTCGCGTTGTGTTGGTCTCCGGTCGACCCGGTTGTGACCTAGTGGTCGACCTTCGGCCTCGTGAGTGTCCCGGACACCCCGTGGGTTCCGTGTCCGTGTTTCTGGGGTGTCGGGAGGTGCCGTGTTACCTCAATTAGCGTGCCCATAGGTGTGTGTTCCGGGCTTTTATGTTACGCTGGATTGAGTCACCGTATATCGGTGTGAGTGCGGTGGGGTTCCCCGCATGTCGTGGGTTTCTGTGGAAGATGATTCCCGAGTGGGCCATGTGTTTGGCCTTGGACTGCGAGTCCAGCCATTCAGCCTGGGGGCTGGAGGTTTCCCGCTTTTCCCTCGGATGGGAAATCGGCGTGGCGGCTTGTGAGCTGCCCTGGGAATCGTGCTTCTGTGCTTTCCGCGTGGGTCATGTGTGCGGCCTTGGACTGTGAGTCCAGTCACCCAGCCTGGGGCTGGAGGTCCCTTGAGTTCCCTTTTTGAGGGGGATGATCTCGATGGCTCGTGAGTTACCTCGATATTCGTGCTACCGTGGTTTTAGACCTAGGGATTAGGTGAGATTAACGACGTTGTGTCGTTGCGTACGGCGGTCTTGACCCCGAGTCTCGTGACTCAAGGACCATTGGATTTAGTAAGTCTAGAGGATTGTCCAGAGTCCAATGGCTCGATGCCACTTTGTTCTTCTCAACTTTAGCACAGGGTGAGTGAGTGTTTCTTGGAGTTTCTCCTTGGAGAGTGGTCACACCAGTGACTCCCTACTAGTCGTGGCCTTCCGACACGCTAGTGGTCCCACCAGGGAGTGGTGGCGAGGCTACCCCAGAGAGAGACGATTTTAGACTGGTTTCCGTCAGGCCCCACGTCTACCAGCAAGAGTCCGACTGAGGGGAAAACCAGTCAGAGGGCCAGACTAGAGACGCACGGTCTCTGTGTGCACACGTGGTTGGGGGCAGTAGGACCAGCGCTGACGAGCGCGACCCCAGCTAGTCACTTCTTCTATGGTTACTGGTACGGTGTCCCCATTCCACCAGGGGTTGAGGGGGACACCTGAGGCGCGGTCTAAGCCATCAGTGGACGTGTCCGGCCTTGCTTCTGGTGGGCAGGTACTCCTATCACGTGAGACGTGACTCTCCTGTTTCCGGGTTCCGTTTCCCATCTACGAGACGTGGTTTTCCGGACTGTCCGGTGTTTCCGAGGTAGTGGCCAGGGTGCTAGTAGCTTTATCGAGGTTGCGTCTTGTTGTGCGGCGCCCGCGACCAGGTGGTCGGGGTTGCACCTTGGACAACGTGTCCAGGGCGGCCTTGTCCAGGGAGAACATGCCTCTGCGGCGGGGTTACCGTAGGTTTCGCCTCGGTAGGTGGTGTTAGTGTGGTCCGGATCCCGATTGTGAGATCGGTGTCTTCCTTTTCGGTACAGTAGGAGTAGCTGTAGTGTCGAGTTTTGACCGGTCACCGGTTTGCTGTTCCTGCTGTAGTTGTAGGTTTCCTTTCCGCTACCGCCGTTGTTTCCGGTTGGGGTTCCGTGAGACCCCTACTGAGTCTCTGTTTGGAGACTCATCCCTACTTTTTAGGTGCGGCGGTTCTTCCTCGAGGTTCGAGGGTGCTGTTCGGAAGTTCTCAGTTACCAGCTTTCCGGGCCGAGTGTTCACTTGACATGTGGTACATTTTACTGCTTTAGACTGTACTTTCAGTTGGACTGGACTCTGTTGTAGTAGTTGTTTATTTATTTCTATTAATTATTGAATTGTCCTGCCTTATTTCCTATTTCTTTGTACCTCCACACTCCTTTTAGCCCTTCCGAGCCCTCCCGGCTCGTGGGCGGCGAGCCAGGATTCGAATGGTATCGGGCTCCTCCCGGTATCCGTCCACAGCGATGCACTCAAGAGACATGCTGCATGGATAGGGCTCTCTTTCACTTCATCGCACGGCAACTGATAAGGATACTAAATGAGCAAGAGATTGAAGCATGTACCTAGCTAGACTGAAAAGTCTAACTCCGACCGGAGACGAATACGAGTAGGGACGTGCGTGCCCGCACGGCGTCGACGAAGCTTGGACGGTTATAACAAATTCACTCTACGCAGGGAGGGTAGAGTAGTTATTACAAAATCGCTTAATTTAAATTTTTCCCACGCAGGGGAACAAATTAATTCAGACTTTCTCCGCGCAGGGAGACTCAGAGACGCTTGCGCTCCGTAAATTACGGACTATCTACGGATGACTCGGTGGCACGGGCGTTGCTGAGGCCGCCGACGTGGACTCGGGTGCCACCTTCTTCAAATGGTACTTATATCTATATATATATATATATCCCTTATACATATAATACACTTCCAACAACTCTCTTCTTTTGACTTTTTTTCAAACCTTTCGCGCATGTCTCACGAGGCTGGCGTTGGGTCAACAAACCCGACGGGTGGGTGGTCAAAGCGGCAGGTCGGGTCGGCTGGCGAGGGCGACACGGCGTCGGCGGCGGGTGTATGTGCGTACGCAGATGACAGCGGCCGACGCAGGCGCTGCGCGTGGGCGCGCACTGGGTGCATGTGCGGGTGGCACTGGGCGCTGTGAGCACGGGCGAGCGCGACTGGCGAGCGCGTGGGCGTGGCAGGTGGGCGGAAGAGCGGGGGCGTGGGCGGCAGCGGCTCGCGGCCGGGCACAATCGGGCGGGCGGCTACGCGGCAGGCTGGCGCGGCCGGGCGGGCGCGTGGGCGCGCGGGCGCGGACGCAGGGCGGGAGCACGCGACGTGGGAGCGCAGCGGTGGTGGCGCGGTGGGAGAGAAATGGCCGTTGCGCCCAAAATAAAAGTTTGAAGGGGGCACGGGCGACGAGGCCCCCCCTGCGAACTCCTTTTTTTTCTATTCTCTCTATCGAGAGAGGCAAAACTTCCTTGGTGGAGATCTCTACAGCAAATTTTCTCAGCCTTCAATTGCCCCATCACACATTTATATAGAGAAGCTAATCAGCTTGCAGATGCTTTGGCTAACCATGCTGTCTCCATTGGGCATAATGTGGAGTTTTCTTCTTTCAGAGAGCTGCCCCTATTATCTAAGGGTTATGCTACTGCTGATGCTTGCTGTATTCCTAATTTTCATAGGCGGCATGTATAGGTTCTTTCATTGTAAAAACAAAGGGCGTGTCCCTCTACAGAGTTTGTATACTTCTATTCAAGAAATAAAATAGCATTTAGTGGATCGTAGGTGGAGTGAGAACAAAAGGGCTCTATGCTTCGTGTGCAGCTGGCCCTAGTTTGACTCTCTCTGGCGACCTTGCCGGCCATGGTGGACCATGGGGGGCCGTTGGTGCCCCCCACCCAAGACAAGCCTTTACCCGCCTCTCCCATCTTTACCTCGTCTTCAATTAAACCACCTTCTCCGCCAAGAACATTTGCTGAAGTTTTAGCTTCTTCTCTGTCTCTGCCGGCGGTGCAGGGTTCTGTTCACGCCCCCGCTTCAACAGATAATGGGGAGCCGATAGTTTTCTTCTCAAAGGAGGAGATTGTCCAGAGTCTGAAGCCTTTTGATTTTGCGATTGTGGCGCAAACTCCTCGAGGAAGACCAGCGTTTCCAGACATTCGGAGTCATCTCTCAAACAGATGCAAGTTCAAAGAAGATTTTATGATTAGTGCCCTTGACGCCCGACATCTTCTGATACGTTTTCGGAATCATGAAGATTATCTGCAACTTCTTTTGAGGGAGTCTATGTATGTACAAGGAAGGTTTTTCCATTTTTCAAGTGGTCTATGGATTTTTCCCCAGATTGTGATTCGTCTATTCTTCCTATTTGGATAACTTTTCCTGGCTTGCCTGTGAATTTTTTTTTGGAACATATGATCCGGTCTATTGCTGGCAATATTGGAAATGTTTTAATGGTTGATTCCTCATCCCTCAATTTGTCAAATACGACTGCTGCGCGTGTTTGTGTTGAATTGGACATTACTAAACCGCACCCCTCTCGAATATGGATTGGGTATCCAGGGGGCGGGGCATGGCAAGAGGTTTGCTACCCGGAGTTTCCAATGTTTTGCTCATCCTGTGCCCGCCTTGGTCATTCAGTATCAGATTGCAAATCCTCTGTTAAATCACAGATGTTAGAAAATGTCAAGCGACCTTTGTTGAAACAATGTTGGCAACCAGTAGCAAAGAAGCAAATGGCTGATGCAGGAATTCTTATTGAGGAAGACATGGATATATCTGGAAAAATGGGCTCAAAAGTGCAATATGAAATATTGAAGACATCCTCTGAAATGAAGGAACAGACAATTACACCGATTGTAAGGACGAGTGATCAACTTCCAATTATTTTGGAGGGTAAGGAAAAGTCCGAAATAACAAAGTCTTCCTCGGATACTATTCCTGATCCTAAAGCAGAAATGCACATTATTCAGCTGACCACTGACACATCTACAAACAAGGTGTCCATAGAGAAGGGTGAAGATTCAGTTCAGCTAGACCTCCCCTCATTCCAAAAGGCAGACTTCTCTGGAGCAATCATCCCTGTACCAGAATTAGCAGTTGTTGATGCACAAAGAAACCAAAAAGGTAAGGGCAAGTTTCAAGAGGAAGGCTCTCTTAGTCGTAGACACCAAATAGCCTTATCTACAGAGATTACAAATGTTAGAGTGATGAACAAAGAGCAAATGGGAATAAAAACTAGATCCATGATTAGGACTAGTTCTGGTGGATCCTTTCCTCAGTCAATTAGTTTACAATGACATTCCTTATTTGGAATGCTAGAGGTGTAGGAAATGATTTAACTATAAGTCAGCTCAAGCTTCTAATCAAAACTTACCAAATTAAATGCATTGCTATTTTGGAGCCAAAAATTGATACAGGTTGCATGGATGATATTTGCAGAAGACTGGGTATGAACAAGGCAACTTCAAATGGTGACAATTCAGCTCACATTTGGGTCATGTGGAAAGATCCTTTACAATTCTCTATTGTCAATCAGCATGAGTAACAGCTAACTATTTTGTAGTCTGAAATCTCTGTTCCAGCTTTTCATCTTACTGTGGTATATGCTAAATACTCTACTTCTGAAAGATGCAGATTATGGTCTTCATTAAATCAAAATAATTTGCAGATCAATGGTCCCTGGATGGTGGCAGGGGATTTCAATTGTATTCTTGACCCAGTTGAAAAGCTTGGAGGTAACCCCCCCCCCCAACTTGTAAATCTATGTCAGATTTCAAAGACTGCTTGAATAACTGTGCTCTGTCAGATACTAATTTTCTGGGTTCAAGTTACACTTGGCATAACAACCAAAGTGGAAAAAAGGCCATTTGGGCAAGGTTAGACAAAGTTCTCACTAATGGCCCTTGGCAAACGTCTCTGCCAATCATAGTAGAGCACCTAGCCAGGGAGGCCTCGGATCATGCCCCTCTCCTTGTTAAAGTAGCTAACATGCCTAAGTATAAAAGCAGGTTTTGCTACCAGCAAATGTGGTCACTGAATGAACAGTTTCTCAGGGATGTGGAAGTTAACTGGAGAAACAGTCCACTGGCAACATCTGCTATAAGTACCCTATATCTGAAGCTGAGGCACATGAAAAAAATGCTACAAGTGTGGAATAAGCAAGTATTTGGAAACATTGAAAAGAATTTAATGGCAGCAGAAGACACAGTCCTTAAGGCGGAATTCCAATATGATACCCAACCTAATCAGGTAAATTATGAAACTCTTGAGACTGCTAAATCTGACCTGGCTAACAGATTAATCCAGGAAGAAGTTTTCTGGAGACAAAAATCTAGAGTAAGATGGTTAGCTGAAGGAGATAGGAATATAAAGTTTTTCTACATGAAAACTATTTCAAACAGGAAAAGAAACTTGATCCACCACCTCAGAAATGCAGCAGGACAGCTTACTTCGGACCATGAGGAGATGAAGACAATTGCTGTATCACATTTTCAAAAAGCTTTTACTTCTCAATACCATCACATTGATGATAATTTCCTCAATAATATACCTCACCTTGTTTCATCTATAGATAATGATAAGTTGTGTGCCATCCCCACTGAAACTGAAATCAAGGAAACTATTTTTCAGCTATCTCCAGATAGTGCTCCTGGTCCGGATGGATTATCCGGGGCTTTTTTCCAAAAAACTTGGTGCATCACTGCTGGTGTGGTTGTCTCTGCCATTCAGGAATTTTTTCAAACTCGGATTGTGTTGCCAAGATTTTTAACAGCTACTTTAATAGCTCTCATCCCCAAAGTGAACAATGGTACTGATATTTCAGAGTTCAGACCTATAAGTTTGTGTAATTTCATCTACAAAGTGATATCCAAAATTATTAGCAACAGGTTGGTCCCCATCCTCCCCAACATTATCTCCTTAGAACAAACTGCTTTTGTGAAAGGGAGATCCATTGTGGAAAACATAGCTCTTGCTCAGGAAATGGTAAATGAGCTTGGGAGGAAGACCAAAGGAGGAAATGTTATATTTAAATTGGACATGGCCAAGGCCTATGACCGTCTGGAGTGGAAGTTCCTCTATGCTGTTCTGAATAAATTCAGTTTCAGATATCCGTTTGTGGATCTTCTGAAAGCCATGATTCGAAATTGTTGGTTTTCTGTTTGCTTAAATGGTGACTCTGCAGGTTTTTTTAAATCATCTAGGGGAGTATGCCAGGGTGACCCAATGGCTCCTGCTCTCTTTATTATAGCAGAGGAAGCTCTTAGTAGATCCATTCGTCAAGCACAACTTGAGGGTCAAGTGGATTGGTTTGCAGTCCCTATGAGATGCCCAAAAATTTCTCATCTTCTTTTTGCCGACGATACTTTGGTTTTCAGCAAAGCTACAGCAACTTCAGTTAAGAATCTGATGAGAATTTTGAAAACTTATGAAAGAGCTTCTAGGCAATTAGTAAATGTTGGTAAAAGCTGCTTCTTCACTCACCCAAAAGCCAACCCCATTATTAACAAAAAGGTCCAAGACATCACTGGTTTTGCTAATCAATCATTTCCCCATAAATATCTTGGTTATCCATTGATGTGTGGCAGGTCAAAGAAAGTCCATTTTGTAGGTATCATTTGCTCTATCCAGAAACGCGTTGATGGGTGGTATGCGAGATATTTATCCCAGGGAGCAAGGCTTATTTTAATTAAACACATTCTCACTTCCATTCCTATGTATTCTCTGGCCTCATCCCCTCTGCATGCTGGAGTCCATAAATTATTAGATCAATCTTTTGCCAACTTTTTCTGGGGGTCCTCAAAGGAAGGTAACAAGCGGCACTGGAAGTTTTGGAAGGCTATATGCAAGCCAATACAGTATGGTGGACTGGGAGTTCTATCTCTCAGGCAAATGGATTTGGCTTTTAGGGTGAAAATGTTATGGAATGCAATTAAACTCAAGGTCCATCTGGGTAGGTTTTTTCAAGGCAAAATACATCAGAGGTAGACATATATCTGAAGTAGATTTTAAAGAAATGAAAGGCCATGCAAAAAGGAGCTGGTCTCAAGCTAAGAGTATACTTTTGGCCCACAGAAGAATGATAATAGGGGATGGTAGCTCAACTAATTTCTGGACAGATATTTGGATAGGTGACCAGACCTTATCTTCTTATTTACCTACTTCAAATATTCCAAACAAGATGACATCAGTCAAGGACATGATAAACCAGCCTTCCCAAGAAGACATTTGCATCATCAACGGGAAGCTTCCCCAAAAAATCAGAGATGCTATCTGGTGCACTGATTTAAGTCAAGAAAAGGACAAACAAGTGTGGAGTCTCTATGCATCAGGAGACTTCCAGATATCTTCCACCTACAACATGCAAAGCAGTCATGACCCTCCTACGGATCTCCTAGCTTACAACCGAATTTGGTCAAAATGGATACCAACCAAGCTCTCTATACACATCTGGAAAGTCTACAACAACAGTTTGCCGATTGATTCCAGAATAAAAGCCATTGGTATCTCACTCCCGTCCAAATGTCACTGCTGTAAAACACCTGCAGAGGAGGATCTAAATCATCTTTTCATTAGAAGTGATTGGGCCTCATCACTCTGGACTTCCTTTAACAGTCGTGGATGTCAGATAGGGGGAGTTTCAGCAAGATCTCTTATTATCAAAACAATCAATGATCTGAAAGCAAAATCTCAATATGGTCTTTTTCAGTTAGCAGTCCTTGCACATGGACTTTGGGAAATTTGGTTGGCTAGAAATGCTGTAATCTTTGAAGGAAAATCCATCAGCTCCCACACTATTTTCAACAAGGTATTATCTCAAGTCAAATTGATACTTAATAATGCAAACCTATGGGAAGATCAACTAAGTAATAGGACTATTTTGGCGGCCTTTGGAATAAAAGTTGCTGCCAAGGGCCCTCCTCAGGTAAGAATAGTAAGATGGTCTCCCCCCCTGGCCTAACATCAAGCTTAACACTGATGGAGCCAGCAAGACTTCAGGAGTTTCTGGAGGAGGATGTATCATCCGGGATTCCAAAGGAGATACAATTCTGGCTTTTTCTCACTCATACACTCACTGCAGTAGCATTGTCGCTGAAGCCTGAGCCCTTTCGGACGGCATCAAATATCTGCACACCATTCCATTCCAGTCGGCAATAATTGAAAGTGACTATTTAACTCTGGTTCAAGTTATCCAAAGGAAGACTACTTGCCCTTGGGAGATCTTACCCTACGCAAGAGACATCTGGAATTATTTTTCTCATTCTTTGAACATCTCTCACATTTTTAGGGAAGCAAATAAAGTCGCTGACCATTTAGCCAATTTTGCCTGCAGCTCCAAGTGTAATAATTTTTTCAATTTGCAGCATGAACTTCCCCAATTGGCTAAGGGTGCTGCTAGATTAGACAAGCTAGGAGTTCCTAGCATCAGAATTCTATAATTTTTTCCCCTTCTCACTCATCAATAATACACCCCCTAGGAGCGATTTAGGAAGTATCTTCCAAATTGGAAATACTTCCCTAATCACAACTAGGAAGGGCTTTATATATATATAAAAAGAACATTCCCTTCCTCTGGAATGGGGGTGCACTCTCCCTTCGTCCCACTAGATGTTTTACTTTTAAAAAAAAGAGAGAAATAGAACTTCTACAACTTTTTTTTCACTCTCCTCTCAGCCGAGAGAGGAAGATCTCCTTTCCTATTTTTTTTTTCACTTCTGACAACTGGAAGAAAGGAGTGGATACGATGCGGGCATCGGGGTTGACGGAGACGCCGTTGTTGGGCTCTGATACCAAATTTGACGCGGCGGCGTCGTGGGAAGGATCGACGGTACTCCGAAAGGACGAATGGAACAGGATAACTACTACCTCACATAGCTCGGTCTCACACCGGACGGTCTCTCACCGGGCAATCACTCAAATCTCACAAAGAGCTAAGAGGGAAGGGAATGGGGCAATAGAAAACTCTCTCATGTACAAGCATTCGTTTCTTCAATCTTTTATATGAAAACTTTACACACTAGCCCCCTTTTTATAGGAAATGCTATATTACACTTGGACAACCGGCCATACCCTTAGTCATTTCAACTAATGACTTCCATGTCCTAGCCTAATAAAATAAAAGCCAACAACCAAATTTTGACTTGGCCAAATAAAATATAAAATAATAGAATATTTGACCTAATAAATTAAAAGCAAATAATAATACATGTAGTAATACATGTATTATACACACAATACACAAATACATACATACTCAATAATCAGGGCGCCGAGTCTTCAAGAAGCCGAGTCTCCAAGCCACAAGCTCGGTGGTGTCGGGGCGGTGTGGCATCGGCTGCGTGTGACTGGTCCGGTGGTGTCACCACCAAAAGGAGTAGAGAGAAGAAGAAGCGTTCGAGCGAACGTGGTTGCATTTGAATTAACGTCATAAGAAGCATTGAAGCACCTAGACGCCCTCTTTTACTGCGTCTCCTCATATAGGCGCATCTTATGTTGATTTTAAAAAATGGTTCACTTTTAATAAAAGAAAGATGCAGCGTCCTGGTTACGAGACACTTTTAATGGAAGCGTCCCTCTTCTTAGACGCTTCTACATATTATTTTCCAAAAAAAAATTTGTATAAGTGTTTTGAGAAGAAGAAGAAGAAGAGGAAGATGGGACACAACATCTGGAAAGAAATTGTCATGTTCATTTGTTAAAGCTAGAGGGGTTACATCATGGTTTAGGCACCCTGGGTCTCAATTTTTTTAATTTAATTACATAAGCTTTCTACAGTTCTTGGTCCTCCTATACGTGCATCACCGCCCTCCATGGAACGCTCTTCTTTCACAGTGCTTTGATAGTCTTCACGTCTTCCGCATCTTTCTCTGTGCCCAACTCCCTTTTCCTGATAGGCGAAAGATCAACTAATATCGGAAAGAAATGACGAGGAAGACCAATTTGGGAATAACCTCGATGCACGTTGTAGAGAACAAGTTCAATTTCACCGACGAGTTGGAGTTCCATGCCCGGGGAAGGTCTCACGTGAAGTTCATGGGAGAGTACGGCCATTGGCGCGTAAGTGAACATGTTAATTATGGGTCATGGTATTGAGATGGTGGCGCCATTCTTCACGCTTCTTGAGTCTAGGCATGTGGTTGATCATCTTGTCATCAAAGTCCATCACGTTGGCCAAATGGTAGAGAGGGCTCTTCTGGAAAATCCTCGAGACATTCTGAGCCTCCTCGCAGTAGTCAAATTTAAAATGGAGGTCAATCCAACAAACTAAGAGCAGTACACAACCATAAGGAGGCCTACCTATGTACGAAGCGGTGAGACCACTGTAGAGGTAGGCGAGGACTGTGGGTCCCACTCTCTTGCCTTCCCATAGTCCACAAATCGTGCTCAACTGACCTTCCTCCAAAATGTTGTTCGTGGAAGGAAATAGAAGAGCTCCTGTGGTGAGGACACCAGAGCACGAGTACGGCCCGACTCAGCGAGCCGTCGGTACCGGACCCGCAGCACGACTCGGTCGACATCGACATCGTTGTGGCTGGGCGATAGTATGGAGTCCCTCCCTGAGTGTTGATACTTTCTTTATGTTTAGTGTATTGGTGTGTATTTATTTTGAGTATTTATGAGTGCAATGAGTCAAGGTTGTAAAATGGGTTACACTTCATGTAAGGAGCCCAATTTCTAAATTGGGCCACCAAACTTTTAGGAGCCCCATTAGGCCTCTCTCTCCCTTGTGGGCTTCTACACATGTGGGCCTAAAAGGCTGGTCGAAGGCCGAAGATGGGCTTCTAGAAGACTTGGGCCATTAGACCTAGGAGACAAAGGTAGAGGATGCCCCCTCCTTGTCCCCCATGCTTGTCTCCCACCTACCCTTGACCAATGTTAGTGGATGTCCTTTGAGTTAGTGGATGTCCTTTGATGTTAGTGGATGTCCTTTGGTGTTAGTGGATGTCCTTGGGTCTAGATCTAGGGTTTGAATACTTATAGTCTCTCATTGTATTTTGTGTGGAACTAATGAGAAAATTGAAGAGAATATTGATTGGTGTGCACTCCCCTCTCCCTCTTGAGTGTTCTTGGTGTTCTTCCTCCTCCCACCCCCAACTCTCTCTAGATCTGATCTCAAATCTTCTATCTCCCTCATATTTCTTCTACTTCTCTTCTTCCCCTATCTTCTGTGAGCGTTCGCCGCCGCCGCCGTTCGTGCCGCCGTTCAGTCTCCACGAGCCAGTCTTCATCCTGCTGCCCCAAACTCGGAGTTTCAGGACAGCAGCTCGGTGAAAGAACTGGTATGGGAGATCCAACCATTGGATCGTCACGACACTTTGAGGGTAGGCTGCCCCATCAGAGGCCATTTCCAGTTCAACTTTTAGGTCGATCAGAGCCCGTTTGCCCCCTTTCCCATCCACCTGTTCATCTTCCCCAAAATCTGCCTGTGTGCAGGTCTGCCGGATAGATCTTAGTAGCTGATTTTTCTCACCCATCAAATGTTGTCCAAATCTCACAAATGAGCTATTTACGTCTCCGTAACCCTCCCCTCTACCCACCATAAAAATATCTGGTCCTAATTCGCCCATTTGATCATTGGTCAAAGCCCTTGATCAAGGAGATTAGGTTCTATCCTGTCTGTTCTTTATTTCGGGACAGTGTGCTCAGTCAGTTTGCAATCGCTCCCATTTTTAATCCAACCGTTGGATGAGTCTGTAATTCTAATATGTTGTAGGATTTCAAGTCCTCTTTCCAACGGTACCTTTTGTGTCCCGATCCGACGTTAGAGTTGAGCGTACCCGCCGATCTCACCAGAGCGCACAGATCTGGACAGAAACACAGCTGCGGGACAGCATTGGGAGATAATTCCCAAGAAATCGCCCGCCTCCACTCCGGCGACCGCCGCTCCCGGGGATCGACCCGGGACACTCCAGGAGTGTCCCCGTCAGTCACTGCAGTCAGGAGCCACCCCGGACGCCGCCGTACCAGCAGCGGGTCCCACGTACCATCGGTGGGCCCGAGTGAACGGAGCTGAACCGGCCGACTGCGTCCGCCCGAGCGCCATTGACTGCTGCCCGCCAACCCGAGATTGGTGCTCCCGGATCCCACGTGTCGCCTGTTACCTCCCTGCGTGGAGTGGGCTTAGCATTATTTCTGTAATTATTAATTATTTCTGTACCGGGAGTTCCGGATCTCGGCCGGGAAGTCTTCCCCACGCCCCGAGCGTGGAGGTACACTCGCCACCCCCTTTTGTCGTATTTGCTTAGCTAGTATGCGTTCTAGATGCCGCTGCATGTGAGTAGGTTACTTTCCTAGCTAGCTCGCGATACATCACCGCTGTGAGTTGTGAGTGCGAGACCCGTCCCACGACTCGTTCCGAGCGTGAGAGCAAGCCGACCACCCGAGACTCAAAGCCGGTTACTCAACCGTGCAGATCATCGCGCTTCCCTCGATGGGGACGACCGTGAGTTAGCACTTCTTGTTTGGGGCACATCGCCTCTTCTGGAGCTCTTTAGGTGCCGCATTGTATCGTTGTTGCTGGTCGTGTCGTCCAACCCGTCGCGTCGTCCTATAGAGTCCAAGGTCGCAACTCGTCCGCGTCGAGTCTCGTAGTCGTCCCGCATCAAATTGGTATCAGAGCCGGTTTGAGTCTAGGGTAGTCATTATTTTCAAAAGAAAAAAGTGTTTTAAATTGCATTACACCCCAATACTCCAGTATATCAAAGGACGTTACTGGAAGGTTAGGTTACGCCTATCTGGAAGGTAGCTCCTCGCGTCGAGTCGATCTTCGATTACTGCCTCCGCCACGTACTGGAGACTGGGTTAAGTCTAGGGTCCTCAACTTGCATCGGTCCATCCATATATGTCTAGTGAGTCACCCTTAGCTCTCTTTACATCTCATTGCATGCCCACCCGTGGAGGTGCCAGTACCATCGCCCTGACACTATGGGTGAACACCGAGGTGCCAACCCGGGAGGCCGTTCCCTGGAGGACATGATAGCTCTACTCATGGAGCGCATGGATAGGTCCGAGCAAACTCTTAGGGAGCATACCGAGCGTATGGAGAGCCGATTCAAAGCCATGGAGGACCGCGCCGAGGCTTCTGACCGATCTGTCCAAGGTCTGGTTGGAAGGTTAGAGAGTGTGGAGAGAACCCCTCGCCGAGACCTACCCGGCATTCTCCCGGCCCCTCAGGCACATGCTGCCCAGCCCGTGGCTGCTGCCCAGCCCATGCCTACTGCCCAGCTCGCACCACCTCGGGCTGAGGAGCAACGGCAACGTGCCCCCCATTTTGAGGACTACGAGTCCGACAACGATTACGAGGGAAATGGCCGGCGCCGGCATGGTCACCGACCACACAGGGATGATGAGGACGAACGGATCCTCAGGACCGTCCGTGCAGACCCTCCCACATTTGATGGGTCCAAACCTTTGGAACCCAAGATCTATCTTGATTGGGAGGCCAGCATGGACCGTACTTTGAGTGGTTCGAGATGACAGACCACCGGAGGGTCAGGTATACCAAGATGAAGTTGTTAGGGCAAGCACAGACTTACTGGAGCAATGTAGAGAGTTTGCTCTTTCAGCGTCATGAGCCTCAGGTAGGTTCTTGGGATGAGATGAAGGATAAACTTAGGCATAAGTACCTTCCTGCCACGTGCCGTCAGCGACTTATTGATAGGTGGCAGAGTCTCACCCAAGGGGACCGATCCGTGTCAGACTACATCGCGGAGTTTGACGAGTACTTTTTACGATGTGGCGTTACGGAGGAGAGCACCATGCCTGTATCGCGCTTCCGTCGTGGTTTGCGGCCCCACTACCAATATGAATTATTTCACCGCAATGTTACCACCTTGGAAGACGCATACCAGGTTGCTCTAGAGTTGGAGCAGTTCGAGGCGGAGTTCGCTCCCGTCCAGCGCCCGGGGTTCACTTATCAGCGTGGGACCGACCCTCGTACCACGCCTACCTCCTATAGCCGGTTTCCGGTGGCCCGTCCCCCGGAACCCCCTCGGCAGGACCCCACTGCTCCTAGGCTCCGCACTTTCCCTCCGAGGGACCCTCCCCCTCGCCCGCAGGCACCCATCCCTGCCCCTCGGCCTTATCAGCCCGCCGTACCAGCTCGGCCTCTTCTTCCCACACCCCCAGTCCATCGAGAGGACAAGGGTAAGGGGCCAATGATTGGTGGAACATCTCAGGGCACTGGGACACGAGACCGTTGCTACACTTGTGGTGGAGTTGGCCACTTTGCCAGCAAGTGTCCCACCCGGGGAACACTTGTTATTACCGACACGCCGGCCTGTGACCCCACCCCCGAGTTGGTGCCAGTCAGTTATGAGCCGGACCAGGAATTGGCCGAGGAATTCTTTGATGAGCTGTTGGAGGGCGAGCAGGTCGACGTCCCTGGTACCCAGTATCAGGATGGCATACATTTGGGTGTAGTCAGGTGCATCCTTACCCAGCCGCAGGTGAGTGACGACTGGCGTCGCACCACCATATTCCATACATTTTGTAGGCTGGAAGGGAAGGCATGCAAGGTGATTATTGATAGCGGGAGCTGCATCAACGCTATCTCCACAGGCACCGTCAAGCGCCTTGGTTTGACGCCCGTGGATCACCCCGCACCCTATAGAGTTTCTTGGGTGGATTCCACTTCCATCCCGGTCAGACTGCGGTGTCTGGTGCCGCTGCAGTTCCAGGCATACCATGATGCGATATGGTGCGATGTACTACCTATGGAGGTGGGTAGTATCATCCTTGGTAGGCCTTGGCTCTTTGACCGAGATGCCACCCTTCATGGCAGGTCGAACACTTGCACCTTCGACCATGGTGGCCAAAGGATTACCCTCCACCCCGTCCAGCCGAAGGACCCGTCTGTCCGAGGACCAGCTGGCCCCAGTACTGCGACATCTCCTAGTCAGGGGAAAGCCGGTCCACCCGCGTTGTCCTCGGCACAAGCCTCCACCTCTTCGACTGCTCCTAGCATAGTGGACCCTCCACCCAGGAGGTTGATGATGATCAGTCCGAGAGAGATGGAACAGGAGGTGACCGGGGGTAACCCCATTCTAGCTGTCGTTGTCAGGGGCATAGAGGATGTCGCCCCTAGGTCTGAGGATGAGCATCCCCCAGAGATAGCCGCAATATTGCGGGAATTTTCTGATGTCTTCCCCGAAGACCTCCCTGGAGGCCTTCCACCTATGAGGGATATCCAGCATGAGATCGACCTCGTCCCGGGCTCATCTTTGCCCAACCTTCCCCATTATAGGATGAGTCCCACGGACCATGCTGAGCTTCAGCGGCAGGTCGAAGAGTTGATGAGTCGGGGGTCCCTTAGGGACAGCAAGAGTCCCTGCGCTGTCCCCGCACTATTGGCCCCGAAGAAGGATGGCACATGGAGGATGTGCGTTGATAGCCGTGCAATCAACAAGATCACGGTGAAGTATCATTTTCCCATTCCCCGATTGGATGACTTGCTTGATATGATGTCGGGAGCCACTATCTTCTCAAAGATAGACCTTCGTAGTGGCTATCACCAGGTGCGGATCAGGCCTGGAGATGAATGGAAGACGGCATTCAAGACCAAGGATGGTCTTTATGAGTGGTTGGTTATGCCCTTTGGGCTTTCCAACGCCCCTAGCACCTTCATGCGGTTGATGACCCAGGTTTTACGCCCTATGATAGGGGTCTTCTTGGTCGTCTACTTCGATGACATTCTTATCTACAGCCGCACTAGGGAGGACCACTTAGACCATCTTAGGCAGGTCTGTGTCGTGCTAAGGCGAGAGAGTTTATTTGCCAACCCGAAGAAATGTGCTTTCATGTCCGATCAGATCACTTTTCTCGGGTTCATTGTGTCGAGAGATGGAGTCTCCGCTGATCCGGAGAAGATTAGGGCCATCAGGGAGTGGCCCGAGCCCCGCACGCTCCACGATGTCTGAGTTTCCATGGCTTAGCGACGTTCTACCGTCGCTTCATTCGTGGCTTCAGTTCTATCACTGCCCGATCACTGATTGCATAAAGAAGGGGGCATTCGTATGGACTAAGGCTGCAGCCACGGCCTTTCAGGACATTAAGGAGCGCATGACCCAGGCACCTGTCCTTGCTTTACCTGATTTTTCTAAGGTGTTTGAGGTCACGTGTGATGCTTCTGGTGTGGGTATTGGTGGCGTTTTGAGTCAGGAGTCCCACCCCATTGCATTCTTTAGCGAGAAGCTTAATGATGCCAAACTGCGATATTCCACATACGACAAAGAATTCTACGCAGTTGTCCAGGCATTGAGGTATTGGAGGCACTATTTGTTGCACCAGGAGTTTGTCCTCTTCTCTGACCATGAGGCCTTACGATTCCTCCATACCCAAAAGAAGCTGAATGCTCGCCATAGTCGTTGGGTGGAGTATCTCCAAGAGTACACCTTTGTGCTCAAGCACAAAGCAGGGGCGGAGAACAAGGTCGCCGATGCACTGAGTCGTCGGGTGATGATGTTGACCACCATGAGTGTTGAGGTGGTAGGGCTAGAGAGGCTGAAGGACGCCTATGTTGACTGTCCGGACTTTGGTCCGATCTATGCCGTCCTTCAGGCCGGTCCCTCGCGCGATTATAGCGAGTTTGTACTGCAGGAGGGTCACCTATTCCGGGGTGACAAGTTGTGCATCCCACGGACTTCTGTTCGTGACTTTCTTACGTGGGAGATGCACGCGGGAGGTCTTGCTGGTCACTTTGGCCGGAACAAGACCATAGAGGCGGTTGAGCACCGATTCTACTGGCCTAGCCTAAAGAGGGATGTTGCTCGTATTGTAGCCCAGTGCCGCATTTGTGCTATGGCCAAACAGAGGAAGCAAAATACCGGCCTCTATACTCCCCTTCCCGTCCCGGATAATCCATGATAGGACATTAGCATAGACTTTGTGTTAGGACTGCCCCGCACCCTCCGAAAGCATGACTCGATCTTCGTGGTTGTCGATCGGTTCTCCAAGATGGCCTTGTTCATTCCATGCTCCAAGACTTCGGATGCCACTAGAGTTGCCCGCCTGTTCTTCTCTCATTGTGTCTCCAGGTTTGGCCTTCCCCGTACCATAGTGTCAGATAGGGATGTACGATTCACTAGCTATTTTTGGAAAACCCTATGGCACATGATGGGCACCCAATTGAAATTCTCCACTGCATATCACCCCCAGACCGATGGTCAGACTGAGGTTGTCAATAGGAGTTTGGGGGATCTTCTTAGGTGTCTTGTCTGAGATCGAGTCAGGGATTGGGATTTGGTCTTACCCTTGGCCGAGTTCGCCTATAACGATTCGGTCAATAGGTCTATAGGTATGAGCCCCTTTAAGATTGTCACTGGCCGTAGACCTAGGAGACCTATAGACCTAGTCCCATCTCCCATCCAGTCCCGTGTGTCTGAGTCAGCCGAGTCTTTTGCTAGCCATATTAGACAGTTACATGAGCATGTTCGTCGTCACATTGAGTCCAGCAACGCGCGATACAAAGAATTGGCTGACGCCCATAGGCACCACCGTGAGTTTCAGGAGGGCGATTCTGTCATGATCAGGGTCAGACCTGAACGGTTTCCCTCAGGAGTTGTGAAGAAGTTGCATGCTCGCGGTGCCAGTCCCTTTCGGGTAGGGAGGCGAGTCGGATCGAACGCATATGTTGTGGACTTGCCAGAGGATTACGGGATCAGCTCGACTTTCAACGTCTCGGATCTCTTCGCTTATAGGGACCCAGCGGTGATACCCAGTGAGCCCTTTGAGCCGTCTCCACCCATTGTGAGTGACACCACCCTAGAGTGTCCACCTCCAGCCTTGTTACCTCAGCAGCGAGAGCAGATAGAATGTATACTAGACGAGCAGGTGACGACTACTCGAGGCGGAGTGTACCAGTGCTACTTGGTGCGTTGGAGGGGACGGCCCGCGTCCGATGACACCTGGATCACCCGGGCAGAGCTACAGAGGATAGATCCAGATCTGCTGGATCGGTACCAGAGCGACCCGGACCCTTACTCGACGGGGTCGAGCTTCTCCCACCCGGGGAGAATTGGTGAGGACACCAGAGCACGAGTACGGCCCGACTCAGCGAGCCGTCGGTACCGGACCCGCAGCACGACTCGGTCGACATCGACATCGTTGTGGCTGGGCGATAGTATGGAGTCCCTCCCTGAGTGTTGATACTTTCTTTATGTTTAGTGTATTGGTGTGTATTTATTTTGAGTATTTATGAGTGTAATGGGTCAAGGTTGTAAAATGGGTTACACTTCATGTAAGGAGCCCAATTTCTAAATTGGGCCTCCAAACTTTTAGGAGCCCCATTAGGCCTCTCTCTCCCTTGTGGGCTTCTACACATGTGGGCCTAAAAGGCTGGTCCAAGGCCCAAGATGGGCTTCTAGAAGACTTGGACCATTAGACCAAGGAGACAAAGGTAGAGGATGCCCCCTCCTTGTCCCCCATGCTTGTCTCCCACCTACCCTTGACCAATGTTAGTGGATGTCCTTTAGAGTTAGTGGATGTCCTTTGATGTTAGTGGATGTCCTTGGGTCTAGATCTAGGGTTTGAATACTTATAGTCTCTCATTGTATTTTGTGTGGAACTAATGAGAAAATTGAAGAGAATATTGATTGGTGTGCACTCCCCTCTCCCTCTTGAGTGTTCTTGGTGTTCTTCCTCCTCCCACCCCCAACTCTCTCTAGATCTGATCCCAAATCTTCTATCTCCCTCATATTTCTTCTACTTCTCTTCTTCCTCTATCTTCTGTGAACGTTCACCGCCGCCGCCGCCGCCGTTCGTGCCGCCGTTCAGTCTCCACGAGCCGGTCTTCATCCTGCTGCCCCAAACTCGGAGTTTCAGGACAGCAGCTCGGTGAAAGAACTGGTACGGGAGATCCGACCGTTGGATCGTCGCGAAACTTTGAGGGTAGGCTCCCCCCATCAGAGGCCATTTCCAGTTCAATTTTTAGGTCGATCAGAGCCGTTTGCCCCCTTTCCCATCCACATGTTCATCTTCCCCAAAATCTGCCTGTGTGCAGGTCTGCCGGATAGATCTTAGTAGCCGATTTTTCTCACCCATCAAATGTTGTCCAAATCTCACAAATGAGCTATGTGCGTCTCCGTCACCCTCCCCTCTACCTACCATAAAAATATCTGGTCCTAATTCGCCCATTTGATCCTTGGTCAAAGCCCTTGATCAGGGAGGTTAGGTTCTGTCCTGTCTGTTCTTTATTTCGGGACAGTGTGCTCAGTCAGTTTGCAGTCGCTCCCATTTTCAATCCAACCGTTGGACGAGTCTGTAGTTCCAGTATGTTGTAGGATTTCAAGTCCTCTTTCCAACGGTACCTTTTGTGTCCCGATCCGACGTCGGAGTTGAGCGTACCAGCCGATCTCACCAGAGCTCGCAGATCTGGACAGAAACACAGCTGCGGGACAGCATTGGGAGATAATTCCCAAGAAATCGCCCGCCTCCACTCCGGCGACCGCCGCTCCCGGGGATCGACCCGGGACACTCCAGGAGCATCCCCGTCAGTCACTGCAGCCAGGAGCCACCCCGGACGCCGCCGTACCAGCAGCGGGTCGCACGTACCATTCGGTGGGCCCGAGTGAACGGAGCTGAACCGGCCGACCGCGTCCGCCCGAGCGCCATCGACTGCTGCCCGCCAACCCGAGATTGGTGCTCCCGGATCCCACGTGTCGCCTGTTACCTCCCTGCGTGGAGTGGGCTTAGCATTATTTCTTTAATTATTAATTATTTCTGTACCGGGAGTTCCGATCTCGGCCGGGAAGTCTTCCCCACGCCCCGAGCGTGGAGGTACACTCGCCACCCCCTTTTGTCGTATTTGCTTAGCTAGTATGCGTTCTAGATGCCGCTGCATGTGAGTAGGTTACTTTCCTAGCTAGCTCGCGATACATCACCGCTGTGAGTTGTGAGTGCGAGACCCGTCCCACGACTCGTTCCGAGCGTGAGAGCAAGCCGACCACCCGAGACTCAAAGCCGGTTACTCAACCGTGCAGATCGTCGCGCTTCCCTCGATGGGGACGACCGTGAGTTAGCACTTCTTGTTTGGGGCACATCGCCTCTTCTGGAGCTCTTTAGGTGCCGCATTGTATCGTTGTTGCTGGTCGTGTCGTCCAACCCGTCGCGTCGTCCTATAGAGTCCAAGGTCGCAACTCGTCCGCGTCGAGTCTCGTAGTCGTCCCGCATCATCCTGCCAAACAAATTGTAATCCCTTTCCTAAGCTCTTCCAGATATTCATCGCTCATCAATCCTTGCAGGGCATTAATTAATGGTCCATTCTGCGAGTTTTTGCATATTAGTTACTTTATGGGTCTGGACACCTCGGATGTCTCTGGGAGGCAGGAACCTTCCAATACTTCTTTAGAGGTCACCTTTTTCCGTATGTATGCCTTCTTCTTTCTCCCTTCAAGCCGAGCAAGAGTTCTACCTCCTCAAGAAGGATGGTTGGTTCGAAGGTAGAGAACACAAAGATGTGTGTTTGAGAGTGTCAAATTTCTATCAATGCACCCATGGTCGCCCATTCCATGTGGATTTGATCATAATGTTTGGCATGGACCACAAGTCCCTGGAGATACCATTTTGAGATAACGGCACTCATATTGATGGAGATGTTGGAAGTGAGCTTGGAGAGTCTGGGCAGCTTTGAGAACCTCCTTGCGTCTAGAAAGAGGGGGCATGGCTGATAAAAAAAAGGGTAAAAAGAAGGGATGAAGAAGAGTCCACGCAGAAGAAGTAAAAGAAGGGAGGTAGATCAACTTACCAACTACGATTGGATCCTCTCACTAAGTTGCCTCTCGATGTCGGAGAGCCTCTGAAACCATTATTGGGCTTACTCTTCTTCGCAGAGCGGGAAGATTCACCCTCCATCTCAAAGTCTAGAGAACATTTCCCTTCCTTTCCCCATGCTAAAAGTCTCAACCTCCTCAAACCAGCTTCTAATGCTCCTTGGCTTCGAAATGGGAGCAAAAGGGGGGGTATTTATATGATGGGAGAGTGAAAAGTCACAAAAGATTGATGATTTAGAGCCGTCATTGTTGATTTTACTGGTGGATCCCTCTAGAAAAGGACATCATGATGGGACACCCCTTTCATTCCGATGTGCCACTTTGTCTTTTGCGTAATTTCTTATTATTTGCTTGCTCGATGTGTTGTTTTGTCACGTGTGCAGTTTGGATGTTTTCTTATGTTTTGTGAAATATTCGATTACTTTTATTATCACCCCGTTAACAGTTTTGTGAGTGCAAGTACAAAAGATAGTCAAAAATAAAAAAAAGAAAAGAAAAGAAAAGAAAAGAAAAATATAAAATATATATATAAGAAGATCGAAAAAAATGAAGGGGGAATTTCACCAACTGGGGCATAAGCTGCAAGTCTCACCTTTGGTTCCACGGTGATTGCATCCCACTATGTCATGCATTTACTATATGGTATTTACGCTATTATATCACATCAAGGGCCTTGCGACTTAGATAAATTTAGAATTTGAGTTCCCCTCTAAAAAAAATAGTGATGATTTCAGAGGAGTTTCTTCTATCACACGAATAGGCTGTTGAGTTACCATAGTTTGGGGATGACAATTCCATTTTGTGAGTTGGTGCGTGGATAAACGTGGCTCCGACTCAGTATTAGCTCAGAGAATCGATATCCTGACTTATTTTTAACAACTCAACAATTTTATCATTGACTACTTTCTATTTTAATTTATTTTAAATTTTCTTTAAAACCCAACATACATTAATGAAGGACCTTGATAAGCTGTGGAAGATCATTCACTTAATTCAATCGTGAAAACCAGTATATGTGAGCGACGTCACGCGGTTCGGAGTTCGATGGTGCGAGGAAGAGGATGCGGAGAGCGCGCGGGCTCCTCTTTTTTTGTTTGTTTGCTTGTTTTGTTGCAACACAGAAATGATAGAGAAGAGAGAAGGGGCCACCACGGGAGATTGCTCCGGTGGGGCGAGCGGGACAAGTATAATATAGCAAGATATGAGGTTCAAACGGCCATAGCGGGAAGTGACTCGCCGCGGCCTCGGGGGGACGGGAATGGTGCAGAAATTAAATAACAAGAATTGAAACGGCCATTGGGGAAGTGACTCGCCGCGGCCTCGAGAATATGAGCAGAATATAGCAGAATATAAAAGAGAATATAAGAACAGAGATTTAAACGACCATTGGGGAAGTGACTCGCCGCGACCTCGATGATATGAGCAGAATATAACAGATTATAGAGAGAATATAAGAACGGAAATTTAAACGGCCATTGGGGAAGTGACTCGCCGCGGCCTCGATGATATGAGCAAAATATAATATAATATAGAAAGAATATAGGAACGAAAATTTAAACGGCCATTGGGGAAGTGACTCGCCGCGGCCTCGATGATATAAGCAGAATTTAACAAAATATAAAGAGAATATAGGAAACGGAAATTTAAACGGCCATTGGGGAAGTGACTCGCCGCGGCCTCGATGAAAAGATGTGATCGCCAGGGGCCGAAAGACCCCAAAATAAGAAAGTGATCGCGCCTACCTCAAGAGCGGGACATGGCGGGTTGCTTCTTCCTCTCCTTCCGGCCGGCCGACGGAGAGGGCTTTCCTCGGGTACCCTTGCAAAACAACGACAAATAAATGACAAGTGGATTAGAAAGATGGAGGTGTAGTATTCAAATCCTCGCGGTAAAAATAACGAAATGATGGCAAGACACACACCTGGTTGGTGTTATCTTTTAAACCCCTCTCGGACTCGAGTAGGAGGAAAATGAGATGATGGATGCAAGAAGTATAAGAGAAGAGGCGCCCTTGTGAAGGGGGATAGAGGATGCAATATGATGAATGTAAAGAACTATGGAGAAAAAGGGGAAGAAAAAGCTTATTGGATGAGCCGAGGGTGAAATCCGGTGGAGCTCCGGTAGCGTGGGGACGACGGGGAAGCGCGGTGGATGAAGACGACCTTCCTCTCGCGAGCGTAGGCACCCGAGAAGCCGGCAGAACCTCCACCTACAAAAGACCCCACGGGTTAGAAAAATGACTCCGTAGCCTCTGGGCTCCGGCAGCCTATCGGATCACTGCTTCGCTCTCCTAGAACTGAGGGGGTGGGCCTCTATTTATAGAGTTCCGGAGGGTGGAGGCGTCCAGGACCCTGGACACCTCCATCAGGGCCAAAATAATATTTTATTCTATTTTTATTGATTTTTTTGGAATACTTTTGTGGAGGCGTCCAGGGTCCCGGACGCCTCAAGCAGGTCCACCGAAAACCGACGACGGCCGCACGCGGTTCGGCACAACGCGTGGTTTTGTGAGCGGCGCCTCGTGATTCAGAAATGGGCGCGTCCAGCTGACCGGACGTCTCTATATTTGACTTTTTTCACACACGACAAACAGTCGTTCGGTGGCCGGCGCCCGTGAGTGAGTTGATGGAGGCGTCCAGGGGCCTGGACGCCTCCAAAATATATTATTTTATTTTTTATTTGTCTTTTTATGCTAGGGCTGGCATTTTATATTTTTTATTTATTTTTATGGAGGCGTCTAGGGGCCTGGACGCCTCCATTAATTTATTATTTTTTATTTAGTTTTTTTCTCTTTTATGCCAACGGGCATTTTATATTTTTTTATATTTGTTTTTATGGAGGCGTCCAGGGGCCTGGACGCCTCCATAAATATATATATTTTTATTTGATTTTTGTTTTGTTTTTTATGATTATTGATATTATTTTTATTATTTTTGCATTGATGGAGGCGTCCAGGCAAGTGGACGCCTCCATGATTTTGATTTTTTTTATTTTTTTGGTCATTGATGGAGGCGTCCAGGCGCCTGGACGCTTCCATGATTTTGATTTTTTTATTATTTTTTGGTCATTGATGGAGGTGTCCAGGCGCCTGGACACTTCCATGATTTTTTACGGAATAATTCAAAAAAATGTAAAAAAATTCATAAAATAAGAAATCACCAGAGTAATTAAAATGTGAAGGCCGCCTTGGGGTATCATAGTGTAATATGAGATTTACTCAGGAGACGTCAGGAATGGCGTGTCTACAGCTGCCCCGCTTTGGCATCTGCTTTGCAAGGGAGCGACACGTAGTGGAATGGTATCGAAGTGGAGTGAAATGAAGTGGGAGTGGACTGATAAGTTGATGCCAAGGTGTGATGAGACACGCTTTTGACGTTACTGTTTGGAATCTTTCCTGGAGTTTCAATGAGGCGACCTTGAAGAAGGTCTTTCAAATATTGACGATTGCTTGGACGGAGATCAAATAAGGGAGGGTGAGATGTGCGCTCAGGCACGAAACAAAAGAGACCAACTTCTCGGTGTGGAAGTACCTGGGTCATAAACCGGAGGTTTCACCTTTGGGGAGCGGTTACCAGCCAATGTGGAAGTGCTGCGGCCAAGGTGGGTCAAAAAAGGTAAAGGAATATCTGAGGGTCTGTCCAAACAAGGGTCTCCTTTGGAAGAGCAGCGCCGGGGCCGTCTCAAGGAAACTCAGTATTTCATTCGGAGTGGAATATCTCATATTTGTGGGAATTGGAGCACAACGGCTTTCACAATCGAATCACTTGAATGATCTTCCGCAATAAATCAAAGTCCTATATGAATGCATGCTGGGTTCAAAGAAAAATTTAAAACAAACTAAAATAGAAAATAGCCAAGGATAATATTGTCAACTTGTGAAGAACGGGTCAGGATACCGACTCGGTGAGCTGATACTGGGCTGGGGCCCGTTTATCCGCGCACCAACTCACTGAATGGAACCGTCGTCCCCATGCTACCACAAGTTAACGGCCTATCCGTACAACCCAAATTCTTCCGGGATCATCACTGTTTTTGTTGAAGGGGAACTCAAATCCCAGATTTGTTCGGGTCGCAAGGTCCTTGACATGTTCTAGTAGCGTAGGTATCGTATACTATGATGCATGACATGGTGGGACCAACCATTGAAAGGTGGGACAGGAGACAGGACAAAGATGTCCGTTAGTAAAACCTGCACAGATTAGAAAAGGTTAGCAACATCAGAAAGTAGCAGAATCACAGCAGAATCGCACCACAGTACAAAGGAGATCCAGAAAAAATCTTGACAATGACCACTGATGTGACACGTTCTGTCCTGTAGCGATCTTCCCTTCCTACACTTCTTCTCTTGCACCAAATTGTTTCGAGGCACGCTTCACGAGACCTTACCCTAAACAGCAGGGAACTACGCCTCGCACGGAGGGATCCCCTTTTCTCTTTCTTTTGGGCACGTCCAGGCGTGAGGACGCGTCTTAACCCTCGAATTCAAATTTAAAGCGTCGGGCGACCTTTCTTCTCCCGTGCCTTACCCGCAAACGAGCCCGCCTTTTGTCGAAACTCGCTGGCCCGTCTTCGTCTTCTTCCCCTCGATCGATGGAGTTCGGTGGTCTGGACCACGGCGAAGGTGGAGAGGGACGAGGAACCCCTCGCCCAAGGAGGGACGCGCCCGAGCACGGAACGGCGTCCATGGAGGAGAAGGGCCGCTCCGGGCCCCCGAGGGACCCGGGGGGCCCGATGGCGTGGGAGGAGGTGAACACGGTCCGGTAGGTCCTTCGATCTCTTCCTCTTTTAATTCATTTTGGGTTTTGAAGCGGGCCGCGCGAGGGGGAAAAGGGTTCGGTGAGTGTCGCACTTGAATGATGGACGCGTCCTAGACAGGGGACGCGTTCTTTTTAACTGATGTGGGACCCCTTTCTTGGTGCAGGACATGGCAAGGACCCTGGGTCTGGCCGATGAGTGGGCGAGTGCGGACGAGCCGAGCCGCGTCAGGAGGGGAGAGTCACGGCAAGGCGAGGCTCGAGGAGTGGCCCGTACGTCTCCCTGGACAGCAAGGGGGTATACTGGTGCAGGACAGTGCCGACTTCCTGCTGCGGCAGAGAGAGAGCTACGCGGGGCTTCCCCAAGCTGGGGACACGCGTGGCATCGGCGGCTCGCGCGCCCAACTGTCAGAGACTAGGCGGCAGCTGGCCGTCGCTCAACATGAGTTGTCGCTCCTGGTAAGTTATGTGTCGCACTTTTAACTTCAGATTTTGGAGTTTCACTGACGGCCGTTGTTTATTTTGTTCCAGCGTGCCCAGCAGACAGCGACGGTGGGAGTGGTTGGCGGATCTTCCAATTCCTCGGCCCCTTTTCTTGAGATTGCCTCCCTCCGGGAGCAACTTGCCGGTGCGGTGGCCCGCGCGACCCGGGCGGAAGAGGAGCGTGACGCCTGGGTGGCGACTGTAGCGGAGCTGCGGCATCGCGGTGAGGAGAGACCTTCTCCAGACATCCTGGAGTTAAGGGTTCTTCTCAGATGATGAGGAGAGAGGCAGAGAGAGAGAAGCCGAGAGAAGGTCGAGCGACAGCGGGACCTGACCGAGAGGAGGGCCTTGGAGGCCCAAGTGAGGGAGCTCCAGCTGGGCCTTCAGGCCGTCGTGCAGAGGCTAGGAGGGATGGAGACGCGCTACGAGAGAGCGCGAGAGTTCGGGGAGCGACTCCGCCAGTCCGGTCACTTTGCCGCCAGTGGCTTCTTCGCCACGCCAGGGGAGGAGCAGCGAGTCACTGCTGCGGAGCAGGTGCTACTGCACGGGGATCCCGGAGGCTTCTGAGGGACCCTCACCTCGGGGGAGAGGAGGAGAGTGCCCGGAGAGATGAGTGATGGTGAGGATTGGCGGGTTAGTGGACCCGTCACCTCTTTATGTTTATGATGTTTTTGACAGCTTATGTAGAATTATGAATGGAGTGATTTGATTTTTTGATGCTTGTTTGTCCTCTTGTGCGTTCCTTCTTCCCTACACTTCTTCTCCTTTGCACTGTTCCCATGTGACGGATCTGTCAAGACTCCGCCTCGAGCGGAGAATCACGTCTTGTTGTGACCATTTTCCATGGGAATCTGCCGTCGAAGTCAATACTGACGGCCCTAGTTCCTTTTCCCGGATGTTGTGCCAAATTTTGCGGGCGTCCTCCAAAACATGATAGGGTATCCCTAGACAACATAGGGGCTATTCGTCCTATTCTTCGTCCAGTCAATCACCCTGTGCGAGCGGTGAAGCGACACATGGGGCCGCTCGGCCGGTGTCTTATTGTGAGGGCTATCATCGACAGGTGATGGAGGTAATCTTGGCCCGCACTCCTTCCATTTCTATAAATTCGTGTCCCTTTTATCTTCCCAGGTATGTCGAGGACTAACTCGAGGAGCACAAGTTCTCACGGGAGAGGAGGAGTTCAAAATTCCGAGAGTTGAATGGAGGGCGAATCTTCCCACTCCTCGAAGAGAAGCAGGTCCAGTGGTAGTAGTTCCAGGAGGCTTTCGGACCTCGAAGGGCACTTCAGCGAAAGGACCCAATCACAACTCGTAAGCCAAATTTTCCTGCCCTTTTCTCATTTTTTCTTCCTTTCTTCTGACCAAACCTCACCCCCATTCTTGTATGTGTAGGTTGTGATGAAATCACAAATCTTATGGGAGTTGGTAGTAGCAGCGTACAGGGGCCTCCCAGATTTTCAGAAGGCGAGGCTAGACGTGATGGGATTTGGTACCTTCCTTCGGATCGAGCCGATCCAACTTGACCTAGTCCTGATCCAAGCCTTGTGTGAGAGATGGGACCCAGTGAGCCGGGCATTCCTGATGCCCTGGGGGCACATGGTGCCCAGCTTGGAGGATGTGGTCCGGATCACAAGCCTGAAGGTAGAGGCGAGGCAGTGACCGGAGTCACTTACGCGGACTACAGAGAAGGTGCCCAGAAGTTACTGGGTTTGGACCTAGATGGTCGGAAGAACAGGTCGGTAGCTAGGGCGACCCTCATGGATGCATTAGGGCTCACCGACACTCGTCGGCGGGACGACGAATCCTCAGAAGAGTTCATGGAAAGGATAGAAATAGGATGCCGTGCCGTGTACTGCACAGATTTCGGCAACTGGGAAAGATGTGACATAGATTTGAGGAGATTTCTCCTCTTCCTTTTGGGGAGATTGGTACTGAGCTCGAAAGGGGTTGGTATCCAATGTTGCTTCCTGGAGCTGCTGTCAGACCTTGGAAGAGTAGGGTATTATGCCTGGGGAGCCGCCATGCTGGCACACTTGTTTGCAGGCCTATTCCAAGAAACGGATCGTGAGATGACTGTGAGTGGTTTCACACCATTCATCCAGGTATTTTTTGTTTTGCTTGTTTTGTATTTTTTTGTGTTTTGCAAAGTACTGATGACCTGCGCGAGCAGCTGTGGAGTTATTATTACCTCCCATGGGGAGAGCTCGCATTGGCGACCCGTGATGGTGCCGCTAGCCAGGCGGTGGGAACCCGTCATGAGTGCGGCACCCCTAACCTACAACTGATGGTGTTAAGGCGGGAGCTACAGGAGTTCCCTACGGGGATGGTAAACTGGAGACCCTACTCAGACATGGTCGATGCCAACCAGCCGTGGGTTCTAGCAAGTCGTGCCCGGTTCGGACGGGAACTATGGATGCACTGCCTGAATGAAATCGAGCCGCTTCGGCTACGATTAGTTATGAGGACTTTAGGACTGGCTCAAGAATGGGTGGATTCAGCTGCACCACCTCGTGTCGGGAGAAGACGCGAGGACGGCGACTTGCATTGACTGGGCGTGCGATCCTCCGAACAGTCTGAGGGACTGGCAACGGGGTGGCACGATTGTAGAATCACAGGCGCGGGACAGCGAGGACTACTTGCGTCTATATAGGACAAAGTACGCAGAACGGTTCCAACCCCGGGGACTTGTGGAGGTAGGTTTCCCCTTTTTCTCTTCTCTTCTTTCTCCTTTTCTTGGTTTTTTGGTAAAAATGCTGACTTGTAAGGCTGCAGGATGTCCGGGATGCCATGATAGCGAATTTACGAACTCGCTTGGCAGAGATGGAACAACAGTTGGGTGATGCCCGCGGAGCTACGAGCGCCTTGGTAGGTGTACAGTACGTTCCTAGTTAAAACCCCAGATTCCAGATGTTGGCTGCTAATTCACATGGTCGCAGCATGCCCAGATTGGCGGCCTCCCCAGCGATGGGAGTAGGTGGTGCCTCTTCCAGCTTGTGGATTCCCACCTCAGAACTTGACTCGCTTCATGAGCAACTTGCTCACGCCACGCAGCGTGCTGCGGAGGCAGAAGGAATGCTCCGTATACAGGTAAAAGTTTCAGCGTTGAGTTCTCTTTGTTTACGCCTTATCGCGTATCTGAGATGGTACACTCGGCAGGAAAAGGAGACGGAAGAAGCGCTTGCCCAAGCTGCGCATAAGGAGGCTAGGATAGCAGAACTGGAGAGGGAACTGCGGCGTCATCCTGATGACGACTCATCCAGGGATGCTATGGAACTGAGGATCACTCTCCAGTTAGAGAGGGAAGACCGTGAGAGAGAACGGGCAGAGAGAGAAAGAACGCAGAGAGAGAAAGAGCCAACAGTTTGGCTGAAAGGGAGGAGCGAAGGGCCATGGAGGCCCAACTATTCGAACTCCGAATCGGCCTTGGTCTTGCTGAACAGTGGCTGAGAGATGGTGAGGAGCGCTACCGAAAGCACGAGAGCGTGGCTTTCGTGTTGGTAGCTTCTCTGCTGCTTCCGCGGATCAACGCCGGGATGTGGGAATAGGAAGAGGAGTACAGAGCGGCAGGAGTACCGCTTTTCGTAGTTGGGTAGCACCTTTGAGAGTGTTTTGCCCGGAGAGTAGTGGGACGAGTAATGCAGAGAGAGAGGCGGAACTTGATGTAAATTTTTTTGGTTTTTTTTGGAATAAAACACAAGGTTTGGTTTGTTTGTTTTTCACCTTTGCTTCAGTTACCTGAATCCCTGCACATATCACTGAAACAAACAAATCAGAATTTCTGTTCTGACTTGGCCCCTTGCTCAATAAGCAAATGGTCACTGTGACTGTCCTTGATAACTGGTCAAGGGGCCAAGCCTTTATTTAACGAAGGCAAGGGAAAGATGCGGTGATGATAAATGCGACAGGCAAGCACACGAATGCAAGCGATATTAAAAGTGAGATGTTGCACGCAAATGTAATCATGCAAAATTGATTTGTTTTCTTTTTTTATATTTGACATTTTTTTTTGTTTTATCATAAAAAGATTTTTTTATTTGCAAATATGTACATTTCTCTTTTCCATTTTTTTGTGCTTTTATCATTTCAATTTTTTTTATTGCTAACGCCCGGCAAGCACCCAAATGGCACCTAACCTACGTGAGACAGGGGTTTCTTACTAACCTCCCAGGTATCTTAAGTGCACATCTAGGTTGATTTGGGCCTCTAGACCCCTCGAATGACGATCCCGCCGGCTAAGACTTACCCTGATGACAATACCGTCATGCCATGCTTAGGCTCCCAGTTGCTTCCGACCACAGGGATTCACCCAAAAGGTGTTTGAGGTAGATGATTTGCCCGACCCGGGTCTGTTTCCTCACAACTCTAGATGGTATAAGATGGAACACCCTGGAACCCTAACGACCAACCGCGCGACGCTGACCCGGAATCAGACGCCGTCGCACCCATAGGTGACGCGCTTGCATTGGCCTAAGCCCGAGGTTAAACAAGAAGACATCAAGGTGGTAAACAGGGGTCTTGACCAGCCAGAAACACAGAGACTCCTTCGCAGCGATAGCTTTTGCTTTTCAAAGTAGGCAACCAAAATGTGTATATTAAAATAAGGTCGCAGACCCTGGGCAGTTTTCACCTTTCAGAAACTCCATCGAACCTTCATCTTTAGAGGGAGAAGGAAGAGCGTAGGGGATAAACCTCCTGAGAGGACCGGCAAAGCCGTTAACCCGGCGAGCGAATAAGGGCCCATTAACTCTTTCCTTTCGGACAACTTCGGACCAAATCTCGAGCATTTACATTCCACGGCCCCCCTTTGTGGATTCAGACTTTTGCTTTGAGGGGTTCCGTTTATCGTACCAGGCACGGTCACGACCAGGCTTTTCTCTTGATTTTGATTTTGTATTTCTTTCTGTGAGGGAGATATAGTCGTTTGACGTTGGTGGGCTCCCTCTTCGTATGCCTGCGGGGACACTGCCCTCTTCTCGTGCTCTGATCGATGCTCGAGGAAATGGGTCCTACTCTTGCCTTTGGGGTTTGAGTTTCGGTTTCTCATGCTCAGCGTTTTAAGGGCGCCGACTGTCTCATTTGGTCGAAGAGAAAAGAATAAAGATTACAGCTTCCGGAGATCTTCTAGGTGTGGCCCTACCGTAGGTGATGCTACCAACTTTTTTGAATAAAATACATAAGTGAACACATGTTAGCTTCCTTCGAGCGAGCATAGGCCGACGTGGCCGGACAGGGATCTCCACGGTTCTGGCAAACCAAGACCCGGTGCCTACCAAGCCTTAATGGGCCCTATCCTAACATGAAGGTTAGATGCAGGGACTTAACTACATGGTGCCTGCCAGGCATCGGCATTTTGAATTTTCCATATTTTTAGTGGTTTTCAATATTTCCTTGTTTTTGATGTTTTTTATCTTTTCATCATCATTTTTTTTTGTTTTGTGCTAAGGGTAGTATTTCTTAAGATAAAGCCCATTCCAAGGGTGGGATAACTCGGTCCCTTCGGCGTTGATTAGCTTGTAGGCGTTGCCAGGGTACACGGCTTGAATTACAAATGGTCCTTCCCAATTGGGTTGGAGCTTAGAACGCGGCCCTCCAGGTTTGACAAAAATTCTTTTTACGACCATCTCACCGACTTTGAATTTTCTCTCAACGACTTTCTTTTGGTAAAAGCGAGCGAGTCTATTTTGATACACACGCGCGTGTTCGGCGGCGGCCAGCCGCTTCTCATCCAAGAGTTCCAACTGGGCGAGGAGTGAATTACGACGATCGTCGAGGGGAAATTCCTCATCCAATTGTACCCTGAGAGAAGGGATCAGAGTCTCGTACGGGACTACCGCTTCCATACCATAAGTGAGGGCAAATGGAGTCTGCCCGGTGGGGGTACGGATTGAGGTGCGATAGGCCCATAGGGCTTCGATAAGCTTTTCTGGCCAGTCTGAAAACTTACTAGACTCGCAGGTTTTTTTGATGATTTTGAGCAATGTTTTATTGGTGGCCTCCGCTTGGCCGTTACCTTGTGGGTAATAAGGCGATGAATGATGCAATGCAATTGCGTACCTTTTGCAGAGGTCCTGTAGGTCCTGAGAAATGAATTGTGGCCCATTGTCGGTGACGATCGTGCTTGGGACGCCGAATCTGGCGAGAATGTTCTTCATGATGAACTTGCAGACTGTTGACGCCTTGATTTCCGCGTAAGCTTCGGCTTCGGCCCATTTGGTGAAGTATTCCGTCGCAGTAAGGATGAAAGATTTCTGCTTGGTGAGGGAATTGGGATCACCTAGGGGACCAATGATGTCGAATGCCCACATGGAGAAAGGCCATGGGGAGGATATTGGATGAAGTGAGGAAGATGGTGAATGGATTTTATCGGCGTGAAGTTGACACTTGACACACCTACGGACATAGACAGCACAATCCTCTTCCATAGTGGGCCAATAAAAGCCTTGACGAATGATCTTCTTGGCGAGCATCTGACTATTCACGTGGCCACCGCACACACCCGAGTGCGTCTCTTCTACACATTTCCAAACCTCATCGTCACCAAGACATCTTAACAGAATACCAGTAAGGCTCCTCCTATAGAGTAGACCTCCAATCAATGTGTATTTCTGAGCCACCCTTCTTATGGCTTTCTTGTCCTCTGTGGTGGCCCCTTCAGGATAAGACTGATCTTGGCAATATTTGACAATTTCATAGAACCATGGTTTCTCTTCATCAGCCAGTTCTTCTTCGGCCTCTGCCAACATGAGCTCCCTCTTCTCAAGGATATCTTCCTGCAGGATCTTCCTTGCTATCCTGTCTTTGATGTTTACGTAGGAAGCATCATCGACTGCAGGGGCGTGAAGTTTGTAGATGGAAATGGACTTAAACCATCTTCCTAGAGGGAACCTTATGGATGATGCCAATGAGGCGAGGGCATCGGCGAGAATATTCTGATGACGAGGGATATGAACAAAGATCAGTTTTGTGAACAGTTTGGCAAAGGCAGCAGTGAGTTCTTGGTATGGCTTGAGTTTGGGATCGCGAGTGCGATACTTAGTGAGTACCTGGCGAAGGATGAGTTGACTATCACCTACGACTCGCAACTCAGTGATACGAAAAGAATGAGCGAGTCCTAGGCCAGCTAGAAGAGCTTCATATTCGGCTATATTGTTGGTGACTGGAAATTTGAGCTGGTATGCCAATGGGAATGTGAGGCCTTCCGGCGACAGGAGGGCGATGCCGATTCCTCTCCCTTGAGAATTCAGAGCTCCATCAAAATATAGTGTCCACATTGGCTCATCTGATTGGTTGATGGACATTAGTTCCTCATCTGGAAACTCTGATTGGACGGGATCGAACTTGGGAAGAGGATGGTGAGCGAGATGCTCGGCTATGGCATAACCTTTAATCGCCTTTTGCTGGATGTAGGTGATGTCGAACTGAGAGAGAAAACTTTGCCAGCGTGCTAGCCTATCCGTAAGGACGGCTTTCTCCAGAAGGAATTTGATAGGATTCATTCGAGCAATCAAGTGGACTTCGTGAGCCAAGAAGTAGTGCTTCAATTTCTGCACTACCCAAACGAGGGCAGCACAGGTTTTCTCCATGCCGGTGTACTTCTGCTCACAGGGATTGAGAAGTTTGGACAAGTAATAGGTTGCCCGTTCCTTGCCTTCTTCATCAGCTTGTGCGAGGACGGCTCCCACGGAGTCATCCAAGACTGAGATGTAAAGGATCAGAGGTTTTTCTGGTTTAGGTGGAATGAGAACGGGTGGACTAGCCAGATATTCCTTCAACCCTTCAAAAGCTTTCTGACATTTAGAATTCCAGTGGAATTCTACTCCTGGCTTGGTCAACTCGTAGAGAGGTCTACACCTTTGTGAATGTTGAGACACAAACCGACGAATAAACTGCAGCCTGCCGATTAAACCTCGGACTTCCCTCAAATTCTTGGGAGGCGGCATATCCCTGATAGCCTTGGCTTTGTCGGGATCTATCTCGATCCCTCTTTTACTCACAATGAACCCCAGCAATTTACCTGACGACACACCAAACACACACTTTTTCGGGTTCATTTTCAATTGGAATTCTCTTGACCTTTGCAAGACCTTAGCCAAAACTTCTGGATGTTCCATCCTGGTCCTTGATTTCACCAATAAGTCATCCACATACACTTCCAGATATATGTGCATCATGTCATGAAATATGGCCATCATCGCTCTTTGGTAAGTAGCTCCAGCATTCTTTAACCCAAACGGCATGACCACGTAACAATATGTTCCCCAAGGGGTAGTGAATGACGTCTTTTCCTGATCCTCTTCTGCCAAACGAATTTGATTGTATCCTGAAAATCCATCCATGAAAGAGAGGGTTTCAAAACCTGCCGTGTTATCAATCAACACATCAATGTGAGGTAAGGGAAAATCATCCTTTGGACACGCGCGGTTAAGGTCCCGGAAGTCGATGCAAATCCTGACTTTCCCATCTTTCTTCATGACCGGGACAATGTTCGCCACCCATTGAGGATAAAGAACGACTCTAATGAACCTGGCTTTGTGGAGCTTATCGACCTCTTCTTTCATTTTCAAAGCCATCTGAGGGTGGAAACGCCTTAACCTTTGTTTTACCGAGATGGACCCTGGTTTTAGGGTTAAACGGTGTTCGACCAAGTTG
>JAHNEJ010002600.1:0-227840 GCA_022559845.1 Amorphophallus konjac
CCTCGGCTTTATCGTCCGACACCGAGGGATCGAGATCGACCCTTTAAGATAAAAGCTATCCAGGAGCTGCCCCTCCAAAGGAATCTGGGAGAGCTGAGATCCCTACAGGGGCGTCTAGCTTACATCCGCAGGTTCATTTTCCAACTGTCGGGGCGCTGCCAGCCATTCCACAAACTAATGATGGAAGAATGCACCTTTCAGCTGGGATCATGAATGCCAGCACGCGTTTGACCAGTTAAAGGGAGTATCTGGAGACCCGCCTGTCCTGGGGGCACCTGTCAAAGGCAGACCGCTGATTCTATACATAGCGGCCACGAATACTCACTGGGGGCAATGCTTGCCCAGGAATAATGATGAGGGAAAAGAGCAGGCTCTTTACTATCTCAGTCGGAAGGTTGGTGGGCTTGCAGAGGCTAAGTACACCCCGATTGAGAAGATCTGCCTTGCCTTGGTCTTCGCAGTCAAAAAGATGAGGCACTACATGCTATCCATGAAGTAAGTCTGATATCCAGAGCTGACCCATTAAGCACATTCTCCTTCAGCCAGTCCCGAAGGGGCGCCTTGGCAAGTGGGCCGTGCTGTCATGGAATTTGATATCACCTACGTGCCGCAAAGGGCCGTTAAGGGACAAGCCGTCGCGGATTTCTTCGCAGCACATCCCGTGCCCGAAGACTCCCCGTTGGCCACCGAGCTACTGAAGATGAAACACTAGAGGTAGGACCAAATACAACAAGCCATCTGGCAGCTTTACTTTGATGGAGCCTCAAGGACAGAAGCGACCCCGTCGGGCGCACCAAGGTACGTGAGCGGGCAGGCATCGTCCTCAAGTGCCGGACGGTGAGGTGATGCACACTTCTGCTGCAGCAAACCCTGCACCAATAATGAAGCAGAGTATGAGCCCTGATCATCGGCCTCCAGGTCCCTCCAAATGGAGATCAAAATGATCCAGGTGTTCGGCGATTCGCTGCTGGTCGTAGCAAGTCCAGGGGCAGTTTGATGTCCGAAAACCTGAGCTGCTCCGTATCACACTAAAGCAAAAGGGCTCATGGAGCGGTTCTACCTCCTCGAGATAGGCCATGTCGCCAGAGGGGAGAACGCACAAGCCGAGCATTGGCAATTGGCAAGCTCACTGGCGGGTGCCCCCAGATGGATATCTCCATATCCAAGTAATAAAACCAACGCCAGATGCCCAGCATGATAGAAGAAAGCCAGAAGAGAAGGACCTATAGGTCGCTACAGCAGAAGCCGTCAGCCTGACTGACTGGAGGGACCCCCTAATGCAGTGGTTCAGGCACCAGCAACTACCCGACCGAGAGAAGAAGATCAAGCTGGTCAGAACCAAGGACTCATATGAGCTCCGAAGCGGAAATTATTATTCCGGGATTGTGGCCGATGCCAAACGGAAGCTTCCTCCGATGCTTGTCCATTGAAGAAGCTTGGTGGGTTATGAAGGAGGTCCATGCCGGATAGCTGGCGCACACCAGGCGGGGCCGAAAATGAAATTGAAATCAAGAAAACTTGGCTATTATTGGCCTGCAATGTTCAACGACTGTTGGAGTATGCTAAGTCGTGTCAGAGATGTCAGGAGATGCCACCATTCCAGAATGACCTCCTGCACCACTACACCCAACGGTGCCCAGTTGGCCGTTCGCCCAATGGGGAACGGACGTCGTGGGCCCCTTGCCCGCGTCTTCCGCAGGTTGCAAATATACATTCTGGCGGCGACGACTACTTCTCCGCTGGGCCGAGGCGTCGCCTTACGGGAGGTCCGGAGAAATCGTGGCCAGGTTTTTCCTCCGCAACATCATACTCCGGTTCGGCGTGCCCGACCGAATTGTATCAGACAATGGCAGCCACTTTCGCAACCAGAAAGTCTACGACTAGCAGAAAAATACAAATTGATTGGAGGACCTCAACTCCTTACAATCCACAAGCTAATGGGCTGGCCGAAGCTTTCAATAAGGACACTCTGCACTTCCTGGCCAAGACTGTTATTGCCCTAGCAAAAGGGACTGGGAAGGAAGAATGTATGAAGCACTTTGGGCGTACCGAACCGTATACAAGACCCCAACGGGCTGCTCGCCCTTCTCTCTCGTATATGGCTCGGAAGCAATCATTCCCCGTCGAACTGGAGATACCGTCCCTCAGGGTCGCCATTCAGCATGGGCTTGTCCCGAAGGGCAGACCAACACCGAGCGAAGGCTCGATGAACTCTCCAGTCTGGAAGGAAAGCGGCTTCAAGCCCAACAGAATATCCAGGTCTATCAGGCCCGGATTGCACGCGCCTTTGACAAGCTGTCAGGGAACGCGAATTCAAGAAGGGTGACCTTGTCATGGTCAAGAGAAGAGATCTCATGGCGGCCAACCCCAAAGGTAAGCTAAACGAGAACTGGCTCGGACCCTACGTAGTCCAAAAAGTCTACGAAGGCGGAGCCTATGTGATTGTTAACCACCGCGGGGAGGTTCAATTCCCGCCCCTTAATGGAAGGCACTTGAGGCTGTACTATGCTCCGGCGCCCCATTCAGGTAATAATATTACTCTTCGCCCCATTTTGGGGCGGATTTGCGTGATTAATGTCCGAATGATTTGGCCACTAGCCGGGTTTCCAAAAGGAGAGAAAGGAATAAAAAGAGAAGAAAGAAGAAGCAAAAAAAGGAAGAAAAGAAGAAAAAGAGTAGAAAGGGAAAGAGAGAAGAAGCAAAAGAGAAAGAGAGAAAAAAATGGAAAGAGAAAGAGGCAAGAAGCAAGAAGAGAAAAAAAAGAAGAAGAAGCAAAGAAAGAAAAAAGAGAGATAAAAAAAAACAAGAGAGGAGAAGAATAAAAAGAAAAAAAAGAAGCCAGAAAGGGGGAACGCCCACCCCATGTCCAGTCAACGCCCCCGCATCAGCGGGGGTGCCAAAAAAAATTAATTTAAAAAAAAGGGAAGCAAGCTCTTCTCTCCGTCCTTCCCGGGCGGGTGAGTACCCCTTTGGCTCGGACCTCGCGTCCGGGTCATTGACTAAACAAACTCTTCTCTCCGTCCTTCCCGGGCGGTGAGTACCCCTTTGGCTCGGACCTCGCGTCCGGGTCATTGACTAAACAACCCTTCTCTCCGTCCTTCCCGGGCGGTGAGTACCCCCTTGGCTCGGACCTCACGTCCGGGTCATTGACTAGACAAACTCTTCTCTCCGTCCTCCCCGGGCGGTGAGTACCCCTTTGGCTGGACCTCCAGTCGGGGTCATTGACTAAACAAACCCTTCTCTCCGTCCTTCCCGGGCGGTGAGTACCCCCTTGGCTCGGACCTCACGTCCGGGTCATTGACTAGACAAACTCTTCTCTCCGTCCTCCCCGGCGGTGAGTACCCCCTTTGGCTTGGACCTCCAGTCCAGGTCATTGACTAAACAGACTCTTCTCTCGTCCTCCCCGGGCGGTGAGTACCCCTTTGCCTGAACCTCCAGTCCAGGTCATTGACTAAACAAACTCTTCTCTCCGTCCTCACCCGGGCGGTGGAGTACCCCTTTGGCTGGACCTCCAAGTCCAGGTCATCGACTAAACCAACTCTCCTCTCCGTGCGCTCTGGACGGCCAGTCAACGGTCTCCGACCGAGGCCCCCCCCCCTGAAGCCAGCACGAGCTTTCGACCTTGCGGCAAGACTAGGAAGGTGCCCGTCCGGTACAGTGGAGTGGTCCCCTCGTCCTCCCCTGGGAAGGCGAGCACTCTCCTGTGTCCTGACATGGGTTCCTGCCCGGCTCTCCGGAATCAAATCTTCGCAGAGACCTGCACCCCGCCGATGTGTCTCGGCACAGAGACAGGGAAGCGAGTAGGGAGAAGAAATCGTCGTATATAAAAGAAAAGAAGGGGAAGGAAGGTCTCTCTGGGACAAACGCCCACACAAGAACACGCGAAGCCATAAATGTTATTTTCCTATATTCAAAAAAGGGAGTCGGACTACAGGAACTTCGGGGCATACCCCTGTGTTACAAAAAAAATAAATAAGGGAACCGCGCCTAGTCAAGGCCCCTGAAGATATCTTCGAGAGGCAGAATCCCTACGCAAGGGAAGTTCGTCCGGTCGCGGAGCCGCCCCCTCCGCTCCTCCAGCTGAGCGAGCTCCGCCTCTATGGACTCCACCTCGGCTTGAGCGGCACCGAAGGCTTCTCTCTCTCTCTCGGCCACTTCCTCGTTCACGGCGAGATCAAGCCTAGCTGCAGCAAGGTAGCCCTCCAATTCTGTAATTCGGCTCTTCAAAGACAAGACCTTGCCCTTGCTCCCCTCCCAGGCCTCTCTATGGCGCTCCCTGTCGCCTCGCCGTGTTTCCAAGGCTTGCAGATACTCGTCCGCCTGGGCATCCAAGGCGGCGCGTTCGTCAGGAGCCTGGGTCTCGAGGAAGTCGCGGCGCCTGATGTATTTCAGTAATAGCAAGACCCGCCACGACCATTCCCCCAGCGGGCAGCCGAGCACTTGCAACGCCCCGGTCAGCTGCACCACTATGGTGTGCACCTCCCGATATGACAAGAGGGATCGGCGAGGAGCATCGCCCGTAGGGTGATCAACATATGGCGGACCGGCGCTTCCGACGAGGTGTGGCCGGCTGAAGGCAGGACTGGGGGAGTGAATTCCACGGTGCTGTCCACCTCCGCCCACAAGCCGGCATCCACCGTGACTGAGGAAGAGGGAAGGGCAAGAGTCAAGTCGCCCGGCTGGCGTGGCTCGACAGGGGGCTTTTGGCCAACCACCGCCCAAGAAGGGGCCGAAACCAGCGCCGAAGCGTCCGATGTCTCTGTCACTCGCTGCTCCCCTGTTGCCTCTGCCCTGGCCCTGTCCGCTTCGGCCGCCGGCTCGGCGGGCGAGGGTGCAGCCGTCTCTACCCTGGCCGAAGAAGGAGCCTCGAGCAGAGCTGGACCCGAGGAGGCCATCCACGAACTTCTTTCTAGCGTCTGGGATCCCTCCAGATGTGCACGAAGCCCCGTAAATATTTGCCTCAGGAGCGGGTCCTCCATCTGGGCCGGAAGTTTCGGGAAAGGCGGAAGTGGAACCATTAGTCGGGGTAGACGCCCCGCTTCCACCAGTGCAGCAAGGCTCGCGACCCCTAAGTCGGAGACGCGAGCCGGCCCCTCCACCGCGATCGGGCAATGCTTGGTCTCCGTTTGGCTACGGCCTTTCGGACATGACCGGACGTCTTCTCCGGCCCCGGCGTCGCCTGACCATATGAAGGGAAATCAGTCACTCGTCACCAAGAATAGATCGTGCGAGGGCAGGGGGGCGAAAAGGGGTCGTGGAACCCGCACGCTTACCTCAGCCACCGATGTGCCGCTTTCAGGGGCGATCTCCCCCTCCTCCAGAGGCTCTCCCGCCAAGGGCCCCACCGGCACATCCTCCTGAAGGGCCTCAAACAGAAGGGCCAGCCTGCCCATGCCAACAGCAACTTCCGTCGGGCGGTCAACTGGCGCAATTGGAGCAGCCTCTTTCGCGGCCTCCGGCTTGACTGATTCCTGCAAAGAACCGACACAAGAAAAAAAAAACGGCGTCGGTAGGTGACCACCAAGGCAGCCCTACGCCAATAAAAAACACACGCCTACGGCAGCAGCCTCTATCAAGCTGAGCGCATTAGCAAATGAAAAGCCTTAAAGGCCGGTTCGGGCGGCCCGATGCCTCAAGACGCTACCTCGGCGGGAGCCGCCTCGTCGGAAGAATAGTCGTAGTCTACCTCTTCCCCGGACGGAGATCCGACTGCCGTTGGCTCGGCCGGCACCGGCAAAGGGGCCTCCACCTCGAGCTCGATAACCGGCGCCTCCTCTCGCGGACTGGGTGAGGCTGGCAGCCCAGACTTCGGCCTCTTCCGCACATACAGCTGCGTCACCGGAGGGTGCATTCGGAGGCCGAATAGCCCAGCAACTGCTCCAGCTGCACCTGTCACATAAACGAAAAGACGGGTCACGTCAAACCCTATCGGCTCCCAAAGAAGGAAAGCATTGAAAAGGGGGCGACAAAGACAAATACCCTCGTCGACCCCGATAGACAAGGTCTTCTCCGGAGCCGCAGCCTTGCCCTCACACGGAATCGGCACGGGCGCCGTCCCCTCCACGCCGCCCCCAGAGAAGAAACGCATCGTCTCCCGCGCGGGGACGCAAGGCCAACTCAGGGGGGAGATCCGCCATGGACGACGTAGGCGATTGCCGAGCCTCACCAGTATCACGGCCCGGCCCGGTCTGCATGGCCGCAAATGCCTCGAAGGATGGGATAGCGACCGCCGGTGAGGCTACTGTCGTACCCAGGGCTTCCTTGGCCCGCCTCCGCTTGGCCGCCTGTTCCCCGGCCACCTTGGCAGCATCCAGCGCCTTCTTTACAGGCGACTTCGCTCGAAGCCTTTCCTTGGCCTGCAGTGAGGGGACGGGAGCCGCCGCCAAGGCCACCTTTGCTACGACCGCGGCCGCACCCATGACAGGTGCGGGCCTAGGAGCCGACCCCTCTACATCAGGAGCGAGCGCGGACACGGGCTCCTCTACAAGGGCTGAGACAAAAAATAATACATTCAAGCGTCAGGGCCCTGCTTCAAAAAAAAATAAAAAAAAAGAAGACTTAAAAGAGGCGCCGACGGTCGAGGGCACTGACCGGCGGGCGGGCTAGGGCTCGGGCCGAGCAACTTCAAATTCCTCGAAGGTTGGGACCCGTAGTGCTGAAGGAACGACGGTCGGGGCTTTGGCTGCCTCCGTCTTGCGTCGCTTCGTGTCCCGCTGTTTGGCCGCCTTCGCGGCATCCATTGCTTTCTTCACGGGAGATCTCGCCCGGGGCCTCTTCGCGGCCTTGGGCAAAGGAGCCGTGGTCGGGGCCAGCGGCGCTGCTTCAAAATATGCAGGCTTCTTCACCAGCCGGAGGAGATTCCGGTACGTGGCCATCTGCGTGCTGTCGGGATGGTCTGCAAAGAGAAGAGGGGAAAGAACGAACATGCATATACCATTAGTACTTAACTCACCGTGGAAGCCGCAACGTTAAGGGACAAAATCGAAGAGCAAGAGGGAACTGAGTACCATGAGGGCCAGTGTACAGCCGCAGCGTGATCGGCCAGTAGCTCAGGGACGTCTCCTTGTCCCGACGTGCCGCCTCCCGAACTAGCCAGCAGACGTCCTCAATAGTTCGACACCGATCCGTGAGGTTGGCCAGATCCGCGTGCTTCTTTGAGGAGAGGTGACAGAAAAGATTGAAGTGGTCCATGCCCCACCCATCAGCATAATAGTAAGGGACATGCAGGCGCTTGCCCAGGATGGAGGCCGTCACATCTTCTATCTTCATCCCGTTCACCCGGAGGAGAACATAGAGCCATGTGGTATCCTTATAGTTCTCAGGCCGCCTCTCCTCCCGCCTCATAAACGTGCGATGCGGGCAGGCCACATCCCTCTCTGGGCGCTAGCTCTTGGCAGGAGTCCCCTCTTCCTCTATGGGAAATGGGTAGTTGATGAGCTCCAGACGGTCGCTCCCCACCCGGCACAAGTCCCGCAGCGTCTTCTCATAGTCATCCTTAGCCACCGGGGGTAGCTCCACCTTCGGAGTCGGCCTCATGTCCCGGGCTTGCCTACGAGCTGCCATGTACGCTGCCACCTCCTTCTCCTGCCTGTTCTTGAGCCGAAGAAGGTGATCCGGCTCAATATCAAGCACTGGCACTGGCTGCCGACTAAGGAAGCTTCTTTCGGCGCCATCCCAACAATCGGTCTTGTGTAACCGATAGAAAGCCGTCCGGGCATTCCACCACTTTATGTAATCTTGGGTCACTCGGGGAACACGACCCGGGGCCGGTACTCTGAAAGAGGCGGAGTCCGCTCGGTGGAAGAAGTCCCACCAGCTTTTGGCGTGCTCGGCAACCGAACCTCCCCGGACATTCCGCGAGGGCAAGCCGAATTGTGCATGATAAGCAGGGATATGTTGATCATACCCAAAGTTGCGACCGAACCGGAAAGGGTAATACGGCTCCAGCAACACATTCTCCCCCTTTCTGAATACCAGCACGCTCGGGCGAATTGACAACGCCCAGTCTCACAGTTCCGGCTCCAGTAGTGGGCGCACCACGTTCTCCTGGCTAATAGGATGAACGTACCTCTCCACCTGATCATCTCTGCACTCCCTCTTATTATTCACAAGGGGGCTTGAATGTGCGGCCAGCGTCCAGAAATGAATGGTCCCGACCGCATCCCTGGGGACCGTTGTCAACCGGCCCCGGATATCATACATCCGCATCGAGGTAGAAGCCGGCTCTGCACTCGCGAACTCCAGCATCCTCGGTATCAGCCCCCAATCCTGGAGAACTCGCGGGGCAAACTCCGGGAACAGCGAACAGACCCACGCGTTGAAGAAGTGCAGTGGGCACACATACCGGGCCTGCCTCGGAAACTGATGGGTGCTGATATCTCCCAGCGCCTTGTAGATCAAGCAAAGGGTCGCCGGGCACAGTGACAGCTTGATACCCCATGCCATCTGACATGCCGGGTAGATGGCATCCGGCCGGATAACTGTCTCGTCGCCATACGGCATGGCAAACGAGCATAGCCAGTACGTGAGATAGGCGGCGCAGTGGGTCTGGGGGTCCAAGCCCATCGGGTTAGGGCCGCTCCGACGCCCTCTGGACGGGATCTTCACGTCGAGCTTGGGCTTTGCACGCTTCTTAGGGGCGACAGCGGTACCAACACAGGGGAATTCCTTGTACCGCTTCGGCCCATCAAAGAAATACTCCAGCCACAGAGGCATGCGCACTCTCTTCCTGTCCCCACGGGCGGGCTGCTTCCCCTTGTGCGACAGCTGGTACAGCTCCCGGTACGCCTTCATCAGGTACCGGTAGGAATACCCCAGAGAATAATAGCCATCCCCGTTAGTCTCATCCTTGATTAGATCAGGGAGGCACACTTCTTCATAAGGCTCCCCGTCAATGGGTAAGCCGCTCAGCTGACTGAGACTCCATAAGTCAAGCGAAGTCTCGCCCTCCGCTGTGTAGAAGGTGTTAGTCGCTGCGCTAAACACCTCTATCATGCCGCAACAGAGGCCCTTGGAAATGGGATAGCCATATCGGGAGGCGTACACGATGTGATAAATGCCGACCCGGACCAGCAGAGGAGCGTAGTTGAACAGCACATGCTCCGTGAACTCCACCGCCCTCTCCCGGAAGGTGTGGGCGTCCTGAAGCTTCAGCTCCCCGAACCAGCCCAATGACAGATCATACTTGAATCTGATGGCCAAACAGTCCAAGATGAAGGGCTCTTCTCTACAGCCCCACCTCAAGGGAGCCAAGAATAGGCCGAATCGAGGTGCCTCGTTGTGCACCTTTCCAGCAGACAGGTCCCATCTTGCCGGAGTAAACTGGGGCGCCCGTACCAGCTTGTCTTCGGTCGGCAGCACCCCCTCAATCCCCAGAACTGGCTCCCACTCCCGGGCTTCTCCCACCAGGTACATCGGAATACTCCGGGGAACGCTGTACAACAAGCTATCCCGGGCCTGCAATATAGCCTGTTCAGCCTTCTTCACGACCCGGAAGTCTCGCCCTTCCCGCGAGCGAAAATGCTTCAGAAATCGAACCAGGTGTCTGTCCTTCGGGAAGTCCTTCCTGTACTCCCCGGTGACCCGGTCAAATGTGAAGCCGCTGTCAACTCTGGCAAGCCTTTGGAAATCCATGGTCTCCCCGTCGGACTCAGATGACTCTGCCAAAGCGGCTATTTCTGCGTGCTCTCGGTCCAGGTCTTCCACGTTGAGCCATGTCACTGCCGGCACTGGACCCCGCGGAATGAGGTCGGCACCGACAGCAGCAGCGGGGGCGGGAGAACCACTTGGGGCAGCCATTTATCTGCAAAGATACATAAACAGAAGATCAGAATAAGCCACATGCAAAAGGAAGTAAAAGGACTGCAAAGAAACTTTACTACAAGTCAAATGAACAAAATATTGCCAATTTCTGACGAAATTTCGGCAGAGTTTCCCCTAGGCCAGAGGCGTAAGGGAAAACACGGGTGCGCGTCCACAAGGAGTGACGGCCCCAACAAAGTCATGGTGGGCCCCGAGAGGCAACACCAGAAGTCCGCCGGTCGAAGAAGTCCTTCTTCCCCCATATGCTGCCTAAGGCCCCTTGGCCGGTACACTCTCTCTTCCCCCACCGGGCCACGGCCTAAGGCCCTCACCGGTACACCCCCTGGGTGCTTCCCCGACACGCCCCCGGAGGGGCCCTTCGCCGGCACAGTCCCCTCAGCCTTTCCCCGGCACGCCTAGGAAGGCTTCCCCGGCACAGCCCCGCGGTGCTTCCCCGGCACGCCCAGATAGCCTTCGCCGGCACAGTCCACAGGCGTCTTCACCGGCACGCCCACCAGAAGCTTCACCGGCACACCCCCCCCACGGGTCTTCCCCGGTACGCCCCGTGGAGCCTTTCACCGACACGCCCAAGAGGGCCTTCCCCGACACGCTACGGGGTGCCTTCCCCGGCACAGCCCATGGTGAGGCCTTCCCCGGCACATGCCCAAGAGGGCCTTTCCCAGCACACTTGCTGCTCTGTCCCCCGGCACACTCGTGCCCTCTAACCCGCCCGGCACGCTCCTCTCAAGCCTCCCCGGCACGCCCGTCAGTGGTTTTGTCGGCACGCTCCGGCGACCTCCACCACGACGGCACCAACCACGCTCGCCAATGCCCTCCCACGCCAAGAAAAGAAGAGAAGGAAGGGGAAGAGAGCAAAAGGGAGAAGAGGGAGGGGGAGCCTAGGGCTTCACCGTCCGCCGAAGAAAGAAGAAAGGGGAGAAAAGAAAGAAGAAAGGGGGGGAACAGAGAAGAGAAAGGAGAGGGGAAGGGATGAAGAAGGAGGAAGAGAAAAGAGGGGGGGCCTCCACGGCGATGCCCTCACCGGACCGATGACGACGACGACGGCGACGGCGGCCCTCGGCGACGGAGACGGAGAAGAAGGGGAGGGGGTTTCGCCCGTCGAAGAGAGAAAGAGAGAGGGAAGAGAGTTCAAAAGAGAGGGGGGGAAACGGTAACCGCCCCACCCCCCCTTTTATACAAAAAGGGAGATAAAAAAAAGAGAAAAAAGGGGAAGAGAAATAAAGGGAGTCGAGAGGGGTAAACAAAAGGGGGGGGAGGAGATTAAAAAAAAAAAGAAGAAGGAAAATGAGAAGAAAGGGAAGAAGGGAGAAAAGAAGGGAGAAAAGAAAAGAGAAGAGAGAGAATAAAAAAAAAGAAGAGAAAACAGGGGGAGAATACAAAAAAGAGAAGAGAAAAGAGGGGGAGAGGAGAATAAAAGAAGAAAAAGGGGATAAAAAGAAGAAAAAAAGGGAAACAAAAAAAACTCTACCAAATAAATATGAATATATATATATATATATATATATATATATATATATATGCACACATACATATACATCCACTTATATATATACCTACGTACGCATAAGTGAGGCACAAAAAAAATAATAAGATCCTCCCGGGGAAAACATTCCATCTCCACAAGCCGGGTCATACACACGTCCGCATAAGCAAAACAACTCTACCCTTGCACACGGCCACCTTTGCAATAGTGCCACTACCCTACCACCGAAACAAGCCCGTCCCTGGCACATCGCCTCGGGCCTCAGCCACCACCCACTCCGCACAATATTGCCATTACGGACCCTACGTCCAAATCGGCATGAATTCTCCCGTTGCGCTGGCATTTTCTTCTTGCCAACGAATAAGCCTTACCTTCCGGCGCAAGGCTTCGTGCCCTAGCCGACACTTATGTATCACTCGTTTGTTAAAAAGAAGGGAAAGAAAAGAAAATGGGGTTAAAAATAGAGACACCCCGCCGGACTTGCCCCTACACGGGGGCAAGGGTAAAAATGGCAACAACCCGGCTGTGGCGAAAACCCGAAAGGGCGCTACGGGCAAAATTGGGTACCCCGCCACGTGAAAACCCGAGAGGGCGCGTGGGCAAAAGCAAGAGGGGGCCGGTACCAGCGAAAACCCGAAAGGGCGCTTGTATCGGTAATGTGGTTCAAAAAAAAAGGAGAAAAAAAAAGAAAAGAAAAAAAAACAGGAGAACAACAAAGCATGTCAATTCCCGGCATCCTGTCGGGACTGACGAAGAGACTAAGAGACCAACAAAGCAGGTCAGTTCCCGGCATCCTGTCGGCACTGACGAAGAGACTAAGAGACAACAAGCCAGGTCAGCTCCCGATGCCCCGTCGGCGCTGACAAAGAGACCAAGAGATTGAAAGAGACAACAAACCAGGTCAGTTCTCGGCATCCTGTCGGCACTGACGAAGAGACCAAGAGACAACAAGCCAGGTCAGCTCCCGACGCACCGTCGGCGCTGACAAAGAGACCAAGAGATTGAAAGAGACGACAAACCAGGTCAGTTCTCGACGCCCCGTCGACACTGACGAAGAGACTAAGAGACAATAAAGCATGTCAGTTCCCGGCATCCTGTCGGCACTGACGAAGAGACAAAGAGACCAAGAGACCAGGCCAGTTCCCGGCACCCCGTCGGCACTGACGAAGAGACAACACACTACTTCAGTTCCCGACACCTCGTCGGCACTGATGAAGAGACAAAGAGACAACAAACTACTTCAGTCCCCGATACCTCGTCGGCACTGACGAAGAGACAAAGAGACCAAGAGACCAGGCCAGTTCCCGGCACCCCGTCGGCACTGACGAAGAGACAACACACTACTTCAGTTCCCGACGCCTCGTCGGCACTGATGAAGAGACAAAGAGACAACAAACTACTTCAGTCCCCGATACCTCGTCGGCACTGATGAAGAGACAAAGAGACCAATATACTACTTCAGTTCTCGACACCCCGTCGGCACTAACAAAGAGACCAACAAACAACAAACCAGGTCGGCTCTCGACGCCCCGCCGGCATCGACAAAGAGAGAAGAGACGAAAACACCCACGGGCACCGCCCGCCTTATCCTTCGCCTGCGATACCCGTGGGTGGGGGGCATTTGTGGATACCGAAAATCGTGCATCCAAATGTCATGCTCGGCCCAGCATCTACAATGGCGCCGAGTGAAGAAACCCCGGAGAAATCAGGCACCAAAGGCCCCACAGCCCGTGGGCCCCGAAGGAAATCAAACGGGTCACAACTCGTGCCCACAACGGGCCCAAAACTGCCCATCCAGCCTTCAACGGCACGCCCTGGTGGAGCCCCAGCGGCACGCCCCATTGGGCTGTTCAGCGGCACAGCCCATCAGAAGCTTCAGCGGCACGCCCCAAAGGGCCTCCAGCGGCACGCCCTGGAAAGCCTTCAGCGGCACGCCCAGTGGGGGCTTCAGCGGCACGCTCCCTTCAGCGGCACACCCTGTCGCGGCCTTCGCTGGCACACCCCTATGGGGGTTCACCGGCACACCCCCAAGGGGGACCTTCAACGGTACGCCCCCCCCCAGGTGGGTTCACCGGCGCACCCCTTTGGGGCCTTCAGCGGCACAGCCCTTTGAGGCTTCAGCGGTACGGCCTTTGGGGCCTTCAACGGCACGCCTAAAAGGGGTTTCAGCGGTACAGCCTACAAAGGCTTCAGCGGCAGGCCTTTTTGGCTCCTCAGCGGCACGCCCCTTCGAAGCCCCCAGCGGCACAGCGGTGAAGTTTTTTTCAACGGGCAACGTGAGGCCCATGCTCTACGCATCCTTGGCGCGCAGTGGAGCCGTATGAGGTGGCAGCCGATCGTTGGGCCACGCAGGCTACCCCACTGACAGCCAGGACAGAGGGGAGTCAAACCCCATCATCACGGGCGGCTTCCCGCCCTCGACAGCCATGTCCGGAGGCTCCCCGCCGCTGGGGGTATAAAAGACGCCATTCTTCAGATACTAAGGAAGAGAGAAAAAAAGGGGACAGAAGGAGGACAAAAGAGAGGGTAGACACACACACACAGAAAAGAAGAGAGGAAGAAGAAGAGAAGAGAGAAGGGGAGAAGGCAAGCACCGGCGGGAGCCTCCTCCGACGACCGCCGTGAAGAGAGCAAGAGTAAGGGAGGGGGAGAGAGCTAAATGTAATGGGGGAGAAGGGTTGGGGGACGATGGCCAATGTCTTAGGCCCGGAAGTTTTCTTCCTTCTCTTATCCTCATTCCTCCTGGCGTTCTTTGTCTTTCTTACTCTTGTCCATGGCCCCATTTGGGGAGTTTGCTTTTGCCATATGTATGAAGGGCCTCGCCCTCTTGATTCTCACGAATGAAAACCACCCTCTCCGGGTTTCTCTTCGATCTTCGATGTTTTATGCTAGGCTTTGCGGGCTTTTTGACGGACAATCCGTTCCTCCCTCTGTCTCTTCATTCCTCCGGCGTCTTTAGGGTCCTCCACGTCGATGTAGGTTTCCCCCTTCTGTTAGCCTTGGCTCCGTGAGCTCCTCACTCCCTTCCATGGCCATCTACCGTGTTCCCGGGCTTGAGGAGAAGGGGAGGTACCCTTCTTTCTTCCCAACCGCTCAGTTACTAATAGGCCACTCCCGGCCTTGAAATCCCCTGTCTTTCTTCCTCTTTTCCTGAACAGCCACCAAATCTCCCCCCCCCAGTTGCTTGCAACCCTTTTAAGCCTCCTAGCGGTGCACCTTTCCGGCCCTTGGCCGGCACACCTTTCCAGCCTTCAGCGACACACCCAGATCAGCCTTCAGCGGCACACACCCAGATCTGCCTTCAGCGGCACGCCCTGTCCAGCCCTCAGCGGCACGCCCTGTCCAGCCCTCAGCGGCACACCCTGTTCAGCCCTCAGCGGCACACCTTTCCAGCCTTCAGCGACACACCCAGATCAGCCTTCAGCGGCACACACCCAGATCTGCCTTCAGCGGCACGCCCTGTCCAGCCCTCAGCGGCACGCCCTGTCCAGCCCTCAGCGGCACACCCTGTTCAGCCCTTAGCGGCACACCCTTCAGTCCTTCAGCAGCTTACTCTTTGGCCAGTCCCAGTCCGTGCCTCTTAGCGGCCCTCAGTCTGTCGTTCGTCTCCGCGTTTTCTGAGGCTCTACAAAGGTGTTGCTCCCCCGGGGGCCCACCTCCAGTTGTCGGGTTCCGCCACTCCATGTGGGCGCGTGCCCTTTATCTCCCTTACGCCCTGGGTCAAGGGGAGATGCTGCCGAATTTTTGTCAAGAGCTAATAAACAATTAAAGAGGCAAAAGGAGGCAACAAACAAGCAGGATGACTGACGAAACCTTCCAACTCATCAAACCACTGCCGGCATCACAACGAAAATCGAACCGAACTAATCAACCATCCGACAGCCTGAACGTCCGACCCGCAAGAAAAGAGGCCGAACCGAACAAACAAAACAAGGGAGGAATTTTATATGAAACTACACAAGGGTTAAGACAAGAAGAAAAGAAAAGCCTTAAAATAAATAATCGAAAACTGATCGAACCTCCACCACCACGTTCCGATTGGCCCTTCAACGGTGCATTTTAATCAACCGGACCGCTCACCAAATCCCTTCCCCAGCGGCACGCCTCTTGAACCCTCAGCGGTACACCCCAATTCCTTTGGCCGGCACACCTTGATGCCCCCAGCGGTACACCCTATCCCCCACCTTCAGCGGTACGCTCCCCTCAGCGGCACACCCTTGCTTTCATAACCTTCACCGGCACCCCTTTTTGTGCCCTCAGCGGTACACCCTTTTTTGTCCTTCGCCGGCACGCTCCCCTCTGGGCCTCTCAGCGGTACACTCTTACCTTCCCTTCGCCGACACACCACACCTATGCATATATACAACATGATAATGGCCTTAACAAATGGCAAATAAATCAAAAGAAAATGTGCTCATTAAAGGACTCCGAATGTGCAACATTAATCATAATAAAAGAGGCGGGAGGGGCAATAAGAAGATAAAAAAATATAATAAATAAATAATAATGATAATGATAACAATGAGTAAAAGAAGAAGAATCATCCGGAACAAACACCTAAGGAAATAATAAACCGTAGGCCAGAAATTGGAGCACATAACCAAGAGAATTCCAGATAAAAGATGCCGGGGCCCACACCGCAGCCCTATCTCCCCCCGGGACCCGGGGTAAAAGGAACAACGACGCCGCCCTTTCAGGTCGAATTCGAGTCTCGGGAATTATCCCGATATAGCCGAGTTCTGGCCTAATCTCGGGCCGACATCCTAATCGGACCGGATTTGTTTCTCGTTCCGGACGCCCTCCGAGTCATCACTAAAATTGCCGGGTGCTCGGCAGACACTTGAACGGATTTGTCTCGGCTTTTCCTGTTGCGTTTCCATTACGGACCCGTGTCCGAATATAAAAGGTCCACGAGTGACCGACATGGCCAGTGGCTCACATCCTAATGCGTGCTTTGGTGTGATTTTCTCCTGTCTCTTTCTCGCACAATTAGTACTATTCTTTTCGGCCGCGGGGCCCCTAGTTTCGGCAATTAATCAAGGGTATTCCCTCGTATGGGGGATGTAAATGACGTCGTGACCTTCATGGCGCGACGGGATTCGGTCCCGACACGAACCACACAATCGACTGACGAAGTCAGATGCGAGCGCACCATGGGCTATTCGGAGCCCAAATAAATTGTCACTTCTGTGACTGGCACGCCCACGCACCCAATAGACGAAGCCACAATATCCAAGCGAATTTTAGTGCGTCCACACCGGATCCCTTCCGAGCCGCTACTAAAATTGCCGCACGTTCGGCAGACAATTGAACGGATTCACCTCGATTCCCGCCGCGTTCTTATTACAGACCTACGTCCGAACATGAAAAGGCACGTGAGCGACCTGCATAGCCGGTGGCTCCTACCCCGATATGGTTGTGAGTCGACATTGCTCCGGGCCAATAGCTCATCAATTCCGACCCGTTCCTATCGGGATTCGTTCCCGCCCTTCCATTGAAATTGCCGTAAACTCGGCATATATATTTGTACGGGGTTGTCCCTGCCCGCGTCGCACCTTCAATACAGGCCCTTGCCCGAACATGAAAAGGTCGGCAAGTGACCGACAGAATCCAAATTAGAACGAGACCGCTCTCGCCACCCCCGGACTCCTTCCATGGGAATATCAATAAGACCTCCGTGGGCCACACTCAGACCTTGGGCCTATCACGATCATGGTCATCGCCTGACTCATATCCTCGGTCTACAGCCCGCTCCTTTCGAACATATTTTCGGTTCTGGAGTCTAGTCCCGGGACTCTCCCCCGTTGCTCTCCGGCACCGGAAATATTAACGTTGCCCACGCGAGCCCCGTTTGGACCACGGGAGGCGCCCCCAATATGGTCTTGACTCGATCTCGCACCGGGCCAATAAACTCGCTGGTTTCCTGCTACACTAACTGAGATTTAACCGAATATTTTCAGTGTCTCGGAATAATGTATTTGTCATACCCCGGTATACGTATGTTTCAGGTCCTCCCGCGACGATTACAATATTCTCATGCTGGACTCCCGTCTGAATATTAAACGGCCTCCCGAATGACCGACATGTTTCGAATGCCCGCTTCTCCGGGCACAAGGCTTTTCAGCCGATTCAAGGGATATTCCCTCGGATCCCCTTGGCACCAGAAATATTAATGACGCTCATGCAAGTCCTATTTTGGCCGCGGGGGGCCCACCGCAGTATGGTCGCAGCTTGCTCTTGTACCGGGCCAACAGATTTACTGGTTTCTGACCACTCTGACTGAGGTTTAGTCGAACGTTTTCCGTTCTTCTGAACAATAAATTGCCATATCCTGGCATACATATGCTTTGGTCTTCCTGTGACGATCGCGCTTTTCCCGAGCCGGACATTTGTCCGAATATTAAATGGTCAGCACATGACCGACATGACCGCGAATGCTTTCTTCTCACCCTCATACGGGGACTTCGATACCTCCTAATAGACTTTTCATGCAATTAATTTCTTGGCCATGAGGCCCTGAATCTCGGCGATTAATCAAGGGTGTTCCCTCGCATGGGGGATGTAAACGACACCGTGACCTTTATGGCGCGGCGGGTTTTGGTCTCGACACGAACCACACAATCGTCTGACGAAGTCAGATCGAGCGCACCATGGGCTCTTCAGAACCCGAATAAATTGTCACTTTGTGACTGGCACGCCCACGCACTCAATAAACGAACAAACCAACAAGAGAATAATAAGTGAAAAAAAGTGCGTCCACAGTGCTTGAGTAGGCTCTGCAATGCGATGTAGTTGGTGGCAAATCGTGTGATGCCAGGCCTCAACAGTTCGCCGCCACAATGCTCCCTCATCCATGCCAATACAAGTGTGTGGTTGTAGATATATTTTATGATTTTTTGTGCCACCTCGACCACATATTTTACCATACGAAGCTGCACAATCTCCTTCAGCATCAGATCTACACAATGTGCTGCACAAGGGGTCCAGAAAATGTGCCATTTTTTCCTCATTAGCTCCTCCCCAGCCTTCTTATAGTTCGACCCATTGTCAGTCACCACTTGCACAATGTACTCCTCCCCAATCTCAGTCACCACTTGCTCCATCAATGACAAAATATATTGGTGACTGTGAATTTGACCAGACGCATCCACTGATTTGTAAAAGAATACCTGTCTGTCACAATAAACAAGGAAGTTGATCATGCTAGATTTTGTGGTACCTGACCATCCATCACACATCAGTGTGACTCCGTACTTTATCCATTTCTGCTTGAATGAGTCAATATAACTCTTGATCTCAGCAACTTGTTCATCAAGGTATACGCCAGCCAATTCTCTCGCTGTAGGTGGCTGCACGTGTAGCCCAAGGACCTGTACTTCCTGAAACATTGGCTTGTAGTAAGGGCTATTGGCTGCATTGAAAGACAGACCCGCGTGGTGCCACCATTTTGCAACAGCCTGACCAAGTTTCCATTTAGGTCCCTTCTGGCCATATGCATCGTCCATCCTCATTTGCTTGCCATGCTCTCGGGATAGTGCACCGGGCTCCACATCTTCAATGTTGATCGATTGTGTCCTTTTTCTTTGTGTCCCCGAGTCACCAGTCAATAAACTCATTATGCCTCGTGGTTGTCGAGTCGTAGATGAACTACCACTCCCTGATGCTCCGGTCGTCGCCGCCTCGCGACTACGGACTCTAGTCTCCTCGGGATGTCTTGACTCTTCCCTGCTCTGACGTACTGCCTCACGAAACTTGGCTTCGTATGGATCGTTCACAGTGACATACACATTAGCCTGCTCAGTACGTGCTTGTTCGTCTTCGTCACTGGGTGTCCATGCACATTCCTCCTCGTTGCTGCCGCTTGCTATTCCGCTCACTGCCGCTTGATCCCTTTTCTTCTTTTTTTCCTTTTCTTGCATCTCAGCTCTCTTCTCCCGCAGGTGCCTAGCCATTGCAAGTTTCACATCTCTAGGCACATGGGTACACCCAGCAACCTCAGAGTATCCTGCACCGGCTCCTCCTGCCAAATACTTCTTCAACCGAGACACCTCTCCTCCCCGGTGTTCTATTTTACAATAGTTACAACGCCAACACCTACGGTTGCCATCCAACAAAACTCCGTGTGACCACCCAATATCATTTGTTCGTTCCTTAGGAGCCATAGAGTGCTATCTCCTAAAATTAAGAAATTCAAATTATGAAAATATATTATTTCCCATCTACAACTAACAATGAACATAATTTTATTATTTGCGTACCATGTAAGACTAAATTCAATATTTAATACATCTTCATATAATTTAGTTCAAAATAATATCATTATTTCTATAACATACATATAAGGTTAATATTTATAATTAATACATATACATTAAATTTAAAATTATTTATCACTAATTAGATATTTAAAATTACATCTCTAATTAAATTACATGACACATATAAATTATAAACATCTCTAAATAATTTACATTGTACATATAAATTAACTTTAAAATTATTTATAAAATATTCAACACTAAATTTATATTTACATTAAATTAAATTATATTATGCAATTCAATTAACTAATATACATTATGCATTTAAAAATATTTTACATCTACAACTAATACTGATATTAATATCAGTATTTCTACAACATGCAATACTAAATTTAATATTTAATATTACATTTAAATTAAATCTAATATTTAAACATGAATTGAATAACACATCAAAAAATAAATTTATTTCTACAACATGAATTAAATATTATTTATATTAATTCTACAAAATGAATTAAATAATACACAATCAAAATGATATTTATACAACATAAATTAAATAAAAATTATATTATTTATATAACATGAATTAAATAATACATTAATAATAATATTAAATAATATAATAAAATATTTTCCTACATTTTTTAATTAAAAAAACTAAAAAGGTGCCCGCGACGCCCGAAGACGCCCCCCCTCCCCGACGCCGGTAGTTGCCCCCCCTCCCCCCTCTGACGGTGCCCGCGACGCCCGCGACGCCCGCCGCACGCCCCCCCTCCCCCCTTCGACGCCCGCCGCCCGCAGACGTCCCCCCTCCCCGACGCCCGCAGACGCCCCCCCTCCCCCCTCCGACGGTGCCCGCGACGCCCGCCACCCGCAGACGCCCCCCCTCCCCGACGCCCACAGACGCCCCCCCCTCCCCCTCTCACGGTGCCCGCGACGCCCGCAGACGCCCCCCCTTCACCCTCCCCCACCCCCGCGGTCGCAGATCTACAGAATCCTCACCCTCCCCCACCCCGGCCCCCTCCTCACCCTAAAACAAAAATTTAGGGCACCTACCTCTGATTGCCGGTCGTCGCTGCCGTCCGCCGCCGTCCGCCGCCGCTCTGCACCGCCCACACCCGCCGGCCACCTCCTTCAAGCCGCTGCGGATGCCAGACCCGCCCGCACCCCGGCCCGCTAAATGGGCGACCCGGCACGTACGCGCCGTCCCGCACGAACCACACCGGGCCCGCCTCGACCCGCTCCGGTACGCGGCGGGACGCACGGGACTATGCGGTCCAGTGCGTCCCGGCCACGACCCACAGCCCGTGCGACCCGGCGCCCGCCTGGGTCGGGTCGGGTCGTGCGGGTCGGTGCGGGACGGCATACCGTGGGAAAGACTACAAGAAGGAATTGAAGGCATTGAACCGCGAACTGCAGCTTCACCTGTTGGAGCTGGCAGATGTCCTAGTGGAGCGCCCTTCTCAGTATGCCCGCCGTGTGGAGGAAATTTCCCTCATCTTTAAGAATTTGCACCACCTCCTCAACTCACTTCGCCCCCACCAGGTGCGTGACATCCTTTTTTTTTCCCTTTCTGCAAATGGTGTCGCCATCATTTACACGGCTTGTTCATTGGCAATAGTCTGAAAATGCAGGCTTTGCAACCCCCCACCTCACACCCAAAAAAAAAGTGATTGACGAGTTTGCTTTTTTCGTTATTAGGCAAGGGCTACATTGATTCACATTCTAGAGCTCCAGATACAACGTCGAAAGCAAGCCATAGAAGATGTAATGAAGTACATGTTCTTTTCCTCCCTTCTCCACTGCCATCCAAAGGAATTGATGATTATATGTGCTTTAACATTCCTGTTGTTCTTTAATCTTAGACCCTTGATGCAGAGATGCTCATGCTCTTTTCTCTTTTGCAGCATTTATAAAGACATCGGTTGATTATGCACATTTATTATTCTGGTTGTCTTTTAGTCCTAGTTAATGGAATGTCTTTTGTATAGAAAAGAATAAACACAGTTGCACAGGCATTGCAAGGAAGGTATAAATAACGTTAAAATCTATTCTTTTTGTCCATTCTTTGATCTTTTATGGTCATTAGAAACAAGGTTTGATGGATCAGTCCGATCTGCTATGTACTGCATGTGCTGGATCATGCCAGGGTGGAACCGGCACGGCGGCATGGTGGTATGGGCACAGTACGGTGTCAAAGGTTGCCGGTGGCCCGGCAGAGGTGGCGGAGGCGGTGGTGGCGGCTGTGGAGAAGCCGGCTTGAGAGACAGAGAGACGTGGAGCTGCCGGGCGGAGGCCGGTGGAGGGTGCTCCGAGGTGGAGGCCGTGGAGCTGCTGGGTGGAGGCCGGGGGAGGGCGCTGCGAGCCTGAGAGGGCGGTGCCGTTGCACAGGGGGTGGGCCAGGAGGAGCAGCAGCCATGATCGGCACGGGGGAGGGCCGAGGGTGTCGTCCGGCAGCTTGTGGGAGGGATGGAACTGTGGAGGGAAGAAGAAGAAATGGGTTGGGGGAGGGCGGCAGCTCAGAGCAAGGGGGGGTTGCGATGTACGGTTTGACTTGTAAGGTGGAAAATTATACAAGCTATCCTATAGATTGCAGTTTTTGTTAGTTAAAGCTTAATTTGCTTTTTTTGTTTTTTTACAAAAAAAAATGTTCTCGATCTGGTATGGCACCATACCGTACCCGATCGTACCTACAAAAAGCCGGCACGGCGGATCGGATCGATCCGCAAACCTTGATTAGAAATGGCTGAAAGACTGGTGCTTTTAAGAGAAGCTTCAAATAAAATGGTAGCTTGTTATTTCTTCTCTGATAAGATCGGCAATATCTGATGAGTTCTGACTTGCAAAAAAATATCTGATGAATTCTGGTGGTTGCATAAGCTACAGAATGATGGTATTCTGTATTAAGAGAATTAGGAATATGAACTATCTAATGTTGGGAAACATGAAAGTTGGAAGAGATCAAGAGGATGGCTGTCCCAGTTATTCCAGTCCTTCATGACATCAATAGCCCACCATTTCTCTTATGCATGCCTTCATTCCTCTTTCTTGTCTTCTAGTTTTGATTTTTTTATCGTTCCATTTTAACATTAACATCCCTATTGTTTATCCTTGCTCCATTATGTCAACCTCCTTATTAGGTGCTCCAACTTTCTTGGCCTATTTAACGTTAGATTAGTTACTGAAGTTCCCATTTCTTCCCAATGCCTACATGTCACAATGTCAAGAACCCCTTTTCCTCAGCCATATCCTTTCAAATGGGCTTATGGTTATTCAGAATAAGCAGGTAGAGACTATCCATAAAAAATGATCACTCCACCCTAGTGAAACTATGATCTGGTCAAGCTTGCACAGGTATGTGCCTCTCGGAATTTTGACCAGGTATACATTGTGTGCATTAGGAAATTTTGTTGAACATTATTCCTCAATAGGACTGCTATGCTATCTTTTCCACTTCTTCCTTATGTATGGCCAGAAGTGCCTATAAGGTTCCATGCAAGCTCAACCTCAAGGCACCTAAAGCTGATAAATATGGGTATCTGTCGGATGATGTACTTTGATCGCCAAGCACATATATAGCATCCCTTAATCTCCTTGACCATTTCTTTGAAATTATTGATCTTTATCTCCGGCAAACATATAAAATGTTTGCTCTGCGCTTCCATACAAGATGTCTATCATGTCACTTTTGTTTGTCCTTCTTAACCCCTTTCAGATTCAAATGGCATGTCACCATCAACTTTTTACTACTCCATCCATACAGATTCTTAATCCATCATTATGAAAATTTCTCAGTTACAATTTTCTTCCTCCGCCCATCCTTTTCTTTTCCCTATTAACATCGTTACTATTTTTCTGATCCACCAAAAGTCTCTTCCATCTCCATCCCAATTAGGATCTCTACTATTTTTTAGATCTCTAGTGCCTTCTTGGTTAGGAATCCCTTCCTCATCACTACAGATCTGATTGCAAAAAACCACATTTCCTAAGCTCCCAGAACTTCTCAGTAGGGACCTATTATATATGTATTTACACACACAAGCGCATGCATGCTTACACAAACATAACTGTCAACTGCATACCCCCCACCCAACCTCCACAACATGTGCACGCATGCACATGCACCGACACACTTGTGTGCACATGTGCATGCACACACAAATCTACCTATGATTCCTCTTTCCTTCTTTTGTGGTTCCCCCTCCCCTATTTCACTTGCATACTTCCCCCAAGGATCAGAACTCCCTGTTCTTCTCTGCTTCTATTGGTGTTTATACTTCATCTGTGGAACATTCATCTTCCCCTACTTTCTTTGATTGTTGCATGGTGTTAACTCATTGACTTGGTTGTCGTTCCATAAAGTTTGGTCCATGCATACCTCATGGCCCCCCATTGCACTGTAGGTAAGGAAACGGCACCATTTTGTTCAACCTGAAAAAAATGGACAAATAAAATTCAGTTTTAGTTTAATTTAAAGGGTTTTGGTTTAGTTTGGTGTCTAAAATGGTAGAAGCCTATTTAAGCCTAGCTCCTGACTACGCTGTCAGGCCACTGTATAGGAACCCCGCCATAGTTTAACACCAGTCCCGAGACATATTTAGGCAGAGCTAGTCAATGGGCTCCAAGACCAGTTATCTGCCTCCACTGCACCTCTTGCTCTCCCCGCCATCCAGTGTCCCTGAAGCTTTTGCACATTACATTGTCTTGCTCCAATTCATGCCGGTGTTGCTAACCCCCTACCTCAAACTGCTGATGTTCAGGCCCTTTCATCCGCCTCTTTCCAACCACTTCCCACTCACGCACATGATTTCATAAACTACAATATTGAAAACCCTCCCCTGCAAATGCAATTATAGAAATAGCTCCTTGGATATTGGACGGTTGCCCTAAATAGCTTCCAAAAAATCCCAGTTCTGCAACTCTGACTGGAGATAAGCTTCTTATCATTTGAGTAGCTACTTTGCTTTTTAAGATTATGCATGGAGTAGGTTAAAACAGTGTTCAAACAAATGAAAATTTTGGATTCATTTGGAAAGTTCAGTTGCAATTCTAGTTTCAAGTTTTGCAGGGTCCTTAAAGATTGTTTCATGAATGGAAGAAACATGTGATTGGGCCATTGGTGATAATTTCACTGTTTTTAACCTGTTCATCTTTTGTCATCAATTCTTTCACATGTGCACTTATGTGTCTTTCTTATTGTAGCTGTTCTCTGTCGCTGAATATCATCTACATTTCCTTAACTGTCCTTGTTTTTGTCCAGGAGGAGGGAGGAGGCACAGAGACTTCTCAAGGAGTCGCTCCAGATTCTGGATGGGCATTCAATTTGAGATTCAGACCTCTGATGTGATAATACAAGGGATTCTAGCAGGTTAATGACTTAGTATTCACAAATACATCATGCTAAAGATGAGATAATATCATCAGTTGTTTCCCTTTGGCTTGGTGAAGCAAAAGGGGAACTATTTTTTACTAGAGTCACGTGCATCCTCATGACGACACTGCAAACAAAGGAAAACTGGGTGTGGATTAATGCATGAATTGAGAAAAACCGGGTTACGTTTGTAAGAAAAGCTGCCATTTGAAAGATTCACTTGTAATTGGCAGCCATCAAACTCACGTTGGGCAGGAGTTTTATGTAGACACTAAAAGGTTTGTTTGTGTTATGACAATGTTCTCCATCTGCAAATTCCATCTCTGGGAGCTCTCTGGGCTGGGGTTTTCTGGTCAAAAGAAAGATGCAGATGTTCCATGCAACTTTCATGCCAAGTTTATCCAAGTGGTAATGGAAAAACCAGAAAAAATAAAGAGGGGGGGGGGGGGGGGGGGGAGTCACACATGCAGTCATGCTTTTCCTGAGTTTTTGGTTTATAAATCACCTTGCTTGCCTCTAAATCCTCCGTGTTCTCTGGGTATTGGCATCTGCCTCCACGTTTATTCACCATTCTTGAGGCTTAACCGGTCGGGTTAACTCGGGCGGTGATGAGTAAATTTTCACTTGTCATTTTCTTATAGGGTGTTTGGTTGCTCTTTTTTACCTCTTTTTTCTCTCAATTTTAAAAAAGAGAGGAAGAGAACTTATAACCCTGTTTGGTATGCCTCTCCTAACTTTTAGGGAGATACTTTACTCCCGTGTAAATCTTCCTAAAAAAAAAAACAACATCGGACCAATTTTTTTTAAAAAATTCTCTCCCACTCGCGATCTCTCCCCTCCCCCGCGTCTCTCCTTCCCTCGGGCTTCCCCCCCCCTGCGCAGCCCCCTCCGGCTCCCCCTCCGGCACCGGCTCCCCCCTTGCGTAGCAGCCCCCTCCCCCCTTGCGGCCCCCTCCCCTCCTCCCGACGGCGGCCCCCTCCCTCCCTGGCGCCCCCTGCGGCCCCCTCCCCTCCCCCCGACGGCGTCCCCCTCCCCTCCCTCGGCAGCTCCCCCCCTTCCCCGGCGCCGGCTCCCCCCCCCCTCTCCGGTTCCCCCCCCCCCCCCCCCCCCCCCGCGCAGGCCCCCTGCGGCCCCCCCCTTCCCCGGCGCCGGCTCCCCCCCCTCTCTCCGGTTCCCCCCCCCCCCCCCGTGCGCAGGCCCCCCTGCAGCCCCCCTTCCCCGGCGCCGGCTGCCCCCCCTCTCTCTGGTTCTTCCCCCCCGTGCGGTGCCCCCCCCCTCTCTCCGGTCCCCCCCCCCCCCACCCCCCCCCCCCCCCCCCGCGCAGGCCCCCTGCGGCCCCCCCTTCCCGGCGACGGCTCCCCCATGCGGCCTACTTCCAAACAGGCCTATCTAAAATTTAAAAATTGTGATATTTTTGACAAACAGTCCAGTGTGATTTTCATCAATTTTAAAAGTTAGATTAAAAATCACCTTATCATAATTTTTTAGGGAAAAATAGTCTTAAAGAAAAAAGTGCTCCCAAACACCCTATTATCCTTTATTTAAAGAATGGGGAACCAGGATGTTCCAGAGACGTGGTCTTTATAAATTGGTGGGATTCCTCGCAGGTGGCCCGCAACCTCGTTGTGTGCGTACTTGTTCCCATGACGTCCGCAGGTGGCCTGGATGGCTTCGAGTAGACCATCGATCGCAACATCAATCGCTACCGTCCCTCCGAAAAATAGGTATATAATGTTAGTAGAGTAGGGCTTCCGATCAATTAGAAAGGGGGGAAAACAAGTGCATCTCTTTCCCCATGATCCAAGCATCATGTTTTGATGGCCCTCAAAGGATACAAAAAAGATAGATGAGCGAGTACTTAATTTGATGGCAGCAGCAGCAGCAATCAATCAAAGGAGTTAAAACTTACTTGACCTCAAGAGGATCCACTTGAGTAATTGGGTAAGCCCCCTGATGATGAAACAAGTAATTGAATTTATTCGCTGCCACATTCCTTTGAAACTGAAGTTCCACCTTCTGACTAAACGAAATTAACAAGACTACTCCTTCCCGGATAATTATTAACTTTGCCTAAGATTATTGTCCTTCATGGTATCCCTGCTACTTATCACATGTGTATTTATTGCGTATATCCCCTCCTTGCGAGTGATATTCGAATTATTCAAAGCTAGGGCGGTGACGATGGAAATTCCAAAGCGAGTAAGAAACATACTTATAATATATATATATATATATATATATATATATATGAGCGGGCTTCATCGATCTAAACGAGTTAAGATAATTAGGCACGAGGATATGCATATATATAAACGATATATATCATCATCAGCCAGCCGGTTGGTATTTATCAAACCTTTCAACTTACAGTTGGAAAAAAATAACAAATTAAAGTGCTTACTCTAAATAGAGTTTTTTTTAAGTGTAAAAAATAATAATGGGACACGGCACGATGACAGTTGCACCAAGCTTTAGGCAAAAAAGAGGAATTAAGAGGAATAAGCAAAACAGCCAGCCACTAATTAGACAAAAACCCTAACTAGTGGAAGTAGATATGAACAGGGAAGGACACAGCCCCGTCACCGCTGCCGACCTCCACCTTGTGTTCCCCCGCCGGCAGAACATTGTAGCCTGTCTCCTCTACGATGCCGAGCATCTGGCAGGCCGGCACCAAGAATGTCACCGTCCTACTCTTCCCTGCCGGCACAAACGCCCTCTCGAAGGCCACTAGTTGCTTGATATGTGTTCCCATGATGTCGGCTGGTGGCTTCGAGTAGACCATCACCACGTCACTACCGTCCCTCTTGCCAGTGTTCGTGAGTTGGACTTCGAATTGGACCTCCTCCTTGCAGGGGATGTCATCGATCGATGACCACCGCCGGGCATGGCGGCATGTAGGCATCCGGCTGGTAGGGCAATTGCTGGCAGTGCTGGTGTTCGGCCAGCTTCATCTTGACCGAACGGACGGAGGACATGAGCTTATATTCGAATTGGGTAAAGCTGAGGCCGTAGCCGAAGGGGAAGACGGCGCTGCCGTTGAAGAACTTGTAGGTCCTCCCTGGGTAGCCCACGGTGTCGTTGGGGCGGAGAGGCATCGACGTCATCGGCAGCAAGTCGGTGTAGTTGGATTGATACCATGTGATGGGGAGCCTTCCACCTGAACAAACGCCATCAGAAAACCAAACTACACGTGCGTGCGTGCGTGCATGCATGCATGAGATCGACGGATCGATGCCCACCTCTTATAATTGTCTCAGAGCGAGACCTACTGGCCGGGTGATCCTGCCAGTCCATCGATGGCGAACATAGATATATATGGCGTGTTATGGTTCAGCTTGGAGTGATCGAGAGTAGTTGCAATGCTTACTGGGGTTGTGACGTCCGAAGATGATGTCGGCGATGGCACGGGAGCCCTCAGCGCCGGGGTAGCCCGCCCAGACGATGGCGTCGATGTTAGGGTTGTCCTTGGCGAAGGAGATGTCGATGCCCCCGGCCGAGAAGATGACGAGAATGACAGGGCCGGTGGCCTCCTCGGCCACCTGGTTGATCATCTGGACCTGGTAGCCCGGGAGGAGGAGGTCGGTCCGGTCCAGGCTCTCGGCCTCGACGCTCAGGTCGATCCCCGCGAAGATGAGGGTGGCGTCCGCCTTCTTGGCCGCAATCATCGCCGGGAAGATCTGGCTGTGTCGTTCCTGCACTGCACGTCGTCGCAGCCGGCCTTGTAGTCGACGACGGGGATCTGGGTGGAGAACACGTCCAGCGGCGACAGTAGACTGCAGGGCACGCCTTCGTAGTTACCGATCATGACGCGGGTGGCGTTGGCGTGGGGGCCGACGAGGGCGATACTGTGGAGCTTGTGCCTGTTCAAAGGCAGGGTGGTGGCGTTGTTCTTGAGGAGGACGATGCCTTGCCTGGCGGCGTCGGCGGCAAGCTCCATGTTCTCCCGCGTGCAGATGTCCGCCGTGCCGAGGTGCTCGTACATGGGCATGCCGTCGAAGAAGCCGAGCCTCATGAGCACCATGTAGAGGTTGTTGAGGGCCTTGTCGACGTCCCGCTGCCCAACCTGACCCTGTTGGATGGCCGGCTGCGTGTGGTTCTGGTAGTACCACCCACAGTCCAAGTCTAGGCCTGGAACAAATTGACGTACGTGTTAATTAACGGCAGGGCCATGCCGGGTTTTGTCTATACTATATATACTTGGTTGGAGAACAATTAATATATATATAACAACAACAAAATCAACAATCAACTAATATATAAGAAGAAGACGACGACGACGACGAAGATTGCAACATAGATGATGATCTCGATATATATGGAGATGGCTGATCACCTGCTCGGAGGGCTTGAGAAGCGGCATCCTCGGGCGTGTCATGGAGCCACTTGTGGCCCTTAACCATGACATCGATGGAGTCGCAGTCGGAGACGATGTACCTTCACGGAGACGTCAGGCCAGGTTAAGAGCTATCAGCTAATTATTAGCCCGGAAACAATATATATCACTCGAATATATATAGAGACCAGAGGAAGATGCTCTATATATGTATATAAGTACCCATTGGTCTTCATACTCGATTCATTCTGATGGTGTTGAAATAATCTGTAGTGTTATATATCATGTATTACGTACGTACGTACCCATGGAGGCCCCAGTCGCCGCGGATGGTCTGGGAGAGGAGCTTGGGGTCGGCGCAGGCGGGGATGCCGTTGATCCGGTTGTAGGGAGCACATAACCGAACTGACATCGCCGTCCTTGACGCACATCTCGAACGGCCGCAGGAACGTCTCCTTCATGTCTTGCTCCCTCACCTTAATTCACCGTTAATTATTTAATTGCTACCACGATAATTTTCGCACACACCACACACCCACATACATATATATATATATATACTTAATTAATTTGTGAGACGTACCCTGGCATCGAAGCTGTAGCGGTCGACACCCTTCCAGGCGTCAACATCGTAGGCAGCGTAGTGCTTGCAGCAGGAGGACACCTTGAGGGGCCTGGTGTTGAGATCAGAGGCGGCCTCGTGACCCTTGACGTCCTGCAGGCCCCTCACGAACTCGACGGCGTAGCGGCCGACGGTGAAGGGATCCTCTCCGGGGGTCTCCAGGGTCCGTCCCCACCGTGTGTCTCGGACCACGTTGATGTTGGGGCTCCAGAAGGTGAGGCCCGCGTACCCCAGGTTGTACATCGCCCTTGCCTCCGTAGATACCACCTGTACGTTCATATATGTGTATATATTACATATATATATATATATATTATATTATATATACAAACCTACATCTCGATGCCATGCAAAAAAAAAAAAAAAAAAAAAGAAGTATTGGAGCAGCGGAAGTGAGATGGGCACAAAAGGTGAAGAAAGCAATAATTTTATTGAAGAAATAGTACAAGTACAAAAGATCTTGTACAATGTAGAAGGGGAGATGGAAGATGGAAAGGCTTGGTAAAAGGCTTGGAAGGTTGATGGAATGGAGTGAGGCTCTTTGGCTCACTTCTACTTCTACTTGGATCTCTTCGATCTCTCTTGGATACCCACAAGAGTGCCTAGGTGGTGGTATTTATAGTCTCCATAAGAGGTATGAAGTTCTTTCTAGATACTTCTTATGTACTGCCATTCTAGAGAATTCTTCTCTCATCTTCTCTCTAGATAAGTGTTTCTAGAGTTCTCTTTTTTAATGGCATTCTAGAACCTTCTATGCCTCCATCTTTCTTCCACAATATTTTGGAGTTTTCTTCATGCTTCTAGAGAAGTCCAGCACATTCAAATTATTATTTTAACACCCCCTCTTAATTTGTAATGTGCATACTCCTTCTAAAGTGTATAAACTTGTCGGTGGCCAAGGGCTTCGTGAAGATGTCGGCGACTTGCTCTTCTGTCTTTATAAACTTCAGAATGATTTCTTATTTCTCGACCAAATCTCGGATATAGTGATGACGCAGCTCGATATGCTTCGTCCGTGCATGAAAGACTGGATTCTTTGTCATAGCGATGGCTGACATATTATCACAAAGTATAGTAGTTGGTTCTTCTTGATTTTGTTGAAGCTGTGATAATATTCTCCTTAACCAGACAGCTTCGCATGCGGCACTTGTAGCAGATATATATTCGGCTTCTGCTGATGATAGAGCGATTGTTTGTTGCTTCTTAGATGACCATGAAATAGGCTTTGTTCCAAGACAAAATAAATATCCAGAAGTACTCTTTCGGTCATCTGTCGAGCCTGCCCAATCACTGTCTGTGTAGCCAATAAGATGATTATTTTCTTCAGAGACATACTTGATGCCATAATTTGTAGTTCCTCGGAGATATCTCAAAATATGCTTGGCCGCTGCAAAGTGTAGTTTGTTTGGCTCATTCATAAAACGTGATACCACACTTACTGAATAAAGAATATCTGGCCTTGTATTTGTGAGATATAAAAGAGAACCAACTAAACTTCTATAGACTGAAGTATTAATCTTCTCTGCATCATCATGTATAGAGAGCTTTGTGTTTGCTGCCATAGGTGTAGCCACGGTCTTGCAATTGGCCATATTGAATTTTTTCAACAAATTTTCACAATACTTTTCTTGGCTGAGAAATATTTCTCCTTTGATTTGCTTTACTTGAATGCCAAGAAAATAACTCAACATGCCGAGATCGGTCATTTCAAACTCTTTCATCATTTTCTTCTTGAAATTGTCTAGCATATCATGGCTAGTACCAAAATAGATTAGATCATCAACATATAGACAAAGGACTAGGAAGTCCATACCTTTCTTCTTTATATATAATGAGGGCTCGCTCGGACATCTTAGAAAGCCATCTTGTTGAAAATATTGATCAATCTTGTTGTTCCATACTCGAGGGGCTTGTTTTAACCCATATAATGCCTTATGTAGGCGATAAACTTTATCTTCTTGTCCTTTGATTTGATAGCCTTGTGGTTGCTCCACATATAGTTCTTCTTGAAGATTGCCATTCAGAAATGCAGATTTGACATCAAGCTGAAATACTGGCAATTTCAATTGTGCTGCCAATGCTAAGACAACCCGTATAGTTTCCATCCTTGCAACTGGTGCGAATGTCTCATTGAAGTCAATACCAGGTTGTTGAGAATACCCTTTTGCTACGAGCCTTGCTTTATATTTATGAATGGAACCATCCTCATTATACTTAATCTTGTATATCCATTTTAAACCAATAACTTCTTTATCTTTCGGCTGCTCAACTAGCTCCCATGTGTGATTTTTCTCAATCATATTCATTTCTTCATCCATGGCCCTTATCCATTTCTCATCTTTAATTACCTCCTCATATCTTTGTGGTTCATAGCAGAAATAAGCAACATTACTTCTTTCATATATTTCTTTGAGAGAGCGTTCCTTTTGTCGTGGTGTGTTTGAGTCATTACTTGACTCGCCTTGCTCTCTTGGACTTTGTGGAGGAGAAGGAGCTACAAATTCTTTTTCTTCTATAATTTTTGGTACTTATTTTTCTTCTTCTTCTTCCCATTTCCATGATGATGTTTCATCAAATATAACATCTCTAGAAATAACCAATTTATTTGTCTTAGGCTCAAGCAATCTATATGCCTTTGATTCCTCACTATATCCAATGAATATATATTTTTCTCCTTTCTCATCAAATTTTTCTTCTCTAACTTGTGAAGGAATATGGCCATATGCAATGCATCCAAAGATTCTAAAATGACTTACCTTGGCCTTTATCTTAAACCAGGTCTCATATGGTGTTTTGTTTGGAACTGCTTTTGTTGGAGACCTGTTTAAAATATAAACTGCAGTATGTACAGCCTCAGCCCAAAAACTATTAGGAAGATTCATACCTTTTAGCATGCTCCGAGCCATCTCTACTATTATCTTGTTCTTTCGCTCGGTTACTCCATTTTACTGAGGTGTATATCTTGTTGTTAGCTCCTTCTTTATTCCTTCGTTCCTGCAATATTCTTGAAATTCTTTAGAAGTAAATTCTCCTCCACGATCTGTCCTTAAAACCTTGAGCTTTTTGCCACTTTGTTTCTCGACAAATGCTTTAAATCGTAAGAACATTGTAAATGCCTCTGATTTTTTCTTCAGAAAGTATATCCACATCATTCGGCTATAATCATCCACAAACAGTAGAAAATATCGTGAACCATTAAGTGAGGCAGTTTTTGTTGGACCACAAATGTCAGCATGTACCAATTGTAATGGCTCTTTAGCTCTCCATGATGTTTTAGTGAAGGGTAATCTGTGCATCTTTCCATAGATGCATCCTTCACAAATTTTGTTTTCTTCTTCTTTAAGATATGGCAATCCAATGACCATTCTCTTCTTCTTTAGTAATATGAGGCTTCTATAATTCAAATGGCCAAATCTCTTATGCCATATGAGAGAGCTATCTTCTCCTTCAATTTTTAGAGCCATATTTTCTAGTGGCATTTTTAGCGGAAAGACTTTGTTGGAAGCCATCTTGATTTTTGCCACAATCTTTTTACTTCTGTCTTCTATAATGATGCATTCATCTTTTGTAAAATTGGCTGAATAACCCTTTTGCATTAACTGTCCAACACTTAATAAATTTTGAGCTAGGCCAGGAACATAAAGAACATCTGTGATAAACTTCGTCTTACCTCCCTTTGTATGCACCGCTATCACTCCCTTGCCTTGTACTTCATGTAGCTTGCCATCTCCAAGCTTTACTTGAGAATGTATCTCTTCATCCAATTTGACAAAGCTACTTTTATTTCCTGTCATATGATTGCTACAGCCACTATCCAAATACCATATATTGCTAGAATTTGAATGATTGGTAAAGCAAGAGTAAAATAGTTGATCCATCTCCGAATAATTAGCTTCATTTTTCTGCTGATAATAACAGTCTCTTTGGGAGTGATTAGCGTTTTTACATTTGGTGCATTTAAATCTGCAATCTTCCATAACATGTCCAAACTTTTTACAAATTCGGCATTGGGAGGTAGACGTACCTTTTGGAAAAATTTTCTCATATCTTCTTCCTCTGTCCTGACCTTGTTTCATGAACTTCTTCTGCTTTGAATTGCCTTTCCCGAACTAATGTTGTGAAGAATAACCTTCCATGTTCTCCTTCTTTGACTCTTCTCTTTTATTGGATAATGATACTTTTGATTGAAATGCTTGCTCCATATTCTGATGAGAAAATCTATTCATTCTTTGCTCATGCGCCTCCAGAGAACCCATTAGTTCGTGCATAGAAAATTTTGATAGATCTTTGGATTCTTCAATAGCAGCAACAATATGATCAAACTTGAATGGAAGACTTCTCAATACTTTCTCAACTATTTTCTTCTCTTCTATTTTATCCCCATAGCTTCTAATTTGATTTATGATGCCGTCAACTCGAGTAAAAAATACTTAAACAGTTTCATTTTCTTTCATCATAATATTATCAAACTCTCTCCATAATGATTGTAACTTGATGGAGATTACCTTCGATGACCCTTGAAATTCTTGCTTTAGAAGATCCCAAGCATCTTTCGAGGTTGCAGACGTCATAATACGGGGAAAGATAGATTTGCTTACCCCTTGTTGGATGAATAATAATGCCTTCACATCTTTCTTCTTGTTTTCTTTGTACTCCTTTTGCTTTACCGACGTCCACGTTGCGAGAGTTGTCCCGTCCTCTGGTACCTCGTATCCGCCTTCAACGAGCTCCCATAGATCTTGAGAGATGAAAAGAGTCTTCATTTGGAGACCCCAAAAATCATAATTCTCTCCATCAAAAATGGGGATAAGGTTTTGAGAATAGTTGAAAAGAGTTGTGCTAGATGCCGCCATGATTGAAACTTGAGGGAATGGAGGCTATGGCTCTGATACCAAATTTGTTGGAGCAGCGAAAGTGAGATGGGCACAAAAGGTGAAGAAAGTAATAATTTTATTGAGGAAATAGTACAAGTACAAAAGATCTTGTACAATGTAGAAGGGGAGATGGAAGATGGAAAGGCTTGGTAAAAGGCTTGGAAGGTTGATGGAATGGAGTGAGGCTCTTTGGCTCACTTCTACTTCTACTTGGATCTCTTCGATCTCTCTTGGATACCCACAAGGGTGCCTAGGTGGTGATATTTATAGTCTCTATAAGAGGTATGAAGTTCTTTCTAGATACTTCTTATGCACTGCCATTCTAGAGAATTCTTCTCTCATCTTCTCTCTAGATAAGTGTTTCTAGAGTTCTCTTTTTTAATGGCATTCTAGAACCTTCTATGCCTCCATCTTTCTTCCACAATATTTTAGAGTTTTCTTCATACTTCTAGAAAAGTCCAGCACATTCAAATTATTATTTTAACAAGAAGAAGAAGAACTTGGACGTGCGCCCACAAAAAGGTTGCATGGTGATGCTTAAATAAATATGTACCTGGCCGATGGCGTTCCAGAGAGACGCGTTGAAAGAGGCCGCCGAGACGATGACAGTGGGGAAGCTCGTGGCGGCGGGGACGACATCGCCGAAGCGGGTGCCATGGCCGACGTAGGAGACGCCGTGAAGAGCCTCCGACCACCAATTGTACTCGGGGAGACCCGATCCTGTCGACGCCCGGCGCCTGGTCGCCGAGCTGTCCGACCTTCTCCACCAGCGTCATCCTGTCCACCAGATCCTTCACCCGGACGGCATAGGGCAGGGCCTTGTCGCAGTAGGCGAACACCATCATGTCCAGACCCATGGCGGCGAATCTGGCCGGGAAGCACACGCGGGTGTAGTTCTTCCCCTCGGTGAGGATGGGGCCGGGTACGTAGCCAGGCGGCCCAGGCCAAAGCCCTGGCTACTTGCGGTCGTACAACTAACAAGGACTCCGCTTATTAGATAGGTAGCTTAATTATCGGATACGATTAAATTGCCAGGAATAAAATAACCATAAACCTGATCAGGAAAAGGCCTAGATAGTTCATTAATATTAATGTGCTTGATTAGTTGGACATGCATGTGCTTGATTAGTTGGATGAAGTAACTAAACAATTGCACGAGGATATTCTTTAGTGTATGCTATTTACAGGTGATATTATTTTAATTGATGAGAGTATTGATGTTTTAAATGTTAAGTTAGAGCGTTGGAGATTTATCTTGGAGTCTAAAAGTTTTAAAATTAGTAGGAGTAAGTCAGAGTTTATGTATTATAATTTTAGTAATTGGAGAGTGGTTCATGAAGACATGGTTCTAATTGATGGACATAATATTCCGAAGAGTAGTAGCTTTCGATACTTAAGGTCTATCATACAAGAGAATGGGGAGATTTATGATGACGTCACACATAGGATTAAGGCAGGCTGGTTAAGATAGAGAAACGCATCAGAAGTCCTTTGTGATCGTCGTATGTCTGTGAAACTCAAAGGGAGGTTTTATAGAACGACTGTGAGACCTGCTTTGTTATATGGTACAGAGTGTTAGGCAGTACGAAAGGAACACATCTACAAAATGTGTGTAGCAGATATGATGATGTTGAGATGGATGTGTGGCAAGACTAAGAAGGACAAGATTAGGAATGAGCGCATCCGTAAGGACTTAGGGATAGCCCTAATTGATAGTAAACTGAGAGAAAATAGATTCAACTGGTTTAGACATGTGTTTCGTCGTCCTAACTCAACGGCGGTTAAAAGATATGACCGAATCTTAGTGGATACTAGTAAAAAAGTTCGAGGAAGGCCTAAAATGAGATGGTGCAATGTTATTAGGAAGGACATTAGTTTCTTGGATTTAAATATGAATATTACACTTGATAGAAATATTTGACGGAACAGGATTCATGTAACCGGCCCCAAATAATTGGGATAAGGCTCTGATGACGATGATGATAACATTCTCCATATAGATCCAAACTAATTAATTGATTGAACACCAACACTGTCTTAAGATTTTGGTCGTCAAAAATATATATAAAAAAGAGTACTTAACAAGATGAGTTTTTGATGAGCTTAAACATCCAGAAGTCGACGATGTTGACCTGCAGTGTAATTAACTACTCAAAACCAAAAACCAGTTCTCATTACTATTCCCATAATATTTTTCATATTGAACGGAACATAAAAAACAACTTCCAACTAAAGGTTTCACCAAATATGTCCTTAATATTACTTGCGGTCGACCAGAATAGGCATTAGGCAGTGAGGAATATATATATGGGGGCTTGGATGACCTGGGTGCTTTGCGACATGTTTAGGCATATCATAAGAAGGGTCAAATTAATCCTAAGATGATGGAGTAGACAGAGTATAGAAATGACAAGTTTATGGTAAGTTAATTGACAAGCTTATGGTAAGTTAATTGACAAATACAACCTTAATTAGTTGACTTAAAAGTGTTTATAAGTCCTAAATAAGGGGTCTCCAAATCTAAACTGTGTTCATATTTTCTCCCTATATACACTTCATAACTGCATGTTTTCTCCTTTCTTTTGTGCTATATGAAAATCTTTCTCAAGACCTTGAATCTTGCAGCACAAAGAGTCGTCAAACATCAAAACCAACCCTCGCCACAAGAAGTCCGGCCATTAATCATGCCCTCGATTAATTAAATGGTCTGTCTAATTTGTAGGATTCAAGACCATAGGGCAGAGAGGGAAAACATGTAATATTTCGAATCTTTCAGATCCTTTTTCATGAGTCTCGGATCTGATTTCTCGGAGTGTCTGGCTCCGTTGTGTCCGAAATTTTATTTCGGATATCTTTCGTGTTCGGGTCGGTGCGATCCGGAATTGTTTCGGAGGCCCGGAGTCCGTCCGCAGCTTTTTCATGTGCGTTTTCCGATTCCCGCGTGGGAGTTTCGGTAAATCCTTCGACACCTCGTTGCGGGTGAACCGGGTCGTTCACCTAGGCGAGGGTGATACCGTTGCGACCGGTGCGTTCCGAGGATCGCAGAAATATGATTTTTCATTTTTCGGTATTTTTCAGAATTTTCAGATTTTCCTATAAATACCCCCTATTTTCTCTCTCTCCCCCACCTTCTCTTTTTTCTTTTTCTTCCTCCTCCGTTTCCTCCCACCGCGAACCCCCTCTCTCCCTCTCTCTCTCTCATTCGGCCGCGGCGAGCTCCCTCCGGCTGCAGACGGCGGCGGGGCGACGGCGCGACGACGTGGGTGACGGCGCGGCGATCTCGTGGGTGTGCTGGTGGGGACACCGGGTCCACTACTGGGCCCACTACTCGGAGCCGACGCCGCACTGCCCCGACACCGAGCTTATGGCTCGGAGATCCTCTTGAAGACTCGGCTTACGGCTACGGTAATATATTACATATTGAGTATATGTATTTGTGTGTGTATGTATACATGTATTCCTACATGTATTTTTTTCCTTTCGTCTTATTAGGCTAGACATAGTCAAATAACATGTGTAATTTTTATATTTTATTTGGTTAAAACCCACAAGTCAAATATTGGTTGGTGACTTTGTCTTGTTAGGCTATGGTATAAGTATAATTAGTAGAAGTTAGAAGGTCCTATTATTATAGCTCTCTTTCCTATATAAAGAGGCTAAGGTGTGTTACGAGATGTTATGAATCATATATGAATGAATGAAATTGAAGGTGTTTTGCCTTGTGTTTTCTCCCTTCTCTCTTTCTCCTTGTGAGTTTGAGTGTCGCCCGGTGTGAGACCGTCCGGCGTGAGGCCGAGCTGTGCGAGGTAACAACCTATCCGTCCCGTCCGTGTCCTGGAGCTGCCGACGATCCGTCTTCCACGTCGCCGCCGCGTCACGTGCGGCAAGCGTGGGAAGCGTGAAGAGGCGGGGTTTTCTAAAGCATTTTCTTACGATCGGGGACAATTCGGCGGAGCATTCGCTCCATTGAGGTAGGGTGACGTTCCCTAGCTCCATGCCGTTCTTTTCCGTGGTTTATAGACCGAGGGGAGGCAGAGAGGGGCGTATTTGAGCGGGTTTGGGGTTTTCCATGATTTGGGGAGAGCTCGCCCGATCTATGGTTTTAGTCCGCGATTTCGCGTTTTGATGGCCTAGTAGCATGCTAGGGGTCCCTAGGGGTCTTCCCCTATGATTTCCCCCTCTCCGGTGGAGGCATGGGGGCGTGGTTGGGTTTTTAGTGTTTTTCTCGCCGTTTCGCCCTCAGGCGGGTGTGGCGGTCCTTCCAGTGACCGTCACACCTTGTAACGCGCCCAAGGGGGTGCGTTACAGCCCCTTTGTTTTGCCAATTGGGGTCGGGGACTGTGACGGTCCCACGATAGACCCTCACAGGCGTGTGACGCGCCTGGGTTGGGCCGTCAGAGGCTTTCCGACCGTTGGCATGTGACCGTTGTTTTGACCATTGGGGGGTCAAGGCATGTGACGCACCAGGACTGGCGCGTCACATCCTTGTGACGGCCCAGGGTGGGTGCGTCAGAGTGTTTGAACCCCCAGGCCATGTGACGCTCCATAGATGGACCGTCACATGTGGAGCGTCACACCCTGTGACACTCCAGGGGTGGACCGTCACACCCTGTGACGTACCGAGGGGCATGCATCACAGGTTGGCCTTGCTTTCCCTGTGATGCACCTGGGTGGGGGCATCACAGCCTATAACGCACTAGGGCAGGTGCGTTACATTCTGTTTCACACTGAGAGTGTGACGGCCCTTGGTTGTACCGTCAGGGTGCTGTGACGGTCCAGCCTAGACCGTCAGGCTTTCTGTGACGGTCCTGCCTAGACCGTCAGGTGCCTATGACGCGTCTGAGGTAGACCGTCAGGTTTGGACTGGTTCGAGCGGTTCGCAGTCCCATTTTCTTGTCCGACCGTGGTCGCCGTGCGATGGTGCCGGTACGTGGGGGCGGTCCCCGTACGTTATCGGATACGGACATGATTTTCCGTTGACTTGAGAGTCTACTCCTTCAGTGACCCTCCACTAGTCGTAGCCCACCAGTACGCAGTGCTGGTCTCACCAGGGAGTGGTGTACGGGCATGACCCTTAGAGATAGTTTGTGGACCGGTTTCCGTTGGGCCCCACGTCTTACAGCCAGAGTCCGGCTGAGGGGAAAACCGGTCAGAGGGCCAAACCAGGGACGCGCGGTCTGTGTGTGCACACGTGGTTGGGGGCGGTTAGACCCACGCTGACGAGCATGACCCCAGCTAGTCACTTATTTGTGGTTACTTGTACGGTGTTCGTGTCTCTGGTAGGCGCTACCACGTCAGGCAGTTCACCTGCGGTGCGGTGTAAATTGTCAGGGGATGCTACCAGCTGTGCTTCTAGTGGGAGGTACTCCTGTCGAGTCAGGGAGTGACAGACTGTCAGTCGTCGCGACTTCGACCTTCGGGTTTTCGTCGTGTTGACCGTTGGGTTTCGGTCGTGTCGTCGTAATGCGTGTGTCGGCTTGTATGCCGTGAGACCGGTATTTTGTAGAGACAGGACTTCCTTTTCGAGATACTCGTTTACTGCTAGCGTAGCGATTTCTCCGTTTGCGAGGTAGGGTTCGAGTGATCCCTACTGAGTCTTGTTCCGAGACTCATTCCCTGCGTATTTTCACCGTGTTTCAGACGAGGTACGGCTTCAGGGAAGTTCGTCTGAGACACAGCGCGATTCAGATGTCCAACGTTAGTGCCAGAGATCAGAGCCGAGATATGCCCCGTATAACTGTACTGTCTTTTCTTGTCTCTGTACTTGTTATGGACTACTGTTGTTATTTTATTGTTATATTGTGGATCATGTAAAATGTAAATTTATTTTCTACTTACTTATATAACTGTTTAATTTCTGCAATTATCTATGATACTTGTGTAGTTCCCACACCATCCTTCTAACCCTTCCGAGTCTCCGGACTCGTGGGTGGTGATGCAGATCTCGGGTTATCGAACCTTCCCGGTAATCGAATTCTCAGATCGTTACAAAACATGTGCGCGTCATTTATGCAATGATGATGGGATATTTATGGGAGGTGATCCATTCAGAGTCCTCTACCCTCGGAGTAAAATTTTGATTAGATTCAGCTACGTAGATTGAAAGTTCCACATCACGAAACACCAGATCCGCATCGCCGGCTTGCATGACATGCATATGATTTTATGTATTTACTATACATACGGCTACAGAGGCCACCGCATTATTTGTGAATACTTCCGAATGCTACGGAAGACTGAATATCCCTCGGGATAAAAACAAAAAAAAACAAAAAATGGTTGCGAAGCAAACGCAACACCTGCCCTCAGCTGACTTGGCCTCCAAAACAAGGATAGATGCATGAACTTGTGATCCAACCCATCCTTGAACCGCTCCACAGTTCTGCAGGAGAAGATATCACGCTGGCATTTGATCAGAGTCGACACATTCTAGTCCTCCACCTCCAAGCCCACGATTGAAATATCTTTCATATAATGGTCCCATCTGGAATCGTCGCATTCTTCATCACCACAGTAATTCCAGAACGAATGTAGAAGCCTTCTGATGGTCTCTCTGCCTCTTCCACATTCTGCATTCAAATCCACAAGAAACAGCATCAAACCTCCCCAAGAGGTGGCAACCAATGTGTAATAATAACAGGCATCAGTTGTTCCATGATCAAGGGAGGGAGCGCTTCCTGAGGCACTTCGAAACATGGCAATGCAAACCAGCCTCAGCAAGTGACAAGCAACCCTATTAAGGTAAATTTGCCTGGGCTCATGGTCCAAAACACGGTCGACGGCAATGTCGACCATCATGCTACACATGTGACCAAATATTCAGATTAGTATATCTCCACACACTCTCAGCAGGAAGATGGGGGTGATAAGAAGGGAGAAAGGGAGACATTTCAGTCTCCATGTGCAGCAACAACAGCAAGTCACAAGGAGAAAAGCAGCAGCAGGTAGAAGGAAAACTCTGAAGGATGAAGATATGTACGAGGAAAAGGGAAGGGAATAACCGAGAAGATGAAGGCAGGGTGTCATGGCTCAATGGTGATCACCACCAACTATTGTTTTAAAAAAATAAAAGTAAATGGAAATTTCATATTTACTTTACTTCTAACATGATTTTGCCTTTTTTCCTCTGATTTTCGTACCTATTTTAATCCTTCATAGAACCTTGCTTGTTATTTTGAGATTGTGAATTTCATTTTGTAAACAAGATGGCAAACAAAAGGAAAAGAGAGAATACGTCCACCAGATGTGAAAGTACAACATTGCTTCACACAGCAGCTCCAAAATGAAATTAAGACCTTTTGTCTTTTAAAAGTGGAAAGCATGGTGAAGCATAACAGTTTCAACAGTAACTTACATCTGCATTTGCAATCACAACATCTTTTCCTATCTTTAGCATTTTTGTCGATGATGCAGTTCCTGTTGGAAAGGATAATGTTAACGTATTTTCCAAAACTTAGGCAATTCACCGTCACAGATACTCCAATATCTCTACCTGATCTTGGTGTTTCTTCCAACACCAACTGGAACTTTCCCTTCAGCCAGAATGGATGCTATCTCGGCTTCAGTTTGGTAATAATCTGCTTCCATCATCATGGTATCCTGAAAAATACAAACAAAGCGTTTTACAGAAATCTCACCAAGGGATTCTAGGAAAATGCCACAGCTTCTACAACAAATAACATCTGAAGTCTGCACTTTCTTGAGAAATCTCAAAGAGGTATCTCAGACCAACGCAATGGGTTTTACACCAAACAAATTCAAGGTTTGCTGCCAGAGGATTTCTAAACTACCCCGGTAATATGTGACTAAGAAAATGGGATATAAACTTAGCTATGCCCTTAGAACAACCCCAGATGTAGAGCACACCCACCCACTGATTCCAGAAGTTTTTGTAACATGTCCCACCCAACCATTTTTGTATATCATCCAAGCGTTATACCATCAAAGAATCTCAGCTATGATTTATAGCTAATCAGAAGTTCATTCCCAAGAGAACAGTGGTACTGCACATAGAATGCCCATATGCAACTGTGACAGGAAATTTATTCCCAGAAATGTAACGTTAAGTGCTGGAAAATTGATGAGAATGAACTGCTCACCACAAGCTCTGTACCACACTCTAATCTTGAACGAACACCAAAAATAGAATGTTCAACAGTGCATTCCCTTAGAAAGCATCCATGAAACCTGCATGAATCTGAAGTTAGGGGTTGTACACCAGTGATGAGAAAACAACTACGATGTCACAAAATGACACATGCAGATGGTTGTACCCGGGATCTTTCTATTTTTGAAGAAGGCAGAAAACGAGGAGATGTGAAGATTGGTTTTGATGGATCATAAAAGTGAAACTTCGCAGGCTGCACAAAGAGCAATTGGTGATATAAGTTCAGCCATCCTTCGCATGGTTAGAACTGAGAAAGGATGGCAGTTTCAATTTCGGTTTCGGTTTCAGATGGGTCCGAAACCGAAACAGTATCGGTTTCGGTTTCGACCCGAAACCAAATAAAATACTATTTTTTTGCAGGGGAGTTGGTGTCCGGTTTCGTCTGGTTTCGCCCAGTTGGTTTCGGATCGTCTAGGGCCGAAACCGATACATTTCGGCCGAAACATATCGATTTCGGCCGAAACTGCCATCCATGGAACTGAGCAAGAATAGGAAATTTTCGGAAAAAAAAATGGTTACCTGATCAGCAAGAGCCAAGTTTGCATCAAAGAATGATTTTATTGTCCCGATGTCTTCCCAATACCCACTGAATAAATATGCCTGTCATTTGATGAACTTATTAGGAATCCCTTTTTTAATTCACTTACTTAGAAAGGGTTAAACAAAGTTGAAGGTTTTTTATTCTTAGGAACAACAAGATGGTTACTCCATCTGGATAAATACGAAGTAACATGAGCAGCAAGCACTTGTCAGAAAAGAAAATAATTGCAATAAATACCATAAACATGTATATAGTGCCTGTGCTGGACATACTAGGGTAATGCTAGACACTTGGTAAACTAGACTAACACTAAACCATTGCTAAATCACGTCACCTGCACATTATACTCTTGAGAAGCCTTTGGGATAATCTCTGATCCAAAATCATTTGAATGAGGATATCGCCATCTGAAATGAGTCATGCAAATTGTTTATCTTTTGATGAACAGAAAAAAAACCTCAAATATGAGTTACGTACAAAATATATGCCCAATAGTTGTTCAAGATTTTTCTTGGAAAAAATTAGATGTTTGAGGGTTGTGTTCTTTTAGAAGCGAAACAAGAATGGCAGAAGTATCAATGCTTTCCTCAGACAATAAAACCATCATCATCGTCATCATCCACTCCCCGTTTGGATAATCATATATGTTATCTCGAAATCTTACTCAAGTTTATGAAATATTGTAAATGTTACCTTAAAATCTCATTCAAGCTTATACAGCACGATAATAATAGATATGTCACTGAAATAAGCCCCTAACAAGGCCATCAGAGAACCATGCCAGCATTTTTGTCTTTCAGGCTTGGCAAGATTCAGGACTGATCCTCAGACTTCTTTCGGCCTATAAGAGGCCGTGGCTTTTCTTTTCTTTTCTTTTCTTTCTTTCTTTCTTTCTTCAGAGTGGATGGATGGGGGGGGGGGGTGTTGAAATATAACCCAACTCGAAGATGGTCCTGTTTCGGGCCCTGAATGCCATCCCATTGTCTGTTGACAAATCCCCCTTTTTGGGCCCTCTGTGATCTCCATGCCCAAAGGCACAACAAGGGTAACACTAAGGGAGAGGCCACATGGTGAGAACACTGGTTTGGTCTGGAGGTAAAACCATGTACGTCAACAAATGGACCTTACTCGTACACGATGTTACGACGAAGGCATAACAAAAGACAATCTTCAGGCATAGTGGAGTCATTTTATTTTATTATGTATTTTCACTTCGTTCTGTAGTTCTTTGATTTATTTTAGTGGGCTCTACTCCTAGTTGTGTTCAAATGGGCCATACATGTTAGCAGTATTTAGGGAAGTAGTGATCTTTTGTTATTTTGACAGGGATAGAAGTAGTGTCCCTATAAAAGGGACCTCTTCTCTTATATTGAAAACAATGAGTGGAAAAAAAATGGGGAAGTCCTGGTGGAAAAATCACAGCTGGAGGAAGCACCGCCCACACCCTACCTACCCTGAGGGAAGATCACACAGCTGGAGGAAGCACCGAACCAATCCCTATCCCCCCCTCTCCGATTGACCGACGTCATCCTCCCTTCCTTCCCCATCATCTTATTCCCTCTCTCCGTGAAACCGCCGTCGGACACCCACACTTCCCTGCTGAGAGCTGCTGCGGTCCTCCGCCGCCGTCATTTGTGGCCACCCCAGGGGCTCTGCCCTGTTGAAGCCCTGAGATCGTGACCAGCCCACTTGGCCACCTTCAGCTTGACACCTCCAACCACCGTTGCTGGATCTCCGCCTTCGCTTCCTCACCTTATTCCTCTTCCCCGTCATGATCCCACCCCTCTTCCTAGACCCGAGCAGCCAAACCACCGCCTCCACCTCTCCTTCCCCTCACTCTCAGCCGCAGCAGCAGGGAGAACCCGCCACCAGTCGCACCGGATCTGGACGCTCCTCGCACCGCCAGCAGCCTCCACCTGTCAGCCGCTGCCGTCTGTCCCGTGCCGTTTGCAAGCCACTCGTGACCCTCTCTCTTCCTCTCCATCCGGAAGTGGCAGCAACAGCCAGAGCAGCAGCAGCAGCAGCCAAGCTAGCAAGGGCCCCCGCCTGTGCCGACACCACCGCAGGCCGATAACAGCAGCAGTGTGGCCCAGCACTGGACCTCCCCTTTGCCCCATGCCCAGGACCACACGGCCTGGGCCATTGAGACCTCGTTATGGGCTGATGGAAGTCTTGGCCCAACTAGGACCAGCAGCACCCAAGTAAGGACCAATTCAGCCCACAACAGATCCATCATCGTCCTCGGTCACCCCAGGGCCATCTGAGGCCCTCGAGCACCAGCAAGTTTATCGCTCGTGAGGCAAGTGTCATGCATTCAGGTAAAAGCAGAGGCCCCCGTACTTCTGTAGGTGCTGGGGGATGCCCATAGCAGCATTTGCTGATACGGCATTAAAATCCCCAGTGCATAGGACTGACATCCCAGCAGGCCAGTGTCTGTCACACAGTCATTTTGTCCCAATCAGCATATGTCAATACGGGAATCCTCACCACCCATAACAGGCCCCAGGTGCTCTGCCCCTCGCCCACTGCCTGTGTGCATGGGGGATAAATGATAATGACGATGAGGAGGAGGAGGAGGATATGGCCACTTTGATCGATGGGGGTGGGCTCATCCTAGGCCCAAGGATTTTGGGAATGCATCATGCCTGACCTGGCCCAGGATTTATCACTTGGTTGGACCAAGCTCAGGCTTCAATTTGAGAGCATTTGGCTCAAGTAGGGGTGGAGGCCTCGGCCCATCCCACTGGCAACCTTACCACCTATTGTTATGGAAGGTTTTCATGCTGTCAATGTCATCTTATGGCCCCTTGGTTTTCATTGTCTCTCTGTCAACAGGCTGCAGTCCAGTCTGTCTATCTGTCCTCACAGTCCAAATTGACGGGATTCTGCATGCTAAATAAACATGGAACTGAGTAAAAGATTACCTCAGAAGCTTCAGTAGAACATCTGTCTTGACCAAATATATACCCATCGATGCAATGTATGGAAAATTCTTTGCATCTTCTGGAGATAACCCAAGAACTGTTGTGTCCACTTTCTGCGACATCAAAGAGACCAACTATCACTTATGTGAAGGATCACTACCGGAGATAATCCAATAACTTGCTTGCTTTATTTAGTTTTCTTAACTTAGAAATACTAATAATTCAAAGGCCCTAGATGAAACAGCAGAAGATATGCACATACCATGGTTTTCAAGCTTCCTCCCTTGGGTTTCTCAAGGAACTGATGAATACGACCCGTTCCATCAATCTTTATCAATCCATAATCGGAAGCACGACTGCATGAAGATGCACAATGAAAGGGATTGTACAGGTACCAAAGCATATAAAAAAAAATGCAGCAATAGAGTTATTCAGGCATCAAGACCACAAGTTAGAAATCATGACAGAACAGAGATACCCGTCATCCACTGGTACACAAGAGACTGATATGTCAGCACCAGTTGCAATATGCTTCTGCATGTAGAATAAAGTCTCTGGATCAGTAGGTGTAGATCATAAATCATCAATTCTCTCATTAAAAATTGTGCAATTTCACTAATCACAAACCTGCAAAAAGTCCATGTAATCCATTCTATATAGATGGTCCCCAGATAATATCAGAATATTCTCTATATGTCTAAGCTTGGCATCCTGCACAAATTAGTTATTAAAATCAGATAATTTGGTAGAGGAGTGCAACCAAAGATATTTTATGGATACAGTCAGCAATTTCTCATAACCAATTACACATGGCATTCTGAGTCTGTGGGCCAGGGTGGTACACTAATGCCTAGACAAACCCCTAAGATGTCTGACTCATCATGCCTAAGGTGGTATCTTTTTTCTATCAATTTTGTTCCTTTTAAGCTTTGTATATATGCACTTTAAAAATAATGGTAACATTTTAGACAAGTTTTATAATGTGACATAATAAGGGAAAATGCAATAAAAAAGTGAACCATGAGACTATAAAATTCTTAAATTTACAGAAACAGGAATATTGCTGTTATTAGTCTCAATATATGCTTCGTCATCCTTCATAGCTATATTTAAGACATAACATAAAAATGTCAATAATAAGCAAAATCTTAGTTCATCATCATCATCATCATCATCAGAGCCTTATCCCAATTATTTGGGGTCGGCTACATGAATCTTGTTCCGCCAAAGATTTCTATCAAGTGTGGAGAGGGGGATTTCTGCAGCCCATTAAAAAAGCAGCCCAACTAGGCCCGGCAGGGCCCAATGAGGCCTAGCTCACCCAAGTGACAGCCCGCAGGGCCCACTTAGGGAAGAAAGCCCAATAAGTAGTGCTCGAGGAACAACCCTCCTAGGCGGCCTCATGGCTCGGAGGGCCCGAGCATCGGTCAGGTCACAGGAAGGTCAGCGCCCGAGCCATCTCTCCGCCCGAGAGAAGGAGGCATAAGCCGGCCTTTCCGACCCTTCTTCTACCGAACTAAGCCTATCGCCCGGATAGGGCCGGCCTCTCTGAGCTCGGGACGACCGACAAGTATTTATCTCTGCAGCCGTTACGAGTCCGCAGCAGGCAAGACTTCAGGAGGGCAAGGGACTCCTTCTTCCCCGCGAGGACAACGCTCCCACGATAAGGCCATAAAGGCCCACGACGAGGATGTAACCCCCACCTGAAACCCCTCGGCTCGCAGGACTCCCGGCGACGGCGTACTATTTAAACCAGGGATACCCTCCGGTGGAAGGTAAGCCAACAAAGGCAATTATACGCTCAAAACTCCTGAGCACGAACCGCTTCACCCTTCTGGTAGAGAGGGATCTCGTGCCTTAACCTTTTTCCTCCCCGTCATTGCTCCCACCACAGCTCTACTGACTTAGGCATCGGAGGGTTTTGCCCCAGGGACTCCCCCTGGGCCCCCTGATCCGTTTTCCTGTTTTGCAGTTCACAATCTGGTGATCATCAGCCTGCTCAGGAACAGCGCGAGATTTCACCTCTTCATCTGGCGCCGTCTGTGGGAAACGCACAAAGAGTCAACATGGTGAGAAGGAGCTCAGGGAGGAGGTCCGCCAACGAAAGGGGTAAGGCCATGGTAGCAGCAAGGGATGGCCCTTCTAGGGTCTCATAGAACCCTCCCTCCAACGCCAGCGTCCCCGCCGACGGACCACCACCCCCTCCCGCGGCGGTGGGGCTACCCCCTAACGGTGGCGTCGAAGCCTTCCAGGCTCTCAACGCGAAATTGGATGTCCTCGTGGAACTCATGAGGGCCCAGGCGGCTAGGGATGCAAGATCCCACGCTCCATCGGGGAGCCCCCCCCGCAGAAGTACGTCCCAGCACACCGCTGGAGGCCGCTTTACTCTCCGCGGCCAGCAACTCATCCGTAACGGGATTGGAGGACCCTCGCAGGCTCCACCACCGGAACAAGAGGCGTCCTCCACGCCAAGAAAGGGGAAGCGGGGGGCGCGACATCCGAACCCGGAAGCTGACGTTCCCGGAGAACGACAAGACGCTCCCCCCAGCCCCACGGCACGACAGCAACCGAAACTATCCCTCCGGCTGCAGGATTTCGAGAGACGTTTTGCGGAACAAGAGCGCCCTCCGCGCCCTGCAGAAGACCTCTTTCCCAGAGGACGAGGAGAAATCCCCGTTCTCCGAATACATCTTGAAGGCAGAGGTATCTCCCAGAACCTCCATCCCGACCTTCAAGCTCTATGACGGCCAGGGTGACCCGGCCGATCATTACGACAGCTTCGACGCTCTGATGACCCTGCACGGAGCATCGGACCCCATCAAGTGCCGAGCCTTTGTGACCACCCTGGTCCAAGGCGCCCAAACATGGTTCCGAGCCCTCGCCCCCAGATCCATCTGAGACTTCAAACAGTTTGGGCGAGTCTTCAAAGAGAGTTTCGCCGGAAGTGCCCCCCCAAGGTCAGTAGCGGGGCTCCTGGCCCTTAAGCAGGCGCAAGGGGAAAGGCTCCGGGCTTACGTCCACCGATTTAAATAGGAAGCCCTGAGAATCCCCCGCCTGGACGTAGCCTCAGCCACAACCGCACTGACTGGGGGCACCAGGGACGAGAATCTCCACCGTGAACTTGTCCTCCACCCTCCCTCGACCCTTGCCGAGCTAGTGACTCTGGCACTGCGCCACGCCGAGTGCGAAGAAGTACTCAGCGCTTGTCGAGACGCAATCGGCTCGGGTCGGGAGGGGGACAAGAAGCAGGCCTCCGAGCCAAATCCTAGCTCGGGAAAGAATTGAGACCGTGATGGAGAGCGCAAGCGGAAGTTCGAGCGGTACACCCCACTAGCCGCACCGGTCTACGAGATCTATGAAGACATTAAAGACTCGGGACTCCTCCGCCAGCCCGAGCCGATGAGGTCGAAGAACCGCAATCGCGACAGGCATTGCTTGTTCCACGGCGATCACGGGCACCACACCGGTGATTGCCACCAGCTCCAGGACGAGATCGAGCGTCTCATCCGTCAGGGGCACCTGGCTCGGTTCACGACCGAGCGCAAAGAAGGCCGAGGCGCCGCAGAGGAGATCGACAACGCCCCCCGAGGGGTCCACATCAACGTCATCTCCGGAGGGACGGCATCAGGCGGCGACAACAGCCGAGGAAGGAAGCATCATCCTGAGCGGGCGAGCCGAGCCATAGAGCCCCCCAAGGCCCCGCCGAGTGAGCCCCAAGTCATAGTCTTTACTGACCGAGACCTGGAAGGGCTGAACACCCCGCATGACGACGCCCTCGTTATCTCAGCCACAATAAACCATTGTAACGTAGATAGGATTTTAGTTGACAATGGGAGTGCACCTGATGTATTATCTTACGACTGTTTCCTTAAGATGGGGGAAGATCCATCCAAGCTCCGCCCGGTCCGAATGCCCATCTGCGGGTTTAATGGCCTGACCACCTACCCCGAGGGAGCCCTAAGCCTGCCGGTTACTCTCTGCACCCCACCCAAAACCGTTACGGTCATGGTGGACTTCATAGTGATTAAAGGTATGATAGCGTACAACGCCATCTTCGGTCGGAAAATCCTCAGCCGAATAAAGGTAGTACCGTCTACCTATCACCAAAAAATGAAGTTCCCCACCAAAAATGGGTTGGGGGAAGTCCGAGGTAACCAGGCCACGGCCAGGAGGTGCTACAATATCTCGGTGGAAGCCACAAGGCCGGACGGGAAAGACAAGGGCCACCGGGGAGTCGAGGAAAAAACCGCAACCACCGAGCCTGGTGGCGAGTTACTGACAGTTTTTCTGAACAATGACCCAGCCCTAGGAGTAAGGATCGGAGCCAACCTACCACCCAAGGAACATCAGCAATATAAGAAATTCCTTTCTGAGTACATCCGAGTCTTTGCTTGGTCCGACGATCAACTCCTCAGGATACCGGAGGAGACCATGATGCACAAGCTCAACCTCGATCCCGCCATGAGACTCGTACAGCAGCGCAGAAGGAAACATGCACCAGAGAAGCAGACGATCATCAAGGCGCAAGTCACCAAGGGACAGAAGACTGGCCTTTTCAGACCGGTCCTGTACCCGGCGTGGCTAGCCAACGTCGTCCTAGTACCAAAAGCTTTAGGCAAGTGGCGGATGTGCGTGGATTTCACCGACCTGAACAAGGCTACCCCCAAGGACTATTATCCGTTACCGAACATCGACCAATTGGTTGACTCAACCTCGGGCAACAAGATACTCAGTTTCCTAGATGCCTATTCAGGTTATCATCAGATCAGAATGGATCCAGAAGACATTGAGAAGACCGCCTTCATCACCGACTACGGCGTATACTGCTACACCCGGATGCCTTTCGGGTTGAAGAACGCTGGAGCGACATACCAAAGGCTGGTCAATCACATGTTCGAGGAGCAACTAGGTCGGAATGTCGAGGCTTACATTGACGACATGCTCGTCAAGACCCCCAAGGCCCCAGACCACTTCACCGACCTCGCTGAAACCTTCGGCACCCTCCTGAAGTACAACATGGAGCTCAATCCCGCCAAGTGCGCCTTCGGAGTAAGATCTGGGAAATTCTTGGGTTTCTTGGTCACTCAGCGTGGGATCGAAGCCAACCCCGATAAAGTCCAGGCCATCCTGGACATGCGCCCGCCTACCCGCGTCAAGGACGTCCAGCGCCTAACTGGGCGTGTCGCCGCTCTCAGCCGATTCCTATCCCGTGCGGCTGAACGATGCTTGCCCTTCTTCAAACTGTTGAGGGGACCCAAACTAGCATCTGCTACGTTCGCATGGGATGAGGAATGCCAAAAAGCGTTCGCCGAGCTCAAGGAGTTCTTAGCCTCGCCCCCGGTGCTCTCCAAGCCCGTGCCGGGTGAGGTCCTGCTGCTCTATCTCTCGGCTACGCCATCAACTGTTAGCTCAGTCCTAGTTAGAAATGACTTGGGAACTGAGAGGCCGGTCTACTACACCAGCAAGGTGCTCAACGAGGCCGAGAGGAGGTACCCCGCAACCGAGAAACTCGTGCTAGAGTTGGTTACCTCCGCCAAGTGCCTATGACCCTACTTCCAGGGGCACCCCATCACCGTGCTAACCGGCGAACCGTTAAAGAAGATTTTGGCCCACCCCGAAGCCTCGGGGCGACTCGTCAAATGGGCGATTCTGCTTGGGGCCTACGACATCTCGTACCGCCCGCGCTCAGCCATAAAAGGCCAAGCGCTCGCCGACTTCATCGCCGAAAGCACCATCCCGACTGAGGAGAGATCTCCGTCCGCGCCCGGGCCGACCTGGGAACTGTTCGTCGACGGATCCTCCAACTCGGTCGGTAGCGGTGCAGGGATCCTCTTGAGGTCCCCCGAAGGAGTAGAGCTGCGGTACGCCTTGAAATTCAACTTCCAGGCGTCCAACAACGCTTCCGAGTATGAAGCCCTTATCTCGGGAGCACGCATGGCCCGACGGTTGGGGGTTGAGCGAGTCAGGATCCACACCGACTCCCAGCTGGTCGCTAGCCAAGTCAACGGCGAATACGAAGCTCGAGAGGCACCAATGATCGAGTACCTCCAGCTGGTCAGAGGTCTGGCCCAACAGTTCGAGGGATTTGAGGTAGTCCGAATAGCTCGGGAGGAAAACTCCTGAGCGGACGCCCTCTCTCGATTAGCCTCCTCGCTCGACCCTGAGGGTACCCGATCAGTCCTCCTCGAAGAGCTAGAGCGCTCGAGCATTGACTCGGAGCTCCTAGCCGTTGACCCGGCCCTTCCAAGCGACTGGCGCTCCCCCTACCTGTCTTGGCTCCGGGACTCCCGAGAGCCCTCTGACCCTCGGGAAGCCCGCCGAATGAAGTATCAAGCCCGACGCTTCATCATCCTCGACGACACTCTTTACCGAAGATCTTTCTCCGGTCCTCTCCTGAAGTGTCTCGGCCCCGACGAAGCCAGCCGAGCCATCCAAGAAACTCATGAAGGCCTGTGCGGAGCGCATTCAGGAGGAAGGTCGCTGGCCAGGATCCTGCTACGGCAGGGGTACTGGTGGCCCACCCTGCAGCGCGACTGCACGACTCACGTACAGTAATGCGACCGGTGCCAGCGATTCGACCACTTGGTCCATCAGCCGGCTACGGAGCTCATCACCCTTACCGAGCCTTATCCTTTCACTCGGTGGGGGATCGACATTCTCGGGCCGTTCCCTACGGCTCAATCCCAGAAGAAGTTCATCATCGTTGCCATCGACTACTTCACCAAATAGATCGAGGCCGAAGCCACGGCAAGGATCACCGAGACAGTCGTCTGGAGTTTCATCTGGAAGTCGATCATTTGTCGCTTCAGCATCCCCCGAGTAATAGTGAGCGATAACGGTAGGCAATTCGACTCTCGTTATTTCCGAGACAGATGCGCCGACCTAAACATTCACAACCACTTCACTTCGGTCGCCCACCCTCAAGCCAACGGGCTGGTCGAAAATGCCAATAAGACTATCCTAAAAGGCATAAAGATCAGATTCAGCAAGGCCAAGGGTAGCTGGCTCGAGGAACTACCTAGCGTACTTTGGTCACACCGAACGACTCCCAGAACGGCAACCGATGAAAGTCCTTTCCAATTGGTATACGGCACTGAGGCCGTTATTCCGTTAGCACCTCTTTGATAGAGGGATATCCCTCAATTAACCCGGGGATAAGTAACTTTTTATCCTTTTTTTACTTTGATACGAGAATAACATTAGTCCACTTAACAAGCTGGATATCCCTCGGTTGAGCGGGATACATTGAACCACCTAAAACGGTCGGACAAATTACCCCTCTCGCATCCCTCTCGCATCGGTTCCTATTCTACCCTTCGTTCTTCCCAACACTGCTCGTCCTGTCCTCTCCAACAGACATCGCGCAACGCGCCTCTGTCCTCGGTTCGTCTTCGTCCCGACCTCATCTCGCGCAGCAGCTACCCCCGTCCTCCTCTCCTTCTCACGCATCTGCCATGGACTCCTGTCTCTCGACCTCAGGTAGGTCACCGGTGTCTTCCTTCTCTTGCCTTCGAGCTGTCGGCCTGAGGTAGGCACCCGGAGTGATTCTCCTCTCGTCTTCACGGAAAGGTTCATCGTCCTCTCCCGACGTGAGGTAGGCAGATCCCGACTTCGGCCACATCCCCATCTCTCTCAAAGCCCTCTGGAGATGTGATCGCCATGTGGAAACCCTAGCTCACGGGTCGTCCTTTCGCATGGTCCTCTCGCCAGTCAACACCCCTTTTGTGTGATAGCCTTGAAACCCTAGGTCACGGGCCTGGTTTTCATCCCATCCCGTCTGAGCAGCAGGGGGCTGGTGGACTTCGACCCCCATCCCCTCTCCATAAGTAGGGTTGCTGTGGGAATGTTCTCCCGCCCCCCTTCGTTGCGCTAGCAATCGGTTCCCTCTCTGTCTGCGTGTGTTTACGGTAGGCGTCGATTTACATTTTGCGCGAATGCTCTTCCCCCTTCCTATTCTCTGTTCTTATTATTGTGCAACTTATCTCCCATTTTTGGCTATCACACATGTTCTTTGCACTTTACATTCCGGCCACCTCACGCCGACGGTGAATATCTTAGTCTTTGTATCTGCTATTAAATCAATTGTAAGAAAGAAGATGTTGAGAACACCCATTCTTGGGTGGGGAGATTTTCATGTTTATGTCTCATCGTCTTTTTTGAATATACTACCACAGTGCTGCTTCAATATAAGTTGATAATGGACTTGAACATACTATCATTGTGAATATAGACGTATGTTTGAACATACTACCCTTAAAACTATTTTGCTATTTTTCCTTCATGTGGTTAATGTTACCAGTCATCTAGGTTGCAGTTATGTATCTTTTCTCTTCCACTTAGCTTGGTATTTCATATCCTTTGTCGTCTTCTCATGTAGCATCTAATATGTCTCCAGTTCATTCAAGAACTATCCCGATGAATAAATGCTTTCTGAAAATATCTTTTCATGTCTGAAAGTTGAGAAGTGTGCGAAGAGACTCAATAAATTAGAACTTCAGGTCCAATGTTGTATGCATATGCATTTGAATGATTGTTCTACTCTCTAATCTCAGCTATATGATTCAGATTTTCTGAAAGAAACTTAATGTTCTAGGACTTTTGACTATCCAGATTTAGAGGACTATGTCTTCTCCCCTGTTGCCGTCTTCTTGATTTACTAATATGTCTCCAGTACATTCAAGAACTATCCCCATGAATAAATGCTTTCTGAAAATAGCTTTTCATATCTGAAAGTTGGGAAGTGTCCGAAGAGACTCAATAAATTAGAACTTCAGGTCCAATGTTGTATGCATATGCATTTGAATGATTGTTCTTATCTAAATCTCAACTCTATGATTCAGATTTCCTGAATTAAACTAAATGTTCTATGACTTTTGTCTATCCAGATTTACAGGACTCTGTCTTCTCCCATCATTTGGATGACATGATGTCACAGTCTGGTATGTTTTGACTTCTCCCCCTTTTGTAATTGTCATCTGCTTCAGAAGAAATTAGATCTGCAATTGCCATATAATTTGTGCTGTTATTGTGTCCATTAATTGTCATGTAAATATGTAGTTGCCATGCTCTATTATGTCATATATCTTACAAGAGCATATATATACAGCTACTCATATGATTGATTGTTTCAAAATATATATGATGTGCATCTTCTCATTTACTTATGGTCATGGGTTCATTATATGTTATATTGTCTCATTAATTTCTCATGGCAAATAACATTACACCTGTAAATCTGTTCTCATCATGCAAAAATGAATTCATTTAACCAAGACATAAACCATCCTTTTTCTCTTATCTAACGTTCATTCTTATTCTTTCCTTCATGCATTCTTCTTATAACATGTATTGTTATGGTGGCCCTCAATTATAAGCTATAGTCTCATTGACCCCTGGCCGGCATACATATATCGGTGTAACTCTGATTTACTGTGTCAAAATATCCACATTTGACAGATGAACTAACTACGTAAGTGCATTTACTCTGCTTATATGATGTACATGATATCAATGAACATGATTAAAAAGGCCATAACAGATCATGCCATTTTATTGATATACATCACATACTGCAATCCATGGAAATTAAAAAATTAGTTTGGCTTAAGAAAAGTAGCAGACTTACGTAACACTCCATGAACATAAGAAAGTGCAAATAATGAGAGTACATTTTATCTTGTAAAAAATTTAGTAGCCAATTATTTTACTATAAGTAGCAGATGGATGACTAATCAATGGTGAGCAGACTCACCCCATTATGTTGTGTTTCGGAATAGGTGCCCTATGGACGTCGAAAATGGATACAATATTCTTGAGCTTCTTGTACAAGAGTTGGTTCAGGGTGATTTTAGTCTGTCTGATGCATGGGACATTCTGCGGAAGTCGTTCAACAAACAGTGTGGCACAAACTTTTCTGTCTCTCACTTGAAGCATAGACTAGGCTTCTATAAAGCATTCCATGTCATAACTCAAGAATTAATTGTAAGTGGGACTTTCACATGGGACCGTGACTCTAAGCAACTACTTGGTAGCGATCTATCATGGGAGGCCTATAACGAGGTGTGTAAGAGCATGACCATAAAACAACGTCTGTAATGCTTTCACTTGGTGTGCCCTAACCCCTTGCCGTAAATATTTTGCAGTTTAATCCGCTCGTTATGTGGTTTAAGGGGAGGACATTGCCCTCGTATGAACTTATTCATTCTACATTCCGTACGTGGGACAATCTTGGAGTGTGAATTTTTAAGCATGTCTCATTATTGGCCAATGACCCTGATAATTTGCTTGAATATGTGGTTTCATTTGAATACCTCATTTATTGTACTCCTAAATGAAACTATTTGGTCGTTATTGTCATTGTCTTCTTATATTATCTTTTCTACTTCTTTTAGATAAATATGTTACGGATAGGAAGGGCAAGAGTCGTGTGTGCAACTGGAGTGGACGTTCAGACACAGTTTTGTGCAATCTTTTGGTTGATGAATATCACAAGAACATGTGTCAACAAGGCCATTTCAAAGCACATGTGTGGAATGAAATCGTCCGCCCATTCAACGAGGCGACAAATCAATTTTTAGACAAGTGTAATTTAATGAACAGGTGGAAGAACTTGAAAAAAAGGTATCACTTGAACAATTGCTTGGTAGTACTGGTTGGGGTTGGGACGATGACAAGAAACTTCTTGTGCCTCCTGATGAGGGTGCTTGGGCAGAGGCAATAGCAGTATGTTCAATTTCATTTGACAGCACTAAAATTTATACAAGTTAGGTCTTATTCACCTAATAAATGTTATCATCTCCTCGAAATTCAGACTAACACTGAGTACAAGACCTTATTGGGGAAGCCTTTCGAGTGCAAAGAGCAAATGGACATATTGTGTGGGAAGACAATGGCGCGAGGAAGTCTTGTATTCAACACTAATGCTCCTGTCGTTGATTTGGATGATCGAAGGTCGGTAGGTGACGATGAGACATCTCTACCGCAACAAAGGACCGAGGATGGTAATTGGGGCCACCAAACTTCAATGGGCCCCCTTGGTGGTATTGGACATGCACCTCCCCTAGATGTTGAGCAAGAATTCAACCCTTTCTTTATGCCCCCGTCACAATGTCCCACACAGCATGAGGGTATATCTCGATCAGACTACGGACGGCAGCATACACTTCAGTCCCGTTTACCTTCTCAACAGTTCTCGTGTGGGACTGGAGAGTATACGCCTTCACCACCCGCTAAGCGTCGCACCGATGATGAGGCAACCTCCCCAAATAAGGCAAGGTGTTCTGGGACCCCTGCTTATAGGAGAACGAGGCAAAAGCGCAACAAAAACATGGATGGAACAGTAGACGCATTGGAAAGGCTATGTTCACTGAATGACGAAAGGCTTCAATTGCACAAGAGCCATAGCGTTCCTTCATCCTCTTCGGTAGGCACGATTGACGATCCATGCTCAATCAAGATGTGTTTACAGAAGCTGAAGAGTCTTCCTGGCTTCACCCATGACATGTTGTACAGGGCAGCCAAGTTGTTCAAAGAGGCAGATTTCAGAGCAATCTTCATGGCCCTCGATGACGAAGACAAGTTGGGGTGGATCTTCTATCAAGATCCGTGAGTTGGTGCTAGTTATTGCTGGTGTTATGAATTGGAGTATGTGGTTATTACTATGGATGGTGTTGTACTACTTCAAACTCTGATGTTGTATCGTTTATGGTGTTGTACTACTTAAAACTTTGATGTTGTATCGTTTATGGTGTTGTACTACTTCAAACTCTGATGTTGTATCGTTTATGGTGTTGTACCAAACTCTGATTTTACTATTTGTATGATGTCGTATTTCTATGGAGTTGTTGTAATCATTGTTAACTCATTTCACAAAGGTGTCTATTGCTTGCTTCTGTCCTATTGCAGGGAAGCAAGAAGTTTGGTAATGGGAAACTTTAAGTGTTACGTCGTGTGGGTTGGGCGCTCTCTAGGATTGTACTACACTTGGGAAGAGTGTTATGCGCAAGTCAACGGATACCCAGGGGCTAAGTTTAAGGGATTCAGGTCCATTGAAGAGGCCGAGGAGGCATTGAGAGGTCAAATGCCTGTAAATGTCGTGCCTCATGGAGGGCAATTGACGCATGCGAGGCCATTGATCAGGGGTGGACATGAAGACGTTAATGTGCCAACCCTAATGCAGCAGACGCCTGCCCTCGTTTCATTCCAAAATCTGGCCATCATATTGCTTTTGTTGATTATCCTACTCTGTGTTCTTTTTGTATTGCTGGGAATGCTTGTTATCTTATTACGAGGCCGCTAAGTTGGTCAGTTATGTAGACGTGGGTTACTTTGTGACTGTATATGTATCTTGACTTATGGATTTCATTCCAATCATGACTTTGTAGTATTATCAATCATCAATCAATGTATGTCATGCAAACTTATGTGACTAAGCTGTAGCACTTCCTAACATTGACCTGCGTGTAATTGTAGTACCCCATATAAACGAATCAACGTTGACTAGGGACATTCTATTGGAGGAGAATGAGGTGTTCCACATAGTTGGTTCGATAATATACAACGATTTAATGGGAGAAGATTTCGAAGATGAGGTTCCAGAAATGGTAAGGAGGCCCATGCATACCTCGCGGTATGGTGGGCATGCTTGGATCCACAATATTCTTGCTGGTCATGAAAGACGATGCTATAATATGTTCAGGCTTAACCCTACGATGTTTACACGCTTACGGGATGTTCTACTAGAAAGGGGCTTGATCAAAGATAATCGGTCTGTTACTGCCAATGAACAATTAGGTATGTTCTTATATGCTATGGGACATGGTGTGGCAACAGGAGCCTTGTGTGAGCACTTCCAACATTCATCGCAAACTATAAGCTTTTATGTTAATACTGTGACGAGGGCACTTGTGGAACTTAGACACACCTACATTCAACTCCTTACAGTAGGTGATGACGTCCATCCGTTCATACGACACCAGAACAAATTCTACCCGTTCTTCAAGGTACTATACTGGACACGAGATCATTTATTATTGGAAATTACTCATGTGCATCGCAATTCTTATTCACGATACAATATTTTCCAATACTGAAGCACTTGATAGTGGATGTGTAGGATGCTATCGGGGCAATTGATGGTACCCACATACCCGCGAATGTAGTGCGATCGAAGCACCCACGCTATCAGAATCGCAAACAATAAGTCACACAAAATGTCATGGCAGTTGTCTCATTTGATTTACAATTCCAATACCTTTCTGTGGGGTGGGAAGGTTCGGCCGGTGACCAAAAGATCTTGAGGCATGCAATAGAGCATGGTGGATTTGGGGTGCCTCCAGGTAACTTCACTCCTTCGACTTATAGTAACAATTTTCAATAATCTCTATTCATTCTACTTCGCCGCTTATTGCTTCCTTGCAGGCAAATACTATCTGGTTGATCTGGGTTACGCAAATACTGGGAGTTTCATTGCACCGTATAGGAATGAGCGATATCATATAGCCCAGTTCCAAGGCCGTGGTAATACAGCATATCGTAGCTTACGAGACAAGTTTAATCACCGCCATGCCCAATTAAGGAATGTAGTAGAACGAGCATTTGGGGTTTTGAAGATGCGGTTTGCAACTTTAAAGAAAGGGAACATGTATCCTTTTCGAACTCAAATACTAATGGTAGTTGCCTGCTGTGTGGTACACAACTTCATTCGTCGAGAACATGGTGAGGATTACTACTTTTTGCATGCTCCGAGTGTCGAAAATGATGCAGGGGATGTAGATGTTGATCCTACTGCACCCGTGGCATCTCGTGACATCCACGAGGGAGGGGTGTTAAGGGACACTATTGCTACCCAATTATGGCTCCAGAATTAAGATTTTTTTGAAAAATTTCAGACAGTAACCGACTATATTCAGAACATGTTGATGTCTATGTTTGTATTGAACCTGGCCATTTCATTTATCGCTATTGCTGCTCTCAAATTTTAAATGCTTGCTTCATTAATGTATCATAATGTATTAATGCGGTCAGTTTGCAATGTATAGGATTTAGTGTTTTAAAGTAACTACGCATGCCCGGTATATATTTGCAGGTTTGCTGTGCATCAACTCTAGTGTGTTTCAACGTGTTTGTTGCCCCCATTCACCTATGTGAATAGCAGGGGCAATTGTGGGTGGTGGAGGGCACAGTCGAGCAACCCCACCTCACTTATGCATGCTGTCTTCATATGGGTTTTATGGACGATGGCGGCATCACGTCATGATCCACCTGGAGTATGGGTAATGATGATTTGGGAGACAATGACATATTTGTTCAATGGTTGGCTGTCCGGTTGTGACAACCCCACTTGAATGGATGATAATCTTTTATTCCTCCCTGAGCCCAATCTGTTTCCTCACCTTCCTCTTCCACTACGCTGCATCATGAATTATTTTAAAATTTAGGTACGTGATATTCTCTGATTAATTCTCATCTTTTGATATAAGAGTTAGTGTTTTAACTTTTCATATTTGTCCCTCATTTTCTGTTGCAAGGTATAACAATTTCATATCAACTCAAGAACCCTAATTTTTATGATTTATTCTTCATCTTTCATATGTACCCAGGTATGGGGATCTACTCTTGTGTGTTTCAATATTTGTTCATTTCTTTTGATTTTTTGTATCAATTCAGTTTTCTTGCGCTCTGCAATGATATCACTAACATGTATGTCCCTACTCCTTCATGATAGTCTACGTTCTCAAAATACAGGCATGCAGTTGAATATTTTTTTGGCATGAGTTAACAAAGCTAAAATAGTGACCTGCGGCTATGATTTAACAAGGCATGATTTACAGGCATCCGGACCCAACATCCCTGTGGCTACTTGGCATTGTCAATGTAGAGACAAACAAGGGGTTTTGATGCCAACGACGGCTTATGCAGCCTAACATTTAATATGTCAATTTTCTATTATGTGAAATATTCCATTTTTCACTGACTTGTAGTCCCCTACTGCAGGTCTGTAGCTACTGGATGCATTTCTGTGCAGCAAGAGTCTTTTTGTGGAGAGCATCTCAAATATGCTATGCCGCCATCTTTCTTGGTATTAAAGATTCTGTCCCATCCCATTATACTGATTGCAATCAATTTCAGGCGGCAGTGTTTTTTAGATGCCCATAATAATGATGGCAAATTCTAACAGGTGAGACAATGTTTTCTAAAAAAATTGATTGTCTCTTGATTTCTTGTAGCAATGTTGTAGTTGATATCTAGGCTAGAAAAATTGGCATGTCTGGCTATGTACTAGGTTATCTGAAGTTGAACTCATAAGAAAACTCTCCGCCCAACACTGCCATGAACTTGATATTATACCATTTTGGGATTCAGATTTCCTGTAAAAATAACATTGTCATGCTGTGTTGGATGAGGTGCGGATATTTGTTGGTGATGAAGACCTTGAGCATGTTTGAGAAGTTTAAATAATTCTATGGCAGTGATAATCATGTATTTGTCATTGGATGTTATTTGACATATGTTTACAACATTCATTTACAGAGGTGACCAACTGTTCTTACTTTGCCTTGATAATCATAAGTGCAGTAGAAGGGTCACATAACTTCTTGCTATCCATTAATAAGGTGCTACAGCCATGTTGGGACGAACGAAGGGTAGAATAGGAACCGATGCGAGGGGGATGCGAGAGAGGTAATCTGTCCGACCGTTTTAGGTGGGTCAATGTATCCCGCTCAACCGAGCGTTATCCATCTTGTTAAGTGGGCTACTGTTATTCTTGTATCATAGCAAAAAAATGATAGAATCAAGTCCAGTGTGTTTCAGCATGTTTGTTGCCCCCATTCAACTGTGTGAACAGCAAGTGCAATCCCAGGTGGTGGAGGGCACATCCGAGCAACCCCACCTCACTTATGCATGCTGTCTTCATATCGATTTTATGGACGATGGCGGCATCACGTCATGATCCACCTGGAGTATGGCAATGATGATTTGGGAGACAATGACATAATTGTTCAATGGTTGGCTGTCCAATTGTGACAACTCCACTTGAATGGATGATAATATTTTATTCCTCCCTGAGCCCAATCTATTTCCTCACCTTCCAGACACTACAAATTTCTAATTTTCCCCTCATTTTTGATACAAGAATAAGTGTAGCTAGGTCTAATTTTCTACATTCATTCCTCATCATGTTGATTGCTTTACTTTAGTTGCATATGATGCATTTAATACCACCTGTAGCATATTACAACCTTCCATGTTTAAAATGTAAAGTGTTAGTCATGCTGAATGAGATCCTTAGCTGTAACATAACATGCACTCTCATGCACCTTTAAACAAAAGAGCATTATAATTCTAAGCTTGTCCCTCATTTTCAATTGCATCAAGTGACCTCCTGTGTTGATTATGATTTTTGGAGCTTATCGTTTATTTACTCTTGTAACTCTTGGTAGACCTACAATTATAGATTTGGCATAGCAAAAACTATACTCATGTAGCATCGCTTAGTATATTTATATAGAGTGTGGGCATTACCTGTCTTTGAAATATATTTACAACATTCGTACTCACATAGCTCAAGAATTATTACTTTGGCTTCATAACCATGACATTGTTATAATTGGTCAAATAGCTTCCTGTTCCATTAGGAAGCTGGTACAGACTACAGAGGGTCATTTTTGTATACAGAACTTGTAACTTCTGAGAAGGATATATATATATATATATATATATATTTGTGTTCATTATGTTGATATGGTAAGTTTAGTGCTATTGCCACCATGTTGCAGTATCTGGATATGCCCCACCTCAGGATCCTAATATGTATGCACATGGAACATATCCAGGATATGCTAGCTACCCACAGTAGCAACAGGTCGTTTCACAATTCATTTCCATACATATATTTATAATTGAGAGGAATGGTTAAACTTCAATTGGGCAATAGTCAGTCTGTTCATTTTTATTCTTTTTCTTTCTTCCCTATTTTTATTTGTTCATGCACGTCCTCTACCTTAAATAGTGCTTAGAGGGCAAAAGCTCTCAATTATTCCTGGCTTGTTTTGATACTGATATATTCTTTGGCATTGTTCTATGAATATTGAAGGTGTCCCTTCGTTACACTTCTCAATTATTTTAATTGTCAATTCAAAAAACAAATTCAGATCAACTCAGGTATGTGAAAGTTTAAGATTTAATCCTCATCTTTCATATGGACCCAATTATGTGGATCAACTATGGTATATTTCATCATTAGTTAATTTCATTCTATCTCACATACATAGGCTTTAGCTGCCAAAAGAAGGAGCATGTATCCAATTGATCTTTCTATTTATCCATGCATATGAGTTGTATGTTGTTCGAACACTAACAGTAGTGGCAGGGATGGTCATGGAAGTCATGGAAGTGGCCCAAATTGGCCAAGGATATTCCAGGTAACCGGTAGACTGCTGATGTGTTTTTTGAATGAGCAGAATTGAGTCATGGGTTGGCCATCTAATCGGTAGACTAGCGATTTGTAGTACAAGTTCTGTGCTCGTGGTACTCTGAATCATGGGTTGCCCAAAGTTCCTGCAGTTTGTCATCCCTGAACTCATTCCCATCACTGTCAGAGTTCTCACGTAAATGAGAAGAAAGGGGAAGAGACAGCAAAAGGAGAACCCTTACCTAAATGAGTGGAGACTTGGCATTTTATTGGAACATCATGTTTAATGGAACATTACAAAGAATTGACATGTCCCTTTGCTATTACTTTAAGATTCAATAGTTTATATGATTTTCATTTGCAGTACAGAGCACTATTGATTCAATAGTTTATATGACATGTCCCTTTTATTTTATTTACAGTACCGAGCACTATTGATGCAGGCGATGCAGAGCATTGATGATGCAGCCCAAGAAATTTATGGATTTTGATATTCCATGCCTTGGTGATTGCCACCATGTTATTATATGAGATAGTGATGATTCTTTCATCCATTGTAAAGGTTTTGTTCTTGTCTTCTTGCAAAATGTATGAATTTCAATATGTTACATTTAATTGCGATAGTCATATCCGGTTGTATGAATTACTAAATTCAATCGAAAGTATCTGCAACCAGTTAAATATTCTTATCTTGTGTGGCAATCACATGTTGCATACATATGTCTATATAGCCCACTTGCAACATATATATATATATATATATATATATATATATATATATATAATCAAATGCACGGAGCTATGTTAACATAGCTGCATTAAAGTAGTTATGCAACTACGGTAATGCAGCTATGTTAACATAGCGGGGATTTTTGTTTACAAGTAACCCAGGTTTTGAATGGGGAGGGAGAGGTAATTGTTTTTAGAATGGGGGTAATTGTTTCATAGTATACATATTATTTTGATGTGTAAGAATATATAATAATATTATTATTGATGTTTTAAAATCAACATGGCCAATAAGATGATATATTTATAAATGGAAATCGTAAAATATGTGTTGTGATATATTTTATCTTTATCATGTAATCATAATTTTTATTTTGAGATAATTTCACATATAAATTATGGCGCACAACATGTCACGGAAAGGTTCACTAACTACCTCAAAAAAATGGGGAGTAATTTGTGATTTAGAAGAGAGGTTAATCATTTGACAGAAATGTAGTGCACATTATCGTTGTATGTCGACGGACAGGTACTACATCGACGGAAGTAGACGTCTCTCACGCGTGTATAATTATGTATTTGATCGAAAGGTAGCGGGACAACTAATTATTTTTAAGGAACATTTGTACAATTATTAAGTATATTACGAATTTGTGACCAAATATTATCCGCACATATTTGAAATTACGTGTCGAATTTGAGATAAAAATTTTATCTACCTATTTTCCACCATCATATACTTTTGATATTGTTTCTCGTTAAATATTTACATCTACTACTTCCTTGACCTTTATTTACTTTATAATATATTGACTAAATAAATGTATTAATTAAGTTGGGCATTGATTGAGGGGGCATTTAAGATAATATTGGCGGTAGAAGGTGCAAAATATAAAATGTAAGAAGTATTAGTAATATTGTTTGGATGGGAGGGGCACTTAAGTCAATGTATAGAGTTATCCCATGATTTATCCTTCTATAAAGCCAAAGTACTTGGAATAAAAGGGAGGATAACCTCTTTTGTCCTAGAAGGATAACCAATTACCTACCAAAGTAAAATAGAACAATTAAGAGGACAGACTAATCTAGGAGGGATAACCCCCTATTTAGCTATTCCTCTATCAAAGAGGTGCTTGAGGAACACGTTTGTGTCACACATCAAGTCTGAATCTCAAGTTAGATAAGCATCTGAGAAATATTTTATTCCCATCTTCAACAAATTTGTCATATAAACAAAATTTTCTGTGTAGGGCATCAGAGATATATGCAATCCTTCTAGAACTCCCTCTTTAGACTAATTATGTCTTTCTGGGAAAGGATGGCTTGAGGTTATGATCACTTAATTGGATTTATACTTGTACCATGCCTTGTGTTTTCTCTTAAAGATGATTTTGGGTCCTTATCATCGCTTTAGTGCTATTTAATTTTCTTTTGATATAGATTTGACAATACTCTAACTTAGCCTCTTTTAGTACTTCTCTTTGGTAGCACCATCCAGAAGTGCATGGGATTTTTATGGTATTTAAGTACTGTGACAAGTAACATAGCATATCATATGGGAAGGTTGTTCCAGAGAAATGAGGAACTTGGGTAATCATGAAGCCTTTGTCCTGCCAATTTGTGATGAAATTTAATGGGTTTAATAAGAGTCAGATCTGGAAGTTGATTGCATATTGAAAGTAACTTTTACAATTAATGGTCTCCCTGGCAAGAGTCATACAATGGAAGTCTTGTACAAGGTGATTCCACGGGAAGATAAATTTTTTTTTTCATGTGGGGATTTTTTTTTATCACATCAAGTAAGTGATCAAGCGGTTCAACGATAGATGTGTGGAGTCTGGATATCCTCAGCTGTGCCAGATGGAGGCAAAGGATTATGGACTAGAGACTTCTTGGAGAACAGAAACTTTGGCCCTATTTTTGGTGGAAAACTTATGCCATATGAATGAGAATAGCAGTGATGAATTATTATTGATACGGGATATGATGGGGAGATCACTGATTCACTGCCATCGTAATGGCCACCTTGACTTCACCCACCACTTGATGGTCACTTGAGTTCTATTGTCGTCCATCTTCATGGTTATGGTCTTTTCTTACCGTGGCCATGTGGATTTTTCATTTTCTTATTTGTTTTAGCATTTTCCTTGTTTCTTATGACCACTGGATGAACTCACATCTAATGGTGTGTCTTTGATCTATGTTGCATACCACAAAACCATAGGATGATTAAGAAATGCTTAGTCAAGAGAAAACAAAAAAATGAAAAGTTTATAAATCATGCTATTTTTCTTTCTCCGACGACAATTTACATGGCATGGGTTTTCTTCTACATAATTTCACCAATGACATCTCAATGTCTCGGTGAGTTCGTGGTCATTGTGGCTCGAGGACGGGCGGCCTCCGTCTTTAAGGTGCCATTTTTGTGGTTGATTTTAGTGACTAATATCATCATGTTCAAATGAAAAAATAATAATTGAAGATAGATTTTAGAAAAAATTGGACACGAGAGAGGGAGGGAGAGAGAGAGACAGAAGTGCAGCAATTGGCCGGTTGGTCTTGCCAATGTTGAACTTGTTATCAAAGTGACACTCTTATTAAAGAATATATATTTGGACTCGAGCGCTCAATAAAATCGACCACTCTAGTGGTAGGAGAAAACGTTTTCTTCTGCTTTTTAAGGGGAATAATTGAGGATGTAGTACGGGATTGAGCTCTTCCGACCAGAGGATGATTAAGAAGTGCTTAGTCAAGAGAAAACAAAAAAAACGAAAAGTTTACTAACCATGTTATTTTTCTTTCCCCGGTGACAATTTGCATGCCATGGGTTTTCTTCTACATAATTTCACCAATGACATCTCAATGTCTCGGTGAGTTCGTGGTCATTGTCGCTCGAGGACGGGCGGCCTCCGTCTTTAAGGTGCCATTTTGTGGTTGATTTTAGTGACTAATATCATCATGTTCAAATGAAAAAATAATAATTGAAGATAGATTTTAGAAAAATTAGACACGAGAGAGGGAGGGAGAGAGAGAGAGACAGAAGTGCAGCAATTGGCCGGTTGGTCTTGTCAATGTTGAACTTGTTATCAAAGTGACACTCTTATTGAAGAATATATATTTGGACTCGCGCGCTCAATAAAATCGACCACTTTAGTGGTAGGGGGAAACGTTTTCTTCTGCTTTTTAAGGGGAATAGTTGAGGATGTAGTACGGGATTGAACTCTTCTGACTAGAGGATGATTAAGAAGTGCTTAGTCAAGATAAAACAAAAAAAATGAAAAGTTTATTAACCATGCTATTTTTCTTTCCCCGGCGACAATTTGCATGGCATGGGTTTTCTTCTACATAATTTCACCAATGACATCTCAATGTCTAGGTGAGTTCGTGGTCATTGTCGCTCGAGGACGGGCGGCCTCCGTCTTTAAGGTGCCATTTTTGTGGTTGATTTTAGCGACTAATATCATCATGTTCAAATGAAAAAATAATAATTGAAGATAGATTTTAGAAAAATTGGACACGAGAGAGGGAGGGAGAGAGAGAGACAGAAGTGCATCAATTGGCCGGTTGATCTTGCCAATGTTGAACTTGTTATCAAAGTGACACTCTTATTGAAGAATATATATTTGGACTCACGCGCTCAATAAAATTGACCACTCTAGTGGTAGGGGGAAACGTTTTCTTCTACTTTTTAAGGGGAATAGTTGAGGATGTAGTACGGGATTGAGCTCTTCCGACGAGAGGATGATTAAGAAGTGCTTAGTCAAGAGAAAATAAAAAAAATGAAAAGTTTATTAACCATGCTATTTTTCTTTCCCCGGCGACAATTTGCATGGCATGGGTTTTCTTCTACATAATTTCACCAATGACATCTCAATGTCTCGGTGAGTTCGTGGTCATTGTCGCTAGAGGACGGGTGGCCTCCGTCTTTAAGGTGCCATTTTTGTGGTTGATTTTAGCGACTAATATCATCATGTTCAAATGAAAAAATAATAATTGAAGATAGATTTTAGAAAAAATTGGACACGAGAGAGGGAGGGAGAGAGAGAGACAGAAGTGCAGCAATTGGCCGGTTGGTCTTGCCAATGTTGAACTTGTTATCAAAGTGGCACTCTTATTAAAGAATATATATTTGGACTCGAGCGCTCAATAAAATCGACCACTCTAGTGGTAGGAGAAAACGTTTTCTTCTGCTTTTTAATGTGAATAATTGAGGATGTAGTACGGGATTGAGCTCTTCCGACCAGAGGATGATTAAGAAGTGCTTAGTCAAGAGAAAACAAAAAAAATGAAAAGTTTACTAACCATGCTATTTTTCTTTCCTCGGCGATAATTTACATGGCATGGGTTTTCTTCTACATAATTTCACCAATGACATCTCAATGTCTCGGTGAGTTCGTGGTCATTGTGGCTCGAGGACGGGCGGCCTCCGTCTTTAAGGTGCCATTTTTGTGGTTGATTTTAGCGACTAATATCATCATGTTCAAATGAAAAAATAATAATTGAAGATCGATTTGAGAAAAATTGGACACGAGAGAGAGAGGGAGAGAGAGACAGAAGTGCAGCAATTGCCCGGTTGGTCTTCCCAATGTTGAGCTTGTTACCAAAGTGACACTCTTATTGAAGAATATATATTTGGACTCGCACGCTCAATAAATTCGACCACTCTAGTGATAGGGGGAAACATTTTCTTCTGCTTTTTAAGGGGAATAGTTGAGGATGTAGTACGGAGTTGAACTCTTCCGACCAGAGGATGATTAAGAAGTGCTTAGTCAAGAGAAAACAAAAAAATGAAAAGTTTAATAACCATGCTATTTTTCTTTCCCCGGCGACAATTTACATGGCATGGGTTTTCTTCTACATAATTTCACCAATGACATCTCAATGTCTCAGTGAGTTCGTGGTCATTGTCGCTCGAGGACAGGCGGCCTCCGTCTTTAAGGTGCTATTTTTGTGGTTGATTTTAGCGACTAATATCATCATGTTCAAATGAAAAAATAATAATTGAAGATAGATTTTAGAAAAATTGGACACGAGAGAGGGTGGGAGAGAGAGAGACAGAAGTGCAGCAATTGGCCGGTTGGTCTTGCCAATGTTGAACTTGTTATCAAAGTGACACTCTTATTGAAAAATATACATTTGGACTCGCGCGCTCAATAAAATCGACCACTCTAGTAGCAGGGGGAAACGTTTTCTTCTGCTTTTTAAGGGGAATAGTTGAGGATGTAGTACGGGATTGAGCTCATCCGACAGAGGATGATTAAGAAGTGCTTAGTCAAGAGAAAATAAAAAAAAATGAAAAGTTTATTAACCATGCTATTTTTCTTTCCCCGGCGACAATTTGCATGGCATGTGTTTTCTTCAGCATAATTTCCACCAATGACATCTCAATGTCTCGATGAGTTCTTGGTCATTGTCGCACGAGGACGGGCGGCCTCCGTCTTTAAGGTGCCATTTTTGTGGTTGATTTTAGTGACTAATATCATCATGTTCAAATGAAAAAATAAAAATTGAAGATAGATTTTAAAAAAAAATGGACACGAGAGAGGGAGGGAGAGAGAGAGACAAAAGTGCAGCAATTGGCGAGTTGATCTTGCCAATGTTGAACTTGTTATCAAAGTGACACTCTTATTGAAGAATATATATTTGGACTTGCGCGCTCAATATAATCGACCACTCTTGTGGTAGGGGGAAACGTTTTCTTCTGCTTTTTAAGGGGAATAGTTGAGGATGTAGTACGGGATTGAGCTCTTCCGACCAGAGGATGATTAAGAAGTGCTTGGTCAAGAGAAAACAAAAAAATGAAAAGTTTATTAACCATGCTATTTTTCTTTCCCCGGCGACAATTTGCATGGCATGGGTTTTCTTCTACATAATTTCACCAATGACATCTCAATGTCTTGGTGAGTTCGTGGTCATTGTCGCTCGAGGACGGACGGCCTCCGTCTTTAAGGTGCCATTTTTGTGGTTGATTTTAGCGACTAATATCATCATGTTCAAATGAAAAAATAATAATTGAAGATAGATTTTAAAAAAATTAGACACGAGAGAGGGAGGGAGAGAGAGAGACAGAAGTGCAGCAATTGGCCGGTTGGTCTTGTCAATGTTGAACTTGTTATCAAAGTGACACTCTTATTGAAATATATATATTTGGACTTGCGCGCTCAATAAAATCGACCACTCTACTGGTAGGGGGAAACGTTTTCTTATGCTTTTTAAGGGGAATAGTTGAGGATGTAGTACGGGATTGAGCTCTTCCGACCAGAGGATGATTAAGAAGTGCTTAGTCAAGAGAAAACAAAAAAAACAAAATGTTTATTAACCATGCTATTTTTCTTTCCCCGGCGACAATTTGCATGGCATGGGTTTTCTTCTACATAATTTCACCAATGACATCTCAATGTCTCAGTGAGTCCGTGGTCATTGTCGCTCGAGGACGGGCGGCCTCCGTCTTTAAGGTGCCATTTTTTGGTTGATTTTAGCGACTAATATCATCATGTTCAAATGAAAAAATAATAATTGAAGATAGATTTTAGAAAAATTAGACACGAGAGAGGAAGGGAGAGAGAGAGACAGAAGTGCAGCAATTGGCCGGTTGGTCTTGTCAATGTTGAACTTGTTATCAAAGTGACACTCTTATTGAAGAATATATATTTGGACTCGCACGCTCAATAAAATCGACCACTCTAGTGGTAGGGGGAAACATTTTCTTCTGCTTTTTAAGGGGAATAGTTGAGGATGTAGTACGGGATTGAACTCTTCCGACCATAGGATGATTAAGAAGTGCTTAGTCAAGAGAAAACAAAAAAAATGAAAAGTTTATTAACCATGCTATTTTTCTTTCCCCGGCGACAATTTGCATGGCATGGATTTTCTTCTACATAATTTCACCAATGACATCTCAATGTCTCGGTGAGTTCGTGGTCATTGTCGCTCGAGGACGGGCGACCTCCGTCTTTAAGGTGCCATTTTTGTGGTTGATTTTAGCGACTAATATCATCATGTTCAAATGAAAAAATAATAATTGAAGATAGATTTTAGAAAAATTGGACACGAGAGAGGGAGGGAGAGGGAGAGACAGAAGTGCAGCAATTGGCCGGTTGGTCTTGCCATTGTTGAACTTGTTATGAAAGTGACATTCTTATTGAAGAATATATATTTGGACTCGCGCGCTCAATAAAATCGACCACACTAGTGGTAGGGGGAAACGTTTTCTTCTACTTTTTAGGGGGAATAGTTGAGGATGTAGTACGGGATTGAGCTCTTCCGACCAGAGGATGATTAAGAAGTGCTTAATCAAGAGAAAACAAAAAAAAACAAAAAGTTTATTAACCATGCTATTTTTCTTTCCTTGGCGACAATTTGCATGGCATGGGTTTTCTTCTACATAATTTCCACCAATGACATCTCAATGTCTCGGTGAGTTCGTGGTCATTGTGCCTCGAGGACGGGCGGCCTCCGTCTTTAAGGTGCCATTTTTGTGGTTGATTTTAGCGACTAATATCATCATGTTCAAATGAAAAAATAAGAATTGAAGATAGATTTTAGAAAAATTAGACACGAGAGAGGAAGGGAGAGAGAGAGACAGAAGTTCAGCAATTGGCCGGTTGGTCTTGTCAATGTTGAACTTGTTATCAAAGTGACACTCTTATTGAAGAATATATATTTGGACTCGCGCGCTCAATAAAATCGACCACTCTAGTGGTAGGGAGAAACATTTTCTTCTGCTTTTTAAGGGGAACAGTTGAGGATGTAGTACGGGATTGAACTCTTCCGACCAGAGGATGATTAAGAAGTGCTTAGTCAAGAGAAAACAAAAAAAATGAAAAGTTTATTAACCATGCTATTTTTCTTTCCCCGGCGACAATTTGCATGGCATGGATTTTCTTCTACACAATTTCACCAATGACATCTCAATGTCTCGGTGAGTTCGTGGTCATTGTGGCTCGAGGACGGGCGGCCTCCGTCTTTAAGGTGCCATTTTTGTGGTTGATTTTAGCGACTAATATCATCATGTTCAAATGAAAAAATAATAATTGAAGATAGATTTTAGAAAAATTGGACACGAGAGAGGGAGGGAGAGGGAGAGACAGAAGTGCAGCAATTGGCCGGTTGGTCTTGCCATTGTTGAACTTGTTATCAAAGTGACATTCTTATTGAAGAATATATATTTGGACTCGCGCGCTCAATAAAATCGACCACACTAGTGGTAGGGGGAAACGTTTTCTTCTACTTTTTAGGGGGAATAGTTGAGGATGTAGTACGGGATTGAGCTCTTCCGACCAGTGGATGATTAAGAAGTGCTTAATCAAGAGAAAACAAAAAAAACAAAAAGTTTATTAACCATGCTATTTTTCTTTCCTTGGCGACAATTTGCATGGCATGGGTTTTCTTCTACATAATTTCCACCAATGACATCTCAATGTCTCAGTGAGTTCGTGGTCATTGTCGCTTGAGGACGGGCGGCCTCCGTCTTTAAGGTGCCATTTTTGTGGTTGATTTTAGCGATTAATATTATCATGTTCAAATGAAAAAATAATAATTGAAGATAGATTTTAGAAAAATTAGACACGAGAGAGGAAGGGAGAGAGAGAGACAGAAGTGCAGCAATTGGCCGGTTGGTCTTGTCAATGTTGAACTTGTTATCAAAGTGACACTCTTATTGAAGAATATATATTTGGACTCGCGCGCTCTATAAAATCGACCACTCTAGTGGTAGGGGAAACATTTTCTTCTGCTTTTTAAGGGGAATAGTTGCGGTTGTAGTACGGGATTGAACTCTTCCGACCAGAGGATGATTAAGAAGTGCTTAGTCAAGAGAAAACAAAAAAAATGAAAAGTTTATTAACCATGCTATTTTTCTTTCCCCGGCGACAATTTGCATGGCATGGATTTTCTTCTACATAATTTCACCAATGACATCTCAATGTCTCGGTGAGTTCGTGGTCATTGTGGCTCGAGGACGGGCGGCCTCCGTCTTTAAGGTGCCATTTTTGTGGTTGATTTTAGCGACTAATATCATCATGTTCAAATGAAATAATAATAATTGAAGATAGATTTTAGAAAAATTGGACACGAGAGAGGGAGGGAGAGAGAGAGACATAAGTGCAGCAATTGGTCGGTTGGTCTTGCCAATGTTGAACTTGTTATCAAAGTGACACTTTTATTAAAGAATATATATTTGGACTCGCGCGCTCAATAAAATCGACCATTCTAGTGGTAGGGGGAAACATTTTCTTCTGCTTTTAAGGGGAATAGTTGAGGATGTAGTACGGGATTGAGCTCTTCCGACCATAGGATGATTAAGAAATGCTTAGTCAAGAAAAAACAAAAAAATGAAAAGTTTATTAACCGTGCTATTTTTCTTTCCCCGACGATAATTTACATGGCATGGGTTTTCTTCTACATAATTTCACCAATGACATCTCAATGTCTCGGTGAGTTCGTGGTCATTGTGGCTCGAGGACGGGCGGCCTCCGTCTTTAAGGTGCCATTTTTGTGGTTGATTTTAGTGACTAATATCATCATGTTCAAATGAAAAAATAATAATTGAAGATAGATTTTAGAAAAATTTGACACGAGAGAGAGAGGGAGAGACAGAGATAGAAGTGCAGCAATTGGCCGGTTGCTCTTGCCAATGTTGAACTTGTTATCAAAGTGACACTCTTATTGAAGAATATATATTTGGACTCGCGCGCTCAATAAAATCGACCACTCTAATGGTAGGGAGAAACGTTTTCTTCTGCTTTTTAAGGGGAATAGTTGAGGGTGTAGTATGGGATTGAACTCTTCCGACCAGAGGATGATTAAGAAGTGCTTAGTCAAGAGAAAATAAAAAAAAGTTTATTAACCATGCTATTTTTCTTTCCCCGGCGACAATTTGCATGGCATGTGTTTTCTTCTACATAATTTCACCAATGACATCTCAATGTCTCGGTGAGTTCGTGGTCATTGTGGCTCGAGGACGGGCGGCCTCCGTCTTTAAGGTGCCATTTTTGTGGTTGATTTTAGCGACTAATATCATCATGTTCAAATGAAAAAATAATAATTGAAGATAGATTTTAGAAAAATTGGACACGAGAGAGGGAGGGAGAGAGAGAGAGACAAAAGTGCAGCAATTGGCCGGTTGGTCTTGCCAATGTTGAACTTGTTATCAAAGTGACACTCTTATTAAAGAATATATATTTGGACTCGCGCGCTCAATAAAATCGACCACTCTAATGGTAGGGAGAAACGTTTTCTTCTTCTTTTTAAGGGGAATAGTTGAGGATGTAGTACGGGATTGAGCTCTTCCGACGAGAGGATGATTAAGAAGTGCTTAGTCAAGAGAAAACAAAAAAAATGAAAAATTTATTAACCATGCTATTTTTCTTTCCCCGGCGACAATTTGAATGGCATGGGTTTTCTTCTACATAATTTCACCAATGATATCTCAATGTCTCGGTGAGTTCGTGGTCATTGTCGCTCGAGGAGGGGCGGCCTCTGTCTTTAAGGTGCCATTTTTGTGGTTGATTTTAGCGACTAATATCATCATGTTCAAATGAAAAAATAATAATTGAAGATAGATTTAAAAAAAAAATGGACACGAGAGAGGGAGGGAGAGAGAGAGACAGAAGTGCAGCAATTGGCCGGTTAGTCTTGTCAATGTTGAACTTGTTATCAAAGTGTCACTCTTATTGAATAATATATATTTGGACTCGCGGGCTCAATAAAATCGACCACTCTAGTGGTAGGGGGAAACGTTTTCTTCTACTTTTTAAGGGGAATAGTTGAGGATGTAGTACGGGATTGAGCTCTTCCGACCAGAGGATGATTAAGAAGTGCTTAGTCAAGAGAAAACAAAAAAAAATGAAAAGTTTATTAACCATGCTATTTTTCTTTCCCCGGCGACAATTTGCATGGCATGGGTTTTCTTCTACATAATTTCACCAATGACATCTCAATGTCTCGGTGAGTTCGTGGTCATTGTCACTCGAGGACGGGCGGCCTCCGTATTTAAAGTGCAATTTTTGTGGTTGATTTTAGCGACTAATATCATCATGTTCAAATGAAAAAATAATAATTAAAGATAGATTTTAGAAAAATTGGACACGAGAGAGGGAGGGAGGGAGAGAGACAGAAGTGCAGCAATTGGCCGGTTGGTCTTGCCAATGTTGAGCTTGTTATCAAAGTGACACTGTTATTGAAGAATATATATTTGGACTCGCGCGCTCAATAAAATCGACCACTCTAGTGTGTAGACGGCAGAGATCGTCCACCCTCGGGGGGTAAGAGAGGATAGTGATGAAAGGCTAGAGAAAAGTGAGAAGTAGACGGTTGAGATCGTCCACTCCGAATGCAAGAGGGGGTAGGGATGAAAAGTGAGGGAAGGGTAATGGAAAACCCGTCTTGAAAGGAGCATGCTAGTGAGGCACAGTAAAATATGAAATTATCCCAATTTCTGGTACAGGGCGGAGATAGGGACCCGAAGGTCCTCTGGCGCAAACTAACTCCCTCTTCAACATGCGTAACCTGTTGCTTTGGGAGTAGCTTTAGAGATACCGAATATTAGGGTATGGCGTAAGGTGACTTTGGGTAACAAGCGAAATGCAAAGTGTTGATGCGAACAATGGTAATGATGAAGGGAGAGACGCGAGAATGAGGAAAGAGGGGTACTAACTTAACAGCGAAAGCTCGAGAAGGTCCGACGGGAGTCGTTTCCACAGATTCAGGAGTGAGTGATACACAAAATAAAGATACACCACATTATAATAAACTGTTAATGTCACGAAACGATAATAGCAACATGAACTAGGCAAACTAACTATAACAGGGTATCACTTAACAGAACGGGATGACAGTAGTATGAACATGAATCGTCACTAGGCATTGGCCTTTGCGGGGTTTTATAACAAATACGAGAGTAACAAGAACAATTGACAGAATGAGGAATATGAAAGTAGCCCTCGCGAGGAACTGGTTCCGTCAACGGGGCTGGGACGAAAGTACGAAAATAAAACCGCTACGAGGAACGGATTCCTTGATCGGGGTTAGAACGAAAGTACAGGAAATGAAACCACCGCGAGGAACGGATTCCTTGATCGGGGTTGGAATGAAAGTACAAGAAATTAGACCATCGCGAGGAACGGATTCCTTGATCGGGGTTGGAATGAAAGTACAAGAAATTAGACCACCGCGAGGAACGGGTTCCTTGATCGAGGTTGGAATGAAAGTACAGGAAATTAAACCACCGCGAGGAACGGGTTCCTTGATCGGCGTTGAAACGAAAGTGCAGAAAATTAAAACCACCGCGAGGAATGGATTCCTTGATCGGGGTTGGAACGAAAGTACAGGAAATTAGACTACCGCGAGGAACGGGTTCCTTGATCGGGGTTGGAACGAAAGTGCAGAAAATGAAAACCACCGCGAGGAACGGATTCCTTGATCGGGGTTGGAACGAAAGTACAGGAAATGAAACCACCGCGAGGAACGGATTCCTTGATCGGGGTTGGAATGAAAGTGCAGAAAATTAAACCACTGCGAGGAACGGGTTCCTTGATCGGGGTTGGAACAAATGAAAAGGGGATCAAATAAACTGCAGCGAGATGTCACTCTCCGCGGGGTTTTGAGGCGGTGATAGGGGAATGTTAAAGTTAAACAGTTAGGGGTTAGGATGTTAGAGTGCAGAAATTAAATTACTGAAATGAAAATAGTCGCGAGAGGTGACCCACCGCACCAGTTAGATAAGACCGCCGCGAGGAACTGGTTCCGTCGACGGGGTTCGAACAAAAGATAGAAAATAAAACCACCGCGAGGAACTGATTCCGTCAACGGGGTTTGAACAGAAAAGAAATAACAGAAAGAAAGGGAAGGGAAGTGTGATCGCCAGGGGTTGAGAACCCCACAGGAAGTGTTCTGATCGCGTTCGCCGCTAGAGCGGGAGCAGTGCGGGTCCTCTCTTCCTCTTCTGTCGGCCGACCGACGAAGAGGTCTGCCTTCGGTTACCCTTCCAAAATACAGCAAACGAAACAAATGGACGATGGATTAGAATGGAAATAGCGTAGTACCGGTCCCTTGAAATGAAAATGGCACGATCATGTTCAAACACACACATGGTTGTTGTTGTTTGAAACCCTTTTAGACAATAAGGGTGGACAGACAATATATATGATGAATGAACAAACGAGGGGTCTCTCAGGGAGAGAGATGTAATATGGACGACAGATAATGGTGCATGCAATGCAACGCAACTAGTGAAACAAAAGCAAATAAGACGACATGGTGAGGAAGCTTATTAAAATTAAGAGGTTGACGACGGGCTCGAGGAAGCTTCTCCCAGACGAGGATAGTGCGAGAGCATGGTGGAGTAGAACATCTTCTCGTGCGCTCGAACGTCCGATAACTCAACTTTCTTTATTTCACAGACTTCAACACAGATCGGACCGGAGCATCTCTTTCCATCCCGTACAGACGCATACAAGCACTTACATACACACCTGCAAGAACACTCACACATACACACCTATATACATATACGGGAATATATCTATAAAGGGGAGATCGAAAGAGAGAGGGTTGGAGAAGGAAAGGGAGAAAGAGGAGAACTCTTTAATTAGAGATTTTTTTGTACTTTAGTTTTACTATATAGTATGTATATATGTAGATGATATATATATATAAACTATATAAGATATATATATAAAAGAGGGATTGAGAGATAGAGAGGGAAAGAGAGAAAAATAGAGGGAGAGGAGAAAACTCTCTTCTTCTTTTTTTATTTCAGCTTTTTTTAGATAAAAATGAAAGAGAGTATGATATATATATATATATATATATATATATATATATATAAATGAGATCACGTGAGGGAGAGACGCAGAGAAATGAAAGAGGAGAGGGAGGGAAAGCAAAATAATAAAAAAGGGAAGGAAAGTGAGAGGGAGAGAGAGAGAGTTCCCTGGAGGAGGGGGAAGAGGAGGCAGAGACGGGAGAGAGAGAGAGAGATTAAGAGAGGGAGAAGAAGAAATATTAAAATAAAATAAAAAAAGAGAAGAGAGAGAGATCGGGTGAGAGAGCATAGAGAGAGAGAGAGAGAAGGAGAGAGGGGGAGAGAGAGAAAGAGAGTGCGACGGAGGGGGGGAAGAAAAGGGAGAGAGGCAAAGAGATAAGAGGGGGGGAGAGGAGACGGGAGAAAAAAAAATAAAAAGAAAAAAAGTGTGTAAGAGAGAGAGAGAGTGGAGACGGGGGAGATTGAGAGAGAGGAAGAGAGAGGGGGGAGAGAAAACCGGCGGAAAAAAAATAAAAAAAAGGAAGTGAGAGAGATCGAGAGAGGGAGGGAGAGAGAAGGAGAGAGAGAGAGAGGAAGAGAGAGAGGAGAGAGAAGAAGCCGCGTCGCGGCGAGAGAGAGAGAGAAAGAGAAAGAGAGAGAAGAGAGAGGGAGATCATGGCGTGAAGAAGAGAGAAAGGGAGAGGGAGAGAGATCACGGCAGGGGGAAGAAATGGCGGGGGAAGAGAAAAGGAGAGGGAGAGAGATCACGGCGGGGGGGGAGAGTGTGGCGGGGGGAAGAGAGAGGGAGAGAGGAAGAGAGTAAGACGGAGGGAGGAGACGGAGGGGGAGGAAGAGAGAAGTGGAGAGAGAGAGAGGAAGGGGAAGACACCGTGGGAGGAGGAGAGGAAGAGGGAGATCGCGAGAGGCATGACGGTGGACGGGGGGTTCGGCGACGACGAGGACAACAGCGGCAGGGGCCGGCGTGGCTCACGGACGGAGGCGATGACGCGGCGAGGTTGCAACGGTGGTGAAGCACGGCGAGGGGTGGCGACGCAGGCGAGCTCGCGACGTCGTGGAGGGCGGCGAGGGAGCTTCGCGGCAGCAGCGGCAGGGGGGCGTGGACGGGCTGCGGCGTCGTGGGGGGATGCCGGTGTGGGGAGCTCGCATCCGACGGCGGTTGACGACGATGACAGTGGCAGCAAAGGCGGTGGTCGACGATAGCGTGCTCGCGGCGACAGTGGCGGTGAGGAGGGTGGTGGGCTTCGCGGCGAAGGTGCTCGGTGGCTAGCGCTAGCAGGTGGAGGTGGAGGGTGTGGGCTTGCGGAGGTTGAGAGGGAGTTGCATGCAGAGAAGGTAAGAGAAGGGGATGGGGTTTTGCTGCGGCTGGGGTAAGAGGGGTGTACGAGGTGGAGAGAGGAAGGGCTCGGCGGTGGATGCAGTGAGCTAGCAGATGAGAGTGAGGGAGAGGGTTGCCGGGTGATCTAGGGGTCACGGTTGTGGTTAGTCTGGGGGAGATCAGAGTGGTCTGCCGGAGGTGGGTTGCGAGAGGAAGAAGTGAGTGTGTTCTGGGGAGAAAAAAATGAAGTTCGGTTGATGGTGGTCGGCTGTGGTGTCTCTGGGAGATGAGGGGAGGTTGTCGCATGGAGATGGCAGCGATGGCGTTCGCGGAGGTGCAGGCACGGTGATCGTGGGTGCAGGTGGGCCGTGGGGCATGCACGTATGCATGCGATGAAGGTGGAATGGGAAGGCGACGGTGGACTGGGGAGATATGCATGGTGACGACGGGGAGATGCTCGCGGTTACCGGTGGTGGTGGGTGGGACGGTGAGAAGGAGTAGAACGAGAGGGAGGAAAAGATGGAGAGGGAAGTGGAGTGCGGGTTCTCCCGAGCGGGCCTGCAGGCAGCGGGGCAGTGGTGGGATGGCCGGTGGAGAGAAGAGAGGGATGTGGTTGTGTCAGGGTGGTGGGGAGAGAAGGGAGTGGGAGAGAGATAGAGAGATGGGGGAATAGAGAGCGTGAGGGGGGTTCGACCGGGAGGAAAGATGGAAGTGTGTGTGTCGTGAGAGTGGGGGTGAGAACAGTGTGCCTTGGTGGAGAGGGGTGTGTGTAGTGTGCGTATGTGTGTGCCGTGAGAGTGGGAATGAGAACAGTGTGCGTGTGTGTGTGCCTTGGTGGAGAGGGGTGTGTGCAGTGTGCGTATGTGTGTGTGCCTTGGTCGAGAGGGGTAAGAACAGGGGAAAGTGGGGTTGGGAGTGAGTTGCCCGCGAAGAAGGGAAGGGGATAGGAATAAAGAAACGGACGTCGGATAAGATAAAGAATATGTTATTTTATTTTATTTGTTTTGTTTGTTTTGTTTTATATTTTTTTTGGTTTCTTATATATATATTTTTATGGTTTTTATATTTTTGCTTCTTTTGATAAATATATTTATTTAGTTTATGTATAGTAATCACTTATATATATATATATATATATATATATATATTCATTTATATTTTATGAAAATAAATTTATTAAAAAAATGAATTATATTATTTTTACGTAAACATAACTATACACATTTTTTTGGAATTTATTTTTCTCTTTTTATTTTATTATATATATATTTTTTAATTTCTCTCTCTCCTTTTATTATAACCTAAAATTACGGAAATCACTCAACTAAATGGAAAGTGTAAGGCGCTTTGGGGCATCACGGTATAATATGAAATTTCCTCACCGTAACGTCGAAAATGGCGTGTCTACAGCTGCCCCGCCTTGGCATCCACTTTGTAAGGGAGGGACGTGTAATGGAATGAAACGAAGTGTATTGGAATGAAATGGAGTGGACTGAAAAGTCGATGCCAAGGTGTGATGAGACACGCTTCTAACATCACACGATGGGAATCTTTCCCGAGTTTCAGCGAAGCAATCTTGAAGAGGGTCCTCCGAAATCAACGATTGTTTGGATGGTAAACAAACTAAGAAGGACATTGTGTGCGCTGGGGCACAAATAAACTAAAAGGACCAACTTCACGGTGCGGAAGTACCTGGGTCGTAAACTTGCAGGTTTCACCATTGGGGAGCGGTTACCAGCCATCGTGGAAGTGCTGCAGCCAAGGTGGGTCCAAGGGAAATTGAAAAGATGAATTAGAGACAAATCCAAATAATGATTTCATCCAGAAAATTAACCCAAGAGAACCTCGGGGAAACTCAGTACTCGACTCGGAATGGAATATATCATATTTAATCATTTGAGCATAGCGGCCCTCACAATCAAAGTAAGTGAATGATTTTCCACAATGAACTCAAAGTCCAACATGAATGCATGATGGGTCTAAAAGGAAAATATAAAACAAAAGAAAATAGAAGGTATCCAAGGATAATATTGTTAAGGTGTACGTAGAGACTGGGTCAGGATACCGATCCGATGAGCTGATACTGAGCCGGGGTCCATTTATCCACGTACCGACACATCGGACGGGACTGTCGTCCCCAAGCTGTCACATCCTAACGGCCTATCCGTACGTCCTGAATTCCTCTGAAGTGATCATTATTTTTGTTGAAGGGGAACTCAAACTCCTGATTTATCCAAGACATAAGGTCCTTGGTATGCTCTAATAGTGTAGATATCATATAGTAGGATGCATGACACAGTGGGGCCAATCACCGGAGTGACTGAGGGTGGGACAGTGTGATCCCATTTTTTTTCTTTTTCAACGGTACCTGCACTCAACAGTTAACACACAATTATTGCATCGATGTCTGCACCGAACAGTTAACACAATTATTACACAAGAAATGGAATTGTACTTTACAAAGAAATCCACACACCCAGGTAATTCACAGAAACAAGCAAAGATATAGTGCAAACCAAACAAGATTCCTCTGGTAAAAATCCATTACGGTAACTCATCATTCATGCTTTACATTTACAGTTTTACCCCTCTTTTCTCCTATGAGTATCCCCCTAGCGCTTAGCCAAATGCATTCAACGGTGGTTCCATGCTTTTGAGATGGGAAGAGAGAGGTCTGAGTCTTTGGAGATGGAGGGTGAACCTTCCCGTCTTACCAAAAGGGGGAGGTTCGATCGTGAATTCTTGAAATTGACCGACATCGGAGGTCATCTGAGCGAAAGGATTCTTTCACGAAGGGTGAGTTAACTCTTTCCTCTATTCTTCAGACATGAGTTATTTCTTACCCATTCATTCTTTTCTTTCCTTTCCTTTCAGCTGTATCCCCTCTTCCTGGGTCCTCGAAGATTCTCCAGACTGCCCTCGCTATCGAAGCTCACTTCCAACGTTACTACCGACATGAGAGTTTTTATTTCAAAGTGGCACCTTCAAGACCTGGTTATCCACGCCAAATATTATAACAAGATTTGCATGGATTGGGCAGCCATGGGTGCACTGGTAGAGGTTTGGCACCCTGAAACCCACATCTTCGTCTTTCCTACTTTTGAATCGACGATCCTTCTGGAGGAGGCAGAACTCCTGCTTGGCATAAGAAGATTCAGGAATGATGGGAGAATGAAAATCTTGCCCATGGGGAAGAAGGTGTCCTCTGAGGAAGTCTTAGGGAGCTTCATGCCCTACGGTGCCATTAAAGGCGTTCAGACACAGCGGGGAATAACTTACAAAGGCTCGCAGACTGGACCATGAGCGCTTTAGAAAGATTGATAGGTGACGAATGCTTAGAAGGACTCATGAAAGAGTTAGTGATATGTTTAGCCGGAGCCCTCCTCTTCCCCAGTGCCGACAATATCATGGAGGAAGATCAGCTGGGCGCCGACAATATCATGGAGTAATCACTTATATATATATATATTTATATTTTATGAAAATAAATTTATTAAAAAATAAATTATATTATTTTTACGTAAACACAACTACACACATTTTTTTTGGAATTTATTTTTCTCTTTTTATTTTATTATATATATTTTTTAATTTCTCTCTCTCCTTTTATTATAACATAAAATTACGGAAATCACTCAAATAAATGAAAAGTGTAAGGCGCTTTGGGGCATCACGGTATAATATGAAATTTCCTCACCGTAACGTCGGAAATGGCGTGTCTACATAGTGGTAGGGGGAACCGTTTTCTTCTACTTTTTAAGGGGAATAGTTGAGGATGTAGTACGGGATTGAGCTCTTCCGACCAGAGGATGATTAAGAAGTGCTTAGTCAAGAGAAAACAAAAAAAAATGAAAAGTTTATTAACCATGCTATTTTTCTTTCCCCGACGACAATTTGCATGGCATGGGTTTTCTTCTACATAATTTCAGCAATGACATCTCAATGTCTAGGTGAGTTCGTGGTCATTGTCGCTCGAGGACGGGCGGCCTCCATCTTTAAGGTGCCATTTTTGTGGTTGATTTTAGCGACTAATATCATCATGTTCAAATGAAAAAATAATAATTAAAGATAGATTTTAGAAAAATTGGACACGAGAGAGGGAGGGAGAGAGAGAGACAGAAGTGCAGCAATTGGCCGGTTGGTCTTGCCAATGTTGAACTTGTTATCAAAGTGACACTCTTATTGAGGAATATATATTTGGACTCGCGCGCTCAATAAAATCGACCACTCTAGTGGTAGGGGGAAACGTTTTCTTCTACTTTTTAAGGGGAATAGTTGAGGATCTAGTACGGGATTGAGCTCTTCCGACCAGAGGATGATTAAGAAGTGCTTAGTCAAGAGAGAAAAAAATGAAAAGTTTATTAACCATGCTATTTTTCTTTCCCCGGTGACAATTTGCATGGCATGGGTTTTCTTCTACATAATTTCACCAATAACATCTCAATGTCTCGGTGAGTTCGTGGTCATTGTGGCTCGAGGACGGGCGGCCTCCGTCTTTAAGCTGCCATTTTTGTGGTTGATTTTAGCGACTAATATTATCATGTTCAAATGAAAAAAATAATAGTTGAAGATAGATTTTCGAAAAAACTGGACACGAGAGAGGGAGGGAGAGAGAGAGAGACAGAAGTGCAGCACTTGGCCGGTTGATCTTGCCAATGTAGCCATCTTCATCTGGCGGTGTCCAACAAGGGAGGCTCCTTGGGCGGGTGTCCAAAGGAGGTGTGGTAGTAATTATAGTGGTGTTACTGCAAACGCATTCCGGGGGGGGGGGGGAAAGAATGTATGGGTCATCGGATTGTTGGTTTGTGTTTTCCTTGTTTTGAGTGAGGTGTGTTTCTTCTTCTTATCAATTATACCTCGGTGTAAAATTTTCCTAACCGTTGGACGACAAACGCGAGTTGCAACGTCCGGTTAGGTTTTTTATGTGACTATAATAATATGAATTTAGGCGTTTGAGTAACATCGAATTTTTTTTCTTTTTTTTTGTCTGATCTAAGATTAAGGTAAAAAACAAATGATTGATGATGGTACGTCGATAAGTGAAAAACTCTCTCTCTCTCTCTCTCTCTCCCCTTTATGCATTGGAATGTCAGATTTGTTTATTTTTTTTTAGGTTCATAGGATATTCTTGAACAAGAATGTATTTCGATCACAATATTATAACTTTTTATTTCTTCTGTTGTGTGTATTTAAGCGGAGTGATTTAAGGGATCGTAAAAATGTGCGTGTCAATTGACATTATTTGTAGACAAAATCATGAAACATACGTAAAGTTTTATTATAGTTTGAAGAAAAATGTCCTTTTTAATGTACATTTAAAATTGATGCCATTACTGAATCGACGTCTCATAACTTCATAATTTTTGTACATTTTAGTGTACATTTGAAATCACTCATAATAAATTAAGCATTCTATTTTTGTACGAATGATGTAAAAACAATTCAAAATAAAAAAAAATGAACTTTGCTATAAAAATTTTTAAAAATAAAAAATCAAATACACGGTCTGCAGCCTGCAGGTGTGGAAAGTATATTAAACATTATTGATCTTGTGAAAAATATAATTGGTTCTCCCAACAAACGAGTCCGTCGGTGGGGAAGTCAACTCAAGACTCGTGGATTGGGGAAACTTGGCCATCCAAACTTCCAGATCCGGGCATGCTCCTCTTCAAACTCGTCCATCCGACGGGTGCGGTTGCACCGCCCAAATCATCGAGAGTTTTAGGGTTGCCGCCCAAGATCTCTTTGTAAGCCCACCCCCCGTCGTCTTCGAACGACGCCTCTCCACGGCTCTCATGGCGGCGACGGCGTCCTCCTTCGCCGGCAGCACGAGGTGACGTTTGGTAAAGCCAGTCGTTCTTCCTTTCCTTGTCTGATCAGTCCTCTGCAATGGTGTGGGCACGAATCTGAGTGGTTCTGTTGTTCTTCCTGCATGTTCACCTCGTTTTTCCTGTTCCGTTTTGACCGCAGCGCGGGCGCAACCCCGGGCTGCTCCGACGAGATCATGTGGGGATGCCTGGCCCCAATGCCCGCGCGCCGTCCAGTGTTGATGCCTGGCCCCAATTTCTGCGCGAAAGCCATCTTCGGCCGTTCAGTGTTGCAGATCTGTTGGCACCTCCATTCTTCGGGGTCTTGCATGGTCTGTGTCAAACCGGCGGCTACATCTTTGCCCAACTCGCCCCCCTCTCCCAGCCTCCCTTCCCTTCCTCTGTCTATTTTACTTTCCTATGTTGTTGCGATCGCTTATGAGATACGGAGATAGGGTTTTGGATCACCAGTAGTGAATGGTAGAACACCTATTCATATGAGACATCTAATTTGTAATTTCCTTGTGTTGGTATTTATATAATTTGCATTTAGATTTGCAAGTTTGTTTAAGACTACGAATAGTTTTGTGATCTGGTTAAAATTTTTAAAACTTATCAGGTGGATGGAATGCACTTCTAGTGTATCATTCAAGTAAACAAACAAACAAACACATCGAATGCAGCGGGTTTCCTCAACCGAATCAAAGGATGATCCAAACACGGTTTGAGAATCAAATATAATCCGATTAATATGCATGGTCGAATTTGAATTTGGCAATGAGAGGTTTTACAATACAAGAAGTGTATTATTTATTTTATCTCGAGAATCGTGAGAGATCAGACCGATCGGCGGTAGGTAAGTCTAGGGATCTTCGATCAAGGGAGGATTAAGTTTTTTATATGACTATAATAATATGAGTTTAGGCATTGGAGTAACAACGAGTGTTTTTTCTTTTTTTGTCTGCTCTAAGATTAAGGTAAAAACAAATGATTGACGATGGTACGTAGGTAAGCGGCAAACTATGTCTCTCTCTCTCTCTGCTTTATGCATTGGAATGTCAGATTTGTTTGTTTTTTTAGATTAATAGGATATTCTTGGACAAGAATGTATTTCGATCACAATATTATAACTTTTTATTTCACATGTTGTGTGTATTTAAGTGGAGTTATTTAAGGTATCATAAAAATGTGTGTGACAATTGACATTATTTGTAGGCAAAATCATGAAACAGACGTAGAGTTTTATTATATTTTGAAGAAAAAATGTCCTTTAATGTACATTTAAAATTGATGCCATTACTGAATCGATGTCTCATAACTTCATAATTTTTGTACATTTTAGTGTACATTTGAAATCACTCATAATAAATTAAGCATTCTATTTTTGTACGAATGATGTAAAAACAATTCAAAATAAAAAAAAATGAACTTTGCTATAAAAAATTTTTAAAAATAAAAAATCAAATACACGGTCTGCAGCCTGCAGGTGTGGAAAGTATATTAAACATTATTGCTCTTGTGAAAAATCTAATTGGTTCTCCCAACAAACGACTCCGTCGGTGGGGAAGTCAACTCAAGACTCGTGGATTGGGGAAACTCGGCCATCCAAACTTCCAGATTCGGGCACGCTCCTCTTCAAACTCGTCCATCCGACGGGTGCGGTTGCACCGCCTAAATCATCGAGGGTTTTAGGGTTGCCGCCCAAGATCTCTTTGTAAGCCCCCCCCCCCTCGTCGTCCTCGAACGACGCCTCTCCACGGCTCTCATGGCGGCGACGGCGTCCTCCTTCGCTGGCAGCACGAGGTGCCGTTAGGTAAAGCCAGTCGTTCTTCCTTTCCTTGTCTGATCTGTAAGACCCGTGTCTTAACGGATCTTGTGTGGTTCGGATCTAAAATCTGTTTGATAATTTTCGGCTATTCTTTTGGATTTTCTGGAATTTTTGGCATTTTTCGGGATTTAATTGAAATTGTTTAAATTAATCCCCAGAATTAATACATATACGCAATTTTAAAAAGGGCATATGTGCAATTTTGGAGAGTTGGGGTCTTTTTGTAAAATAAGGTTTAAAATAAAAAATATATTATAAACCTTTTTTTATTTCCTCTTACCCCCACTCCCTGTCTCTCTCCCCCTCGTCGATCTTGATCTCTCACGCCCTCTCTCTCTCCTCGTCCGATCGGCTCTCTCCCCTCTCCTTGGGTTTCAGGCGGAACGACGACGGTTCGAGGCGTGGAAGGTGCCGGTGGATTCCTCGCGTTGATACCCACTACGGCGTGATTCGTGGCTTGTAGGAGCGAGACGGAGCGAGAAGGCTCGCTGAACCCTCCTCCTTGCATGCTGCTTTTTGGGCCGTTCCGGCTTAAACGAGGTAGGGGGATGGAAACTCGATCTCGCTAGGTTCATTCCTGCTAGTTTATTTTTGTCATTCGCCTAGTTACGGCATGCATGCGGGCATTTTCCATTTTTTTGGGTTTTAGCCTAAATTCTTGCGTTTGATCAATTGGGGGCGTGCATGTGGTTGTTTTCGTGATATTTTGTTGTCTGGCATGCTTGGTTTGGCAGGAAATAGGTTTTTTCGCTATACCCGGTGATTTTGGTCGTCCGGGGGGGATCGGGGTTTTAGATATAAACCGTCCGCGACCCAGGCGATGTGACGGTCCTTCTAGGAACCGTCACATCGTTGACGGTCCTCTCCTTACGCGTTATTTTCATGTGACGGACCCCAGGGGGTGCGTCACAGCGTGAGTAACGGCCAGCCTTGGGCCGTTACTTTTCGTCTGGGTTTCGTTGATTTCCAAAGGCGGTTGAAGTAACGGCCAATCGTGCGACCGTCACTTGTTTATAACGCGCCTAGCTCGATCGTTATAGCCTGTGTGTTGGGACTTTTGTCGCTTTTAGCCTCGGGTGCATGTAACGGCCCATTGGGGGTGCGTTACTTGGGAAGTAACGCCCCACTCCAAGACCGTCACTTGAAGTGGCGCGGTGGCCCATGGCCGCCACTTGGCCTGGAGTTTTTAAAAGGTAGTTTGCTTATTTTTATGCTTCCCACATGTTCCCACGCCATGTTTAAGTTATTTTGTAAAAACTATGGCATGTTTTTAGATCCCAATAGAGTAGCCTTTTTCTTTCCTTGCGATGGAACCACTAGTGTAGCCCTAAGGCCGCGAGTGCCGACCCGCTTGGGGATAGCGGAGGGGTATTCCCGTTACACGGTTTTTAAGCTAGTTCCGTGGGCTCCTCGCCAACGGTAGCATCCTACCGAGGGAGAAAACTAGCTAGAGTGCCTGGCTCAGGCGAGAGTCAGTGTGTGCACACGTGGTCAGAGGCTTTGGACTGACACTGACGAGTGTCACTATGACTAGTTTACTTGGTTTGGTACTCTTTATGCGCTCAGCTTATCGTGTCTCCGACTGCGAGTGCTTGAGACGCAGTGTAAGCCGTCAGTGGACGCATCTGGTTTCTTCCCTGGTGGTTGTCCTGCTCCCTGTTGCTTGGAATTGGTTGAGGTGTACCCTATTGGTAGATTTACTACTCGTTGTTTAATTTCGCAGATATTGGCATGTTTAGTTGTGTAGCTAGTTTTATAGCTTTATTGTGATCATTTATTCATGCCATTGCATGTGTATTTTAATTAAATGCATGCTCTAATTGCTTTAATTTCGCATGATTGCATGTTTAGTTCGAGGTAGGGATCCGCGTGACCCCTACTGAGTCTGGCTGTGACTCACCCTTTCCCTTTCAGGTGTGCCGCGCCCGCCGTCTCCCAGTGCTTCACGTGTGTTTGGAGACCGCTCTTAGATGCCAGCAGTGGACGGGTGGCTGATTTTGGCCTTCTTTTTGTACTTTTGCCGGGGTATGCCCCGAGTAGTTGTACGTTGTGGACTCGCACTCCGGTGCCCTCTGGACTAGTTATATAGTTAGCACTTGCTTATTTTAATTGCTTCCGCCTTCCTGTTAAACATAGTTGCTTAATTGGAAAATAGCGTGCTTGGGATTGCAATTCATTATACAACTTCTCGACAAACCCCCACTAACCCTTCAGGGGCCCCATCAGCCTCTTGGGTGACCTCCCCAGTTCTTGGTATCGGGGTATCGATTTTATCGGTATGTCGGTATCCGGAACTCTGGCTCGTCACAGTTGGTATCAGAGCGAAGTTGAGAATTGTATAAGGAATTGGAATTCACACTTGTCCAGAGTTAGTCCCTTTGTGTTGTCTATTGCTGGCTTAGGATGCTTTTCGTACGATTAATGGATTTCTTGTTGTTTCTTCTCTGTGTGTGCTAGTTTTAAGATGCCACCTCATCGAGGAAGACCTCCTCGAGTCCCAAGGCAAGCGCCTAGAGAAGAGAGTGGTTCTGCTCCACCTCCGACAGTTCCTGCTCCAGCGCCAGCGCCAGTAGTTGCTCCTCCTGTTGTTCCTCAAGCGGAAGCGCCTGGTGGTCGAGGCAAGGCCTTGAAAGAGTTCCTGTTATTCAACCCGCCAGCTTTTGACGGTCAGGCAGATCCAGAGGTAGCGAGGCAGTGGCTGGATGCTATTGAACGTGTGTTCCTGTCTATGGAGTGCGCGGAAGATAAGAAGGTGATGCTTGCAGCATTTCAACTTCAAGGTACAGCCATTACCTGGTGGAAAGCCGAGTGGTAGATTGCATTTCGTTCCAGGCCCCTTCGGCATATCACTTGGGCAGAGTTTGTAGCAGCCTTCGAGCGTGCTTATGCTCCTGCCTGTTTGCAAATGGCAAAGATGTACCAGTTTATGGAATTGACTCAGGGCAATATGACTGTGCTCTAATATCGGAACAAATTTATAGAACTGGGTCAGTATGCGCCCCATGTGCTGGCTAATGAAGCATTGAAGACTCAGCAATTCTTGCGAGGTTTGAGGCCAGAGTTGAAGTTACCGCTGATTGCGAGCCGAGTAGCTGATCTAGATGGTGCGTGCCAGGCAGCTGTGGCACTTGAGCTAGAGATGGTGAAACCAGGAGGGTATCCGCAGGCAGGGTCGGTTCAGCCGGCGATGCAATTTCAACAGACTTTTCAGCCACCAGCGGCAGGTGTTCCTTCGGTTCCGCCAGATGCTAGTGGTGTCTCTTCCTCTTCCAAGCCTAAGTTTAAGAAGTTCAAGAAGAAGAAGAAGAAGTTCTTTCAGCAATCGTCGCCCGGTACAGGTACTGCTCAGCAGCAGTCAGTGCCTTCTTCTCAGAGTCATCAGAGCTCTGCTGTCAGTTAGCCGTGGATTTGCAGAAGATGTGGTGGTGGTCATAAAGGTCAACCGTGTTCTGCTCCTGTTGTTTGTTATCGTTGTGACCAGCCCGGTCACCTGGCTCGAGATTGCCTGTTGAGGCCAAAACCGGTGCAGTCTTCTCAGCCTCCTCAGTCTCAGCAGTCGCAGTTCAGACCTCCTCATTTGCCTTCACCTCAGCAACAGTTTTATTCTCAAGATTCGGCGTCTTCTCAGCAATCCTCTGCCGTTTCTAAAAAGCAGAAGGGCAAGGTTTCCCACATCACTCGGGCTGAAGCTATTGCATCTCATCTAGTTGAAGGTACAATTATGCTTTATGGTCATTCAGCGCGTGTTTTATTTGATTCTGGTGCTTCTCACTCTTTTATTTCTGAGGATTTCATTGCGTTCATTGAGGAGCCGACTTCAGAAATAACTTGTGAATTATTTTTTGAGATGCCTTCTGGAGATTTCATGTTCACGCCTTTGTGTTTGGAAGAGTCTCCTATTATTATAAATAATCAGCAATTGCCGGAAAGATTATATGCGTTGCATCTGGCAGATTATGATATCATTCTGGGTATGGATTGGTTGGAGCGTTATGGGACTGTGGTTGACTGCAGATCGAAGAAAGTCTATTTTTAGCCATAGGGAAAACCATCATTTTATTTTCAAGGTATTCGATCTCGTTCTTCTTGTTTGATTATTTCTGTTGTTCGAGCCTGTAGATTGCTAAGTGCAGGTTGTCAGGGATTTTTAGCTTCTGTGGTAGCTGTTGAGAATGTGCGATAGGACGTCAGTGACATCCCTGTTGTCTGTGAGTTCCCTGATATGTTTCCTGACGAGTTGCCAGGCTTGCCTCCCGAGCGAGAGATAGAAATGGTGATTGAACTCATTCCAGGTACAGTTCCTTTGGCGAAGGCACCATACCGAATGGCTCCAGCTGAATTAAAAGAACTGCGGGTACAGTTGCTTGAGTTGCTAGAAAAAGACTATATTCACCCTAGTTTTTCTCCGTGGAGCGCTCCAGTCCTGTTTGTGAAAAAGAAAGATGGAAGCCTGAGACTTTGTATTAACTACAGACAATTGAATCAGTTGACTATCAAGAATAAATATCCACTTCCCAAGATTGATGATTTGTTTGACCAGTTACAGTCTGCTACTGTCTTTTCACGGATTGACCTTCGGTCCGGCTACTTTCAATTGCGGATCCGAGAATCTGATGTGGAGAAGACAGCTTTCAGTACTCGTTATGGTCATTACGAATTTCTGGTAATGCCATTTGGTTTGACAAACGCCCCAGCAGCCTTTATGGACCTAATGCAGCGTATCTTTCGTCCCTATCTGGATCAGTTCGTGGTGATCTTTGTTGATGATATTCTAATTTACTCTGCTTCTGAAGAAGATCATGTGCAGCACTTGAGGATTGTTCTGCATACTCTAAGAGATCACGAGCTCTATGCGAAGTTCAGTAAATGTGAATTCTGGCTTCGGAAAATTCATTTTCCTGGCCACGTGATTTCTGGTGACGGAGTAGCAGTAGACCCCGCAAAGATTGAGGCTGTTTTGAATTGGCAGAGACCAAGGACTGTGACAGAGATCAGAAGCTTCTTAGGTTTGGCTGGGTATTACAGAAGGTTCATCCAAGACTTTGCAAAGATTGCAACGCCAATGACTAGACTGACTCGTAAAGATGTGTCTTTTGTCTGGTCAGATCAGTGTGAGGAAAGTTTTGTTGAATTGAAAAGGCTTTTGGCTTCTTCTCCTGTGTTGACTTTGCCTTCCGGATCGGGTGGATTTGTAGTTTGTACAGATGCTTCTCGAGTGGGTCTGGGTGTAGTGCTGATGCAACATGGAAAAGTCATCGCTTATGCTTCCCGACAGTTGAAACAACATTAAGAAAATTATCCCACTCATGATCTGGAGCTAGCTGCAGTTATTTTTACTTTGAAGATCTAGAGACATTACCTGTATGGTGAGCAGTTTCAAATCTTTACTGATCATCAGAGTTTACGGTATATATTCTCCCAGAAAGATCTGAATCTCAGGCAGCGTCGCTGGATGGAATATTTGAAAGATTATGACTTTACACTCTCCTATCAGTCGGGTAAAATGAACGTTGTGGCTGATGCTCTGAGCAGGAAAGTACAAGTCAGTCATCTGTTGCTTCATGAATGGAAATTGTGGAAACAACTTCTCTGTGAGGCATTCTGTGTGGACATTCCTGTCGATCCGACTATAGCAGTTTGTGCTAGTTTATCCGTGACTTCAGCTCTATATCAGTAGATTAAAGAAGCTCAACAGGCAGATTCAGAATTATCCCGAGTGATAATGATGCACGATGTTGAGTTCGATGATGAGCTGGTTGTCAGTTTTCGAGGCAGATTATATGTTCCAGCAGATGATGATTTGAGGCAAGCAATTCTGAAAGAGGCACACGGTTCCCGTTTTGTTATTCACCCAGGTACCACCATAATGTATCAGAATCTGAGAAAACAGTTCTGGTGGCCAGGCATGAAAAAGGATGTTGCTGCTTTTGTTTCGAGGTGCTTGACTTGTCATCAGATTAAAGCTGAACATCAAAAGCCAGGTGGATTGTTGCCGCCGTTGGAGATTCCGATGTGGAAATGGGACCATGTCACTACAGATTTTGTGGTGGGATTGCCTCGCACTTCTCAAGGTTTTGATGGAATCTGGCTGTTAGTTGACAGATTGACGAAGGCAGTTAGGTTGTTGCCAATAAAAGTCTCCTGGAGTGTGCAGAAGTTGGCCGAGCTTTATGTTCAAAAGATTGTGCCACTGCATGGAATTCCTGTTTCACTGGTGTCAGATCGTGACCCACGGTTTACCTCCGAATTTTGGCACAGTTTTCAAAAGACATTGGGCACTGAGTTAGCTTTCAATTTAGCGTATCATCCACAGTCTGATGGGCAGTCAGAGAGGACTATTCAGACACTAGAAGATATGCTGAGGTCGTGTTGCCTTGACTGGCAGGATTCGTGGAGTCAACATTTGCCACTTGTTGAATTTTCTTATAATAATAGCTTTCACTCCAGTATTGGTATGGCTCCTTATGAAGCGTTGTACGGTCATCCTTGTCGTACTCCTCTAAACTGGCTTGAGACAGGTGATCGTCTTCTGATAGGGCCAGATATGGTACAGTAGTGTTCTGATGTGGTTCGTCTGATCAGGCAGAGATTGTTGACAGCTCAGAGTCGGCAGAAAAGCTATGCAGATCAGCGTAGACGTTCGCTACAGTTTGAGCCTAGAGACATGGTTTTGTTAAGGTATCTCCGATGAAAGGTGTTTCCAGATTCAGGAAGCGTGGAAAGCTTAGTCCGCGTTATGTTGGCCCATTTCCAATTTTAGAGTCGGTGGGTCAGGTAGCTTATCGTTTTCAGTTACCAGCGACCATGCAAGCTATTCATGATGTGTTCCACGTCTCTCAGTTGAGGAAGTATGTGCCGGATCCATCCCACGTTCTAGATGATTTAGTTTGGCCAGAAGTGACTACGATTTGTCTACGCCAGAGTTTCCTGTGAGAATTGAAGACCGTCGTGAGTAGTGGTTGAGAAATAAAATAATCCCTCTGGTAAAGGTTGTCTGGCAGCGTCACTCAGGTAATGAAGCGACTTGGGAACGTGAGGATGAAATGCGACAGCTTTTCCCTTTCTTATTCTCGTGAGGTATAATTTTCTTTTCTCAGTTTCCTCCTTATCCTTGGTTTTTAAATTTCGTGGGTAAAATTTTTATTAGGAGGGAGGGACTGTAAGACCCGTGTCTTATCGGATCTTGTGTGGTTCGGATCCAGAATCCGTTTGATAATTTTTGACTATTTTTATGGATTTTCTGGAATTTTTCTGGCATTTTTTGGGATTTAATTGAAATTGTTTAAATTAATCCCAGAATTAATACATATACGCAATTTTAAAAAGGGCATATATGCGATTTTGGAGAGTTGGGGGTCTTTTGTAAAACAAGGTTTAAAATCAAAAATATAGATATTATAAACCTTTTTTTATTTCCTCTCACCCCCACTCCCTCTCTCTCTCCCCCTCGTCGATCTCGATCTCTCACGCCCTCTCTCTCTCCTCGTCCGATCACCTCTCTCCCCTCTCCTTGGGTTTCAGGCAGAACAACGACGGTTCGAGGCGTGGAAGGTGCCGGTGGATTCCTCGCGTCGAGAGCAACGCATTGATACCCACTACGGCGTGATTCGTGGCTTGTGGGAGCGAGAGGGAGCGAGAAGGCTCGGTGAACCCTCCTCCTTGCATGCGGCTTTTTGGGCCGTTCCGGCTTAAACGAGGTAGGGGGATGGAAACTCGATCTCGCTAGGTTCATTCCTGCTAGTTTATTTTTGTCATTCGTCTAGTTATGGCATGCATGCGGACATTTTCCATTTTTTTGGTTTTAGCCTAAATTCTTGCGTTTGATCAAGTGGGGGCGTGCATGTGGTTGTTTTCGTGATATTTTGTTGTCTGGCATGCTTGGTTTGGCAGGAAACCGGTTTTTTTTCGCGTTACCCGATGATTTTGGTCGTCCGGGGGGGATCGGGGTTTTAGATATAACCCGTCCGTGACCCAGGCGATGTGACGGTCCTTCCAGGAACCGTCACATCGTTGACGGTCCTCTCCTTACGCGTTATTTTCATGTGACGGACCCCAGGGGGTGCGTCACAGCGTGAGTAACGGCCAGCCTTGGGCCGTTACTTTTTGTCTGGGTTTCGTTGATTTCCAGAGGCGGTTGAAGTAACGGCCAATCGTGCGACAGTCACTTGTTTATAACACGCCCAGCTCGACCGTTATAGCCTGTGTGTTGGGACTTTTATCATTTTTAGCCTCGGGTGCATGTAACGGCCCATTCGGAGTGCGTTACTTGGGAAGTAACGCCCCACTCCAAGACCATCACTTGAAGTGGCACGGTGGCCCATGGCCGCCACTTGGCCTGGAGTTTTTAAAAGGCCGTTTGCTTATTTTTATGCTTCCCACATGTTCCCGCGCCATGTTTAAGTTATTTTGTAAAAACTATGGCATGTTTTTAGATCCCAATAGAGTAGCTTTTTTCTTTCCTTGCAATGGAACCACTAGTGTAGCCCTAAGGCCGCGAGTGCCGACCCGCTTGGGGATAGCCGAAGGGTATTCCCGTTATACGGGTTTTAAGCTAGTTCTGTGGGCTCCTCGCCAACGATAACGTCCTACCGAGGGAGAAAACTAGCTAGAGGACCTGGCTTAGGCGAGAGTCAGTGTGTGCACACGTGGTCAGAGGCTTTGGACTGACACTGACGAGTGTCACGCTGACTAGTTTACTTGGTTTAGTACTCTTTACGCGCTCAGCTTGTCATGTCTCCGACTGCGAGTGCTTGAGACGCAGTGTAAGCCGTCAGTGGACGCATCTGGTTTCTTCCCTGGTGGTTGTCCTGCTCCCTGTTGCTTGGAATTGGTTGATGTGTACCCTACTGGTAGATTTACTACTCGTTGTTTAATTTCGCAGATATTGGCATGTTTAGCTGTGTAGCTAGTTTTACAGCTTTATTATGATCATTTATTCATGCCATTGCTTGTGTATTTTAATTAAATGCATGCTCTAATTGCTTTAATTTCGCATGATTGCAAGTTTAGTTCGAGATAGTGTGGACGTATAAAATTGCACGTCCATATGTCCCGCCGAGCCCCGCATTAATGTCAAAGTCAAAAGAAGAAGACCCGGAGAGACTGGCCATCCAGGGCTCCGGGAAGATACTACTGCCCGGTAAATCCCCGCATTTGCACGGGCTCATTAAGAGATCCAGAAGTCACAGGATGTCCTCCTAAATTGACACACAGCTAGGGACCCTCCCTCGGGCCCTTAACGGTGAAGAAATATCCCAAAGAATGCACGACTTCAAGTTACTGAAGCAAGAGCGAAGGCCCTCCAGCGGCACGGGCCTGAGGCCCTTCAGCGGCATGGCCTCAAGCCCTCAGCGGCACGGCCCTTCAGCCTTTCAGCGGCACAGCCCTTCAGCCTTTCAGCGGCACGGCCATTTGGCCCTCCAGCGGCACGGCCATTTGGCCCTTCAGCGGCACGCTTCATTCAGGGTTTCTGTTGCACGCCAAGTCCATACAGCCGTCATCCCAAGTCTGTACGTTGACTGTTGCACACCAAGTCTATACAGCCGTCAGCCCAAGTCTGTACGCTGGCTGTTGCACACTAAGTCTATACAACCGTCAGCCCAAGTCTATATGTTGGCTGATTGCCCAAACGAAGTCTATACATCCGAGCACCAAGTCTGTACATCGGCTGGCTGCTTCGGACGCAAAGTCTATACATCCAAGCTCCAAGTCTGTACATTGGCTGGCTGCTTCAAATAAAGTTTGTACATCCGAGCTCCAAGTCTGTACATTGGCTGGCCGATGCAAACACAAAGTCTGTACACCCAGACTCCAAGTCTGTACATTGGCTAGCCGATGCAAACACAAAGTCTATACATCCAGACTCCAAGTCTGTACATTGGCTGGCCGATGCGAACACAAAGTCTATACATCCGGGCTCCAAGTCTGTACATTGGCTGGCAGCTTCGAACGCAAAGTCTATACATTCAAATGCAAAGTCTATACATTGCTCTCTGTTGTGCTCGTGGCTCATGCATGCTCACGGTGTAAAGTCTGTACATAGTTCATACGTGCATACTAAGTCTATACATCCAAACTCAAAGTATGTACAATCGTCTGCTAGCACACACGCAGAGCCTGTACATACCTCAGCCATAAGTTCAAACTCGCCTGCATAGATCTAGTGACTGCCAGCGGCACGGCCTTAGGCTCCCAGCGGCACGGCCTTCTGCCCTTCAACGGCACAGCATCAAGTCCCCAGCGGCACGGCCTCAAGCCCATCAGCGACACGGCCTCAGGCTTCCCAGTGGTACGGGCGTCCTGCCCTCAACGCCCATTCTCCAGCGGTACAGCGTTGAATCCCCCTGAGCGTCACGCACCGGCAGAAGATATAACGGTCAAAAGGCAGACCCATTGGCGCGCAGTCCAGCCGCTTCAAAGCTAGCTGGCGCCTGTCTCCGTGTCACCTTCCGGTTGGACGAGGAAGATCCCCACCTGACGAAGATGAGACTCGGGTCAACCTCGAACGGAGATGCCATCATGAGGTTCCTCCCCCGTCAACCGTCCACGTATAAAAAGGCCCTCCAAAGACAAAAAAAACACACAGAGAAAGGAGAGGAGACCTTCGTGCGAAGAAGCCCGTTCGAAGCAAAGAAGAAGAGAGGACGAAGGTAGAAAAAAGATAGGGAAAAGAGATAGGAGTGTTGCATGTAGTGGAGGGGGAAGGAATGGAGGGAAGGGAATGGCTGCCCTTCCTCGTTCCAACCCTCTCCCCAACTTTCTTTTCTTTCCTCTTCTTTGTTTCTTCCCCCCTTTATTTTCGGGATGCATTGTACGATGTGTGGTCTTCGGGCCATGATCTTTGTTATTTTGAATCCTCCAGAAATGAAATGATGTTCAGGTTTGCTTCTTACTGCGTTTATTGTTTTCTCATCACCAGTCTCCTGTGGTTTTACATTCTCTTCCCCCAACCTCCTAACTCCCTGTTCTACCTGATTTCCAGTGGCGCTGGTTTATGCAGTCAATAGGGTTTGTTCATGGCTTGACAGGGTATGGCCAACCTCCTCCTTCCTCAATGGCTTTCCATTGCATAACAACTCTTGATCTTGCCATACGGGTCTGTGGGAACCCACTCTCTTTAACACATTGGAGTCATTTAATGCCCAGAGCATCCTCTTTTGCCCTCCTTCGGGACCAGTGGTATGCCCACACACACTCGAGCTCCCAGTCATTCTACCACTCCGGCCTCCAGCAGCACGCCTCTCCCATTCGTCCGTTTGGCGACACATCCTTCCTTTCGCCGCCTCAGCGATACGCCCTCCCCTCTTGTTTGCCCAACGGCACGCCTTCTTTGGCCGCCAGCGACACACACTCCTCTGGCCGCCCCAGCGGCACACCTCCTCTATTGACCTGTCCAGCGTTACGCCCCCCACTTGTCTGCCCAGCGACACGCTCTTTCTTTGGCTGTCTCAGCAGCACACCCTTGGGCTGTCTCAGCGGCACACATTGATTATCACCTCCCAGGTGTGCTCACAATTTACATCAGTCTACTGGTTCCTCGTTCGATGTTTTCTTCGAGTTTTCAGAAGTTTCCCTAAAGGCGGCTGCTCAGACACCCCCCCCCTCAGCTGTTGGTTCATGCCACCCCCGTGGGCATGTTCCTTGTTATTCTTTTACCTCCCGGGTCAAGGGGAGGTGCTGCCGAATTTTCTCGCTAGGAATAACAATAAATTTAAAAGATGAAAATAAGCAGCAAACAGATGGACTAAGAAACAGTAAAAAACACTCTAATCAGCTAAAGCAACTATGCAAGGCTTCAAGAACTAAACTGATCAAGACTCAAAGCACTGCATTGCTAAATACGACTTGGGACTCAATCTCATGACAGAAAAATGAAAGCTTAACCATCTAAGATGCTTCATCATGAACTGAACAAGGAACCCTCTCTTGAGTCCTGGCCCACCCCTTCAGCGGTACACTCTGCTTGGTTTCGTTTGCCACTTCCAGCGGTACACTCTGCTTGGTTTCGTTTGCCACTTCCAGCGGTACACTCTCCTTCGCCTTCAACAGCACACCTCCCTTTAACTTTCAGCGGTACGCTCTCCATTCTCCCAGCGGTACACGCTCCCCTTTAACTTTCAGCAGTACGCTCTCCTCCCCTCAGCGGTGTATTACCCACCCAGTTACCTTTAGCAGCACACCTCCTCTACCCTTCAGCGGTATGCTCTCCATTCTCCCAGCGGTACACGCTCCCTTTAACTCTCAGCGGCACACTCTCCTCCACTCAGCGGTGTACTACCCACCCACTTACCTTCAGCGACACACTCTCAATTTCACCAGCGGTACACTTGCTAATCTCCTGGTGGTACGCTTGCTAATCCCCCAGCGGCACACCTTCCATTTTCCCAGCGGTACGCTCCATCATCTCTCCATTAAATACACATACACAGATATATATATATATATATGTATAACAAAAGAGGGTAATAATGAAGAAAGAAAGAACTCACGGTCACCGGGTGATAAAAGGCAATCAACGAAGAGAGGGCAGTGTCAATAAACAAATGATAATGGCAAGCGTCAACAATCATCGTGAATATGATAATATGGTACCTTCTTGGATTCTGAACCCGAGAATATTAATGATGCTCTTGTAAGCCGAACTCCACTCTCGGGAGTCCTCCCTCTCGTCATGGTGACCGTTCGGTCTTACTTCGGGCCAACATCTCATCAGGATCTCCTCCCTCATCGGGATCTGACTTGCCTCCATGTATTAAAATTGCCATCCCTCGACAGACATTTGTACGGATTCATCCCCCGGGTTATCGTCTCGTTTTCCGTGTGAACTTTTGTCCAAACATGGAATGGTCCATCAGTGACCGACATGACCCGAGCATTCATGCCCCCACTTTGGGCTCACCGTATAACCCGACGGATGTTCCCTTCCTGCGTTAATCAATATTTCTTTGGACCATGGAGCCCTTATTTATGGCAATTAATCAAGGGTATTCCCCTCTCCGAGGGGATGTAAATGACGTTGTGACCTCTATGGCACAACGGGTCTCAGTCCCGACCCGAACCACACAATCATCTGATTAGTCAGATCGAGCACACAATAAATCGTCACCTCGGTGACTGGCACGCCCACGCACTTAATAAACCCCAATAAACAAATAAAACTATGAGGATGGTAATAATAAGTGTGTCCACAAGTCTGGCACGCCCGGTGGGACTGGGATTTCCCTTCATCTTTTTGCCGGAACCAAGGGCTCCACGGCCCCCTTCTTGTAATACTGATTCCCTAATTTACGAATGTAGGTTGTGTTACGGATGTCCCGATGGCACTCACTTTCGACCACCAACCCGTCGAGAGCGACGTGCGGAACGGCTACATGGCCGCCCCTCTCACCTTCGGGAGCTTCCCTCCCTCGGTTGGCTTCCCCAACTTTTTGGGAGTGTCCTTCGCGCACCTGTTGGACGTGGAATCGTCTGACGGGATCAAGAGCAACGCCTCCATCCAGGGGGCTGCCAAAGCTGCTGTCGATCGAACAATGACCGAGACTTCCAAGATCATCCCGACTGGGACGCTGAGCTGCAACGTGCGCCATGTGCACCAGACTGTCGACCCTTCTCACCCAGGGTCGGCCTCTCACCAGAGGAGGCTCCGGAGGAGCCACGCCACGACATCACCCCGAGACCGATTTTCCAGCACCGGCAAGTCTCCTATCATCGGGACTTTCCGGGTGCATCTTACTGGGTAACGTTCCGAGGTGATCCCATATCGCATTGTACCCACCGTGCCAGTGCGCAACTCTTTTCAGGCGCTGGAGAAGATGAAGGGTAGAATGACGCCCACCATTCCGGCCCCAGGGCCGCAGCATCAGTCGGCCTCCAGGCCCACCAAAGCTAAGCAAGTTTGGGTTCCTAAGGGGGCCCGGTTCACCTCATCAGCCTAGGCGAGGCCCAACACCTTCCGCCCGGCAAGGGCACAACAAGGAGATCGGGTCAAGACATCGGCCTCGGTCTGCCAACCGGCACTGGCCATACCGGCCCCACCGGAGAACTCCCACCGTCGACACCACCGACGTCACTATCAGGTCGCCCATGCGGAGCCTGCAACCCACAAGCCCGTTGCTGTCAACAGGGCGACATCACCGGCTTCTCCTCCTGATCAAGAATGGGAGGGAGTGGAGCAAGCCATGAGGAACTACTTGCAGGGCCTAGGGAGCACTCCCCTGAGTCGCCAAAGATTATTGGGGGTAGTAGCCTCCACCTTTGAAAATGAGGAGACCCGGCCGGTGCCCAGTGCCGAGTCAAGAAACTACTCTGAGGAGCACTATCAGTCCCCGCTGAGGGAAGAAGTGAAGCCACGGAGATCAGTCTTTGATAGATTGGTCTTCCTAGGTAGGCCGTCAAGAAGAGCAACAAGAAAAGGCAGAGACCTAAGGGTCTACACTTGCAATATGGCAGGAGTGTTCGGACGATAGGGGGCCTTACCGACTGAGCCCGAAGAAATGGCCAGACTTGTGGCAAGGTCGGGACCTCTCACCAGAAGAGGGAGAGCAGCAGCTGAAAGGACACAAGCTCAGGCTGGAGGAGCTGATTATGGAGAGCCGCCAACGGCCCTGGCTGCCAATGTTATTACCGAAGGCACCACGGGAGGACCCTCCACGTCGTCCGAGGAGACGCCAGTTGAAGAAAGAGGGGGCATCCCTAGCCTTCCCATGAGCGACCCCGCTGTATTACTTATGATGCAGCAATATCAAAGAGAGATCGAGTTTCTAAGAAAACAGCTGACCGACAGAGCTGCTCAACCTCGACATCCGGGCAGACCGGAGCACTACCAGAGACCCCTGGGGGTAACGGTCAGGCCTCAGAAGCTTCTCCTCAGGCGACGGTGTCTCCACCGATCCCCGGCTACACCGGGGGCATACCCCTACACCAGCCACAGCACACAACTCCGGCCTCGCCGCCGAACCTACCATTCCAGGGAGCCGCCACTGCGCCTCGGGCGACAGTGTTAACAACGCCGCTGGCGCAACCGGCTCACTTTTACCCGAACCCGGTGGACCCGGCAATGGTGAATAGACTGATGCTGGAACAGATGATAGACATAAAGCTGGCAGAGAGGAGCGATAGTGATTGCACGCCCTTTGATGTGTATTGGGTACCTTATCCAGCACACTATGCTGCCAAGAGGCTCCCGGCCGGCATCACCAAGCCGCCGAAATTTGAAAAATTCAATGGGCAAGGGTCTCCCAGGGAGCACATTGCCTACTATGTGAATGTTATGGGGGACATGGCTGCCGATGAAGCCTACCTCCTCAAATTCTTTGGCTCAACACTTACCGGGCTCACTTTTGAGTGGTACTCGAGCTTGCCCGTCGGGTCCATTGCAGATTGACCCGATATGCAGAAGAAATTCAAGGAAAGATTCTACATAGCTGAACGGGAGGTCACCGTGGTAGAACTCTATGCCACGAAGCAAAGAAGTGACGAGTAGGCACTCGACTACATAAAGAGGTGGAGGAACCTCAGCATGAGATGCAGACGTCCCCCGCACCAGGAGGACGCGGTGCAGATCTTCAAACAGAACCTAAAAAAAGAAATCCTTGAGAGAATGATTGGTGTTGAAGTAAGGTCATTTGACCGCCTAAATAATATAGTAGCGGAGATTGAGATGTTCCTTGCTCGGTACTCTTCTGCTCTAACTGCGTCAAGCCAGAGGGCCAGGCAGGTCGAGAAGAAATCGATGCCATCAGAAGTCCACACATTGGACTTCCAGGCTTTCGAGAAACAGAAAGAGAAGGCCAAGGAGACGGCTAATCCACCTCCAGCCAGGGTGGCTGAACCGCGGGAAGGGCCTTCCCTGCGGGAGAAAATGAGGAACAAACTGTATTCTTTCCCTCGGGATAAGTCCCGCATTCTATTTGAATGGGCCACCAGGTACAATAAAATCACGTTGCCAGAACCAAAGAGGCCTGGCAACATAAAGAAGAAGGATGACCCTCGTTTCTGCCCGTACCACCAGATGCTGGGGCATACCATCGAGGAGTGTTATATCTTCAAGGATGTTATTGAGTCCTTGATTAAGAAGGGAGAGCTAGACATGGGGGAGCACAAGGTGGATCCTCTGCAGCCGCATGAGATGCCAAACCTCGGCACTTCTGTTAACATGATCTCTCTTTACCAGCAGCTGCCTGAGGAATGGGCAGAGGCCAGCACAACTGCAACATATGAAGCCTTTGTCATGGTACCAGCTCAAGACCAAGGAGGTTGGCAGGCTACGCCGGCGAGGAATAGAAGAAGAAGGCAAGCCCCCCAACCCACGCCGGAGGTTCATATAAGGGGTGTCACGCCTCGACCAGTCTCACCACCAGTGACGCCTATTTGGCATGATACAGCCCCCCGGCTAGTCATGCGGCGCTTCACCAACAACAAGAAGAAGCATACCCCGATGCAGGTGCACAAAGAGACCAGCCCCGCGGTGGAGAGACTCCAGGCTATTATTGATGGGCTTGAAGACTATGAGCAGCCCGAGATCCAGCCTGTGGAATTGAAAGAATATGTCCCCTGGAAGGAGCTCGAGTCACTCGAACTAACTCCAGAGGCAGACGCCTGTTGACGCCTTGAAAATGAACAAAGGTCGAAGCATGATTGAAAAGAGGGTCGGACCAACAGTGAAAGACCATTGATGAAGCTCGTCAACCATTCACCCGGCTAAAGCCCTTGTCGGCCAAGCTGATGCCCGGTGCCGATGTCACTCAGACAGCAGCACTGGTAGAGCAGCAGTCACTCGACTAATGAGACCTCCTGGCACACTTTAATGAAAGCCGCACTACTGTTTCGTCCAAGAATCCACGGATGATATGTCAGGGTAAGTCAGATGTCGGCTTAATGACAGATGTAATATGAGATAAAGATGAAGCCGGTACCGGCAGATGAAGATTGTAAAGGCTTTTGCAAAGTCAAAACAGAAGAGGAATCGTCTCCACAGATTATATATACCCGGCTGAGGTCTTCCCAGACTAAAGCTGATGTCCGAGCTCGTCACCATTCAAGTGACGATATCGATAAGATGATACCCAGTCTTGTCACCGTTCAGATGGCAATACTGATGAAACCCCTGTCTATGGACTGATGAAACCCCTATCTACGGGCTGATGAAAACCGTGATAATGATCTTAATACAAGCTGTGTCACCAATGGAAGACCCTTTTGGGTGATGATACCCTTGAAAGACCCAAATGGGCCTGTGTGAAGGTGGCGCCGAGAGTCACTTGTCAAACCCAAAAGAGGGCGCCGAGAAGTTGAAGGCAGGCGCGCCGGGAAGCTTCAGATGGGGCGCGCCGTGATGGAGCCTGCCGAGAAGGGGGAAATGGTTATAAAACCCCCTCCCTTCGAACAGATAAAGGAGAGAGAACAGAAAAAAAAAAGAGGGAGAACCGATCAAAAAAAGAAGAAGAAGAGACAGCAAGAAAGAAAGAGAAGAAGTCTGAGAGAAGAAGAAGAAGAAAAACCCCAGGTGGGCTGCTCGGGGGAGGGAGAGGAGTCAATGCTCCACCCTCCCCCCCCATGTTTGTTGTTTTCTTGATCTGCCTCCGTATGTAATAGTCTATATCTTCGTGTTTGATTATTCATACGATGTCGAGAGTTATCTTTCGCTTCCCCCTGTTCCCCTCCTCTTCTGTTCTTTGGCTTTTGCCTTGCAGATGATGTAAACAATGCTTATGAGATGAAATGAAATGGGCAATTGAAAGCCCTTCCCTTCATCCCTCTGTGTATATATATACGTCCTCTATCAGAAATGTCTGATGGTTCATACGCTCTCGGTTTCAGAGTTTCCCTACGAACCTGTTCTTCAGAGGAGCGTAGATAGGATCCCTGTCCATATCCAATGGGCTACTGGGTTCTGTCTTCTTCCCCCCTCCTGTCTCGATGGCAGATTCATCGCATATGTGTGAGTCCCTCTCAAGGCCCTCAATGCCCCTTGTGTTGTTCAGGAACCAGAGACATTAATCTCTTGGTTCCTTGAACTGCTGACTACACAAGGATATGTTTTCTCTGCAGACGGATGCTATTCCGCGGATTCTAGCGAATGACGATCTCGATCTCTCGACCCTCCATTCTAACCCCTTGGATGACTAGGGTCTGGAGTTTCGATGCCAAAGGTTCCTCAGTCACCGGTTTTTAGATGCTATTGGGTTTGTCTAGGGGATCAGAGACAGTCATCTCTTGATCCCCAGACGGCCGGCGGCAGAAATACATGAAGTCTTCAGAAATCCAGATGATGGTCTCGTTCCCCGTCGATTCTACCCTCCAGATCCCCTTGGCCCTTTCTCAGGGAAGCATCCATGAAATCCCCCCTCCTGCACTTCAAATTCGACTTCGATCGCAGCCAGAAAGGTCAGGAATCCCAGAAGCAGAGCATCGTTTGAGCTCTGTAAACCCTGTAGCAATTCCACCTTCTCGGCGTACAAAATTCCCCGTCGAGAACTATCCTGCCGAGAGGCCTCCCTCTTCAGCAAACTGACAAAAAGCCATCTAAACCCTTCATGCACACCTCCCAGCCCACAGGCTCTCGGCGCCAGGCTCCCGGCGCGGCCCGGAGCGCGCCGGGAAGCCACCCGCCGAGATCCCCCTTTCTTTTGCTAAGGAGGCCGCGCCGAGACCCCCTTTTTAAGCCAATAGACCCGCGTCGAGACCCCCTTTTTAAGCCAATAGACCCACGCCGAGAAGCCCCCTTTTGGCCAACTAAAACCACGCCGAGAGCCTCTCCCTTCTGGCCAACTAAAGCCACCGCCGAGACCCTTCTTCTTGGCCAAATGAAGTCCAGTCAGAGGCCCATCTCTGCAATACCGTTCATCAGCCTTCTGATCCCTTCACACATATGTCCCGGGGATGTTCAGAGACCGTCACTGATGTCTTGAGAAGACACATTATTGGGGAAGACCTCCCCTACAGTCTTCATTCTCGATCCGGATTTCACCCTCATGAACCCAGAGGGCCATGTCATTGCATGAGTTCTGAGGGGTTTCGAGAGGATATTAATCGATGGTATAAAGGCAAGCGATGTCCCGGGGCCCGGTGCCCATCCTCGTTCGGTTGTCATCCCGGCATTCTGTGGATGATGACCTATCTTCTCTTGGCATAATCCAAGTTGAGGGGACATGCTGCCGAAATTCACACATACCTTGCCAAGTAAATGTGATGCTTTCTATCTCAACCCCACCAGCCTGTGGAGTTATGTCCTTGCATGCTCTCCGATGGCCCTTTGAAGGGGGATGTAGATGCAACATCGCGTCTGCACGGAGCGCGTCATGTTACGCCAGTACTTACTCGGATTCCGGGTCAATTATGCCCGATCTTTTACGGATCCCACCCTGCCACTGCATGGGTGGTTTCCTATTCCCCACTTGGCATGGCCCAAGATGGTGGGAATATGCCGTCGGTTTTATCCCGGAAATAACCAACCCCTGCTTCGTCTAATCCATTTAACGTCTTGCAAGTGAACGAATTCCGTCTCTTTTGAGCATGCGGCTTTACCGCTGTCATCCTCCTACCTTTAGCGTTTAATCAAGGGTTGTCCTTCCTTGGAAGGGCGTAATTAACGTCATAGCCTTTATGGTATGACGGACTTCTGGTCCAGACACGATCACCCACAATCGACTGACCAAGTCAGATCGAGCGCACAATAGAATCGTCACTCCGGTGACTGGCACGCCAATAGATCAATAAATAATAAATCAATCAATAAAAAAATATATAGGATAATAAAAATCCGCGTTCCCACAAGTCTGGCACGCCCGGTGGGACTGAGTCTCCCTTCATCTTTACGCTAAAGGAGGAGGCCCAGCGGGCCCCCCTCAAACTTCTGATTCCGTCCACTTTCCTCATTTTCAGGAATCTACAATGACGGCTGGAATCATGTCTGTCTGCTTCGACCAGCAACCGATTGACATGCATGTGCGAGAGGGCTACCTGGCGGTACCTCTTACATTCGGATCAATGCCGCCTGCCGTTGGGCTGCCCAACTGCCTGGGCCTCGTCTTCACCGACCTTCTGCAGGTCGACAACGATGAGCAAGGCACTGCTGCGAGTGCCCCGATGAAGACCACTGATGAGAAAGCTAGCTTACTGAAGAAGACAGCTTCCACCATTGTCTCCTGCTATGTCCATCATGTCCAAAGGAAGGACATGGCCCCCGCTGCTGCCCAGAAGGGGAAAAGAACCAACCGGAGAAGCCGGTGTGCCGCTGCTAACCGTCGTCTTTCCAATTCCGGGAAGACGATGATGATGGGTGATATTAGGACGAACCTTGACGGCCGCCCCAGGGAAGTCCGTCCGGACAGGATTATCCCGACCATCCCAACCAACAACAAGTTCCAAGTTCTGGCCACCAGGAGGGCCAACCGGGAAGCTGATGAAAGGAAGACGCTGGCACCCAAGCCAGCAAGATACAAACAGGTCTGGCGGCCGAAGAAGATACAGAGTTGGGTCCCAGCTCGAGACAGAGAGAATCTTACTGATATCACTGTTGCCCGCCTCAGAGCAGTGGGCAGAGGGAAAGAGAGAAAAGACGAAAGAAATGCTACTGCTGTCTGTCCCGGGACCCGAGGGAGGAGAGATGAGACTGAGGGTCAAGGAAGGAATATGACTGCTGCTTGCCCCATGATGAAGGGTAGAAGATATGAAAAGAAGGAGGACTTTACTGCCACCCGTTCCAGGGCCGGGGGCAGAAGGTGGCAAAGAAAGAACCATGATGCTGCTGCCAACTGCTGCCAAGTTGGCAATGTGAGAAGGAGTGAACCAGTCACTGTGATTGCTGCAAGAAGACCAAGAGCCTGTGCCAGACAGGCTGATATCTTCAGATACTCCAAAACCGAGCATTTGAATGCTCAGGTGGCAAGACTGGCTTACCAGCAAAAGAGCCAGGACAGATTGATACTCCAACCTGAGCCACAAAGGCATAGCCCAGAGGAGATGAAGCAAGTGGTCCAAGACTACTTCCATTACCTGGGGAACTCTGCCCTAGGTCAACAAAGATTGTCCCGTGCTTTGGGCACCATGGATGAAGAAGAAGAAGAAACTCTGCAAGAAATGATAATCGGAGTCTCCTCCTCCGATTCAAATGATTATGAAGAAGGCTTCAGGGCCGGATATGACGAAGAAGACCTCTACAGGGAGGAAGTCAAAGAAAGAGTATCGGTCTTTGACCGACTCGAATACCCCGACCAGGCAAAAAGAAAAGTTTACAGGCAGAAAGGAAGAATGCAAATCTTCGCCTGTAACATGGCTGGAATTGCCAGGGGGCAAGGCATGTTACCAACTCAGCCGGATGAGTTGCTCAGGCTGGCAACCAGACCTGGTCCCGTCACAAGAAGAAGCCAGGCAGCCAAAGATAAGATGAAAGCTGATGATGCAGCCCGCAGAGTTACCACTATGACAGTCAACGTGGTGACAGCGGAAGAAGGGGATAATCCCTTCATTGATGATGCTGAAGGGACTTCAGAAGATATACAGATCCCATCAACCCTGGATCCCATGATCCAGATGATGTTTAGAAGATATCAGCAGGAGATCAGTGCTCTCAGAAGACAGCTCAATGAGAGACATGAAGCTACGCCGGTCTCCAAACAAGCCGAGCCTGTGGGGCCAACTTCCAGCTCTACGGAAACGGCTGCCCCTGCTAATCCTCTCCTGGCTGATAAGGGCAAAGCACCGAGCCAACCTACTCCACAGCAGACAGTGGCTCAGCCCTCTATATCTCAGACGCAGCCTGCCGCGCCCATCTTGCGCGCAACTGTGATGACGACTCCTCACAGCCAGCAACAAGCTCATTTCTTCCCAGAAGAGGTAGATCCAGCTATAGCCCACAAACTGATGATAGAAAGAATTGTGGAGATGAAGCTGTCTGAGAAGACCGGTGATGGTGTAAGTACCTATGACGTGTACAAAGTACCGTATCCTCCCCAGTATGCTGCTAAAAGACTACCCCCAGGCGTCAGTAAGCCGCCGAAATTTGAGAAATTCAACGGCCAGGGCTCCCCCAGGGAGCACATAGCTTACTACACCACAATTATGGGTGATTTGGCAGCCGACGAAGCTTATCTGCTCAAATTCTTTGGCTCATCCCTCACTGGGTTAGCCTTTGAATGGTATTCAAGCCTGCCAGCTGGGTCGGTGGTTGACTGGCCTGATATGCAAAGAAAGTTCCGTGACAGATTTCATGTCACAGAAAGAGAGATCACTATAGCAGAACTATATGCAACCAAGCAGAAACAGGATGAGACAGCACTAGATTACATCAAAAGGTGGAGGAACTTGGCTATGAGATGCAGAAGACCTCCTCATCAAGAAGATGCAGTGCAGATATGTAAGCAAAGCCTCAGGAGAGAGGTGCTAGAAAAGATGATCGGTGCAGATGTCAGAACATTTGACCGACTGAACAATATAGTGGCCGAGGTCGAGACGTTCTTGTCCAAGCGTCCGACCGCCAATGCTCCCACTATGCTGAAGGGAAAATCCAATGATCGACGGCCATCACATTCTGAGGCCAACACCGTCGATTTCAGGACCTTTGAACAACAAAAAGGGAAGAAAGGGGCAGATGAAGCTCTCCCGATGGCAGACACAGCAGAAAGAAAAGACAAGGTCTCTCTGAGGGACAAGATGAAAAAGGCTTACTCTTTTCCCAAGGATAAGACGGCAGCACTATTTAACTGGGCCTATAAGTTCAATAAGGTAACATTGCCTGAACCGAAGAGACCCGAAGATGCGGAAAAGAAAGATGATCCGCTGTTCTGTCTATTTCACCGTGCGCTGGGGCACGCGATTGAGGACTGTTATGTCTTCAAAGATATCATGGAAGGAATGGTCAAGAAGGGTGAGCTGCAGCTGGGAGATTACCAGGTGAAGCCGCCTCGTCCACATGAGCCTCCACCTTGGAGAATGGCTGCCAATATGATCTCAGTCTACCAACAGCTGCCCAAGGAAGCCGCTGAAGAATGCACCAGGCATACCTATGAAGCTTGCTTCCTCACCCCACAGAAAGATCAGGAGGGATGGCAGATGATACCCATAAAGAGCAGAAAGAAGACTCCCGCAGCCAGTACCAGCGGAGCAGTTATCCGGGGTGTCACCCCAAGGCCCGAGCCGCCTCCAATAAAGCCAGTATGGCGTACAGCTGAGACCGGACCAGTCATCCGGATCCCTACTCACAACCGGAGGAGACAAACTCCCCTCCCTGCACATAAAGAAGTAAGTCCTGCAGCCAGGCGTCTACAACAGTATATCAATGAGCTCGACGAATATGAGCAAAAAGAGCCCAAGCACCTGTTGGTGAAAGACTGTATACTCTGGGAACAGCTCGAGGAATTGGAAATTGAAGAGCAGCCAGAGGCAGAACAAAGAAAAGATGAGACTGAGCCCTTCTGGGGGCAGGAGCCAGCAAAGCCAAATTCCCAGAAGAAGAAGAGACGACCCAAGTCCAAAAAGGAGAAGAAAGTCGTGACAGTACAGTGCAATACACTGTCGGTACTCTTTTCCTTGCCCGGGGAGAATGGTGAGGATGAAGCATCAAATGCCCCACTAGAAGCCAACCATGCTGAGGCCTCTACCTCAGCCCATGCAACACGTTCTGGGAGAAGATGGGGACGCCCACCACCAGCTAACCATAACATCATGTTCAGAGGGGAGCAGCCCTATCAAATCCCGGAACCAGAGATGCGAGGCGTCCAGGTTCCTCCCCCTGCCAGCTTATACCAGGAGGGAAGAAAAGCAGATGAAGCCCCTTCATTCCTGGAATTTCTGTCCAGTTTGGAGAACGAACAGTCAGTGCAGGTTATGCCAGCTACAAACAACAAGTGCCAGCAGTCGGCAGATAGAAAGCAGAAGCAGCATGAAGAAGATGAAAGATGTAACCCTTTAGCAAAGCCAAGGGCCGTTGCTACAGAAGAAACATCCCAGGGAATCGACCTAGAGGATGAAACTGGCGCCAGGCATCAAAGGCCACAGGCACCACATGAACCTCCAAGACCCCGTTGGGTGGAGGAGATGAGGCTATCCAATGTCCGGGTGGGTAGCCGGATCATGAAAATGCTGAAGAAGCTCCCTACCAGGTTTTCCATCTGGGAGATCCTCTCTCTGAGTGAAGAAGCCCGCCAAGCCATCATTGATGCCTTGCAGTCGCCGGCACAATATGAAGCACTCTTGACAGAAGTGAATTCTGGGCCCTCGATCACGTTCACAGAAGATGATATGTTGATCCCGAATTCCTGTCATAACAGACCGTTGTATATGAGGGGTTCCCTGAACTGTCAGCCATTGAGCAGGATATTGATAGATCCCGGGGCCGCTGTGAATATTCTCCCGTACCGCATTTACCAGAAATATTACTTTGATCTGCAGCTCACCAAGGTCAGAGATATGAAGATTGCGGGATTCAATCAGAAATGTGAGACCCCCCTTGGGGTGGCCGATTTCAACCTCACCTTGGGGGACCTCACTACCGTGGTACGATTCTATGTAATCGACTCCAATACCACGTACAAAGCCCTGCTGGGAAGGCCATGGCTGCATGAATATCAGATAGTGCCGTCCACGCTACACCAGTGCATCAAATATTGCCATGAAGGGAAAGAAGAAAGGGTGTTTGCTGATCTACATCCCTTTGAAGTATTCGAGTGTCATATGCTCGATGCATCCTATTACACCGAGGTGTCACAGAAGGATGAAGAAAGAGAGGCTGTGGTCAGCCAGAAGAAGCCGGTGACAAAGACAAAAAGTTGGTCTCCACCGCCACCCAAGGGCTACATTAAAAAGCATGAGGTATCCCACATCTCCTATGCTGGAGACTTTGTTCGGATAACTCCTCCTAGCATCCGCCCAGATGATATTGATGAAGAAATGAGAGAAAAGTACACACAGGTGGAGGTTCCGCAGGGTTTAATCAAGCCCGTCACCAGCCTAGAATACCAGACAGTGCTGCCACTGAAGACTATGGAGATCCCTCGCTTCTGCGAGCCCCCTATCATATTCTACACCGGGGAGCCAGTCGAAGAAGATGATCAAGATTGCATGGTCCCTGAAGAAGCTGCAAACCGGATGGTGCCAATCACAGGTTTGGACTATACTACCCAACGGGTTTCGCAGATGTTCTCTAAGATGCAGATGCCGTCACTACAGCCTGCTGCCCAGAAGAAAGCATTCAAGGAGCTATGGGATCCGCCTCGAGATAACAAGGAACTGAGGAAGATCACACAGCACCCGGGACTGGGTTATACCCTGCAAGAATACTATGAAGCCGAGGTGGATGTCATCTCTGCCTTCTACCAGAATGAAGATCCCCCTGAAGTGGGATACGACAAATACCCCTTTGAAGATGAAGAAATTATGTATCAATCCATAACAGACAATGAAGCCCAGGACAACCAGCCGGAGGCAAGGATGCCTGATGAGACTAAGAAGGGTTGGTGCTGGGAGAATCCATCTTGCAAAGAGGATCTGTTCCAGGCCGAAGCACAATTTGACACGGGAACCCCGGATGAAGACCAAGTAGCCAAAGAGCTGAGAGAATGTCTAGAGTTTGAACGCATTCTAGAAGAATTCCGGGCTCTGCAGAATGATGACCTGTCAAGGGAGCCCACATCAGAAGAGCCTCTAAGAACGAAAGAGTCTACTTCTGAATTTCCTGGTGAACTAGCCTCGTCCTCGGGACAGACTGAACAGAACCCAGTAATATTGGCCCTATATGATGCACCAGCATCCGCTGATGACCAATATGATGAAACAGAGGAGCATGAAACTGAAGAAGATTACATCCCGGGAGGCTTTATTGATTTGCAAGAAGCCCCGCCCGAAGTCGAAGACGGAGGCCAAGCCACCGTCGATGAGCTGATAGAGATAAATTTGGGGTCCGCAGATGAACCAAGGCCGACATTCCTCAGCGCACTGCTGGAGCCAGATGTCAGGAGCAATATATACAGTTCTTGAAAGAATTCCGAGACTGTTTTGCATGGACATATGATGAAATGCCGGGATTGAGCTCTGATGTGGCACAGCACCGATTGGCAATAAACCCAGAGGCTAACCCTGTAAAGCAGCCTTCCAGGAGAATGCGCCCTGAACTGATAAATCAGATTAACAAAGAGGTTGATAAGCTGATTGATGTAGGGTTTGTCGAAGAAAACCAGTATACCACATGGCTAGCCAACATAGTGCCCGTGAAGAAGAAGAATGGGCAGATCAGAATATGTGTCGACTTCCGAGACCTTAATAAGGCTTGCCCGAAAGATGATTTCCCAGTGCCGATCACTGAAGTCATGATTGATGCAACTACTGGTCATGAAGCATTGTCATTTATGGATGGGTCATCCGGATACAACCAGATATGGATTGCTGAAGAAGACAGGGTGCACACTGCATTCCGCACTCCAAAAGGGATATTCCATTACAAAAGGATGCCGTTCGGCCTTAAGAATGCCGGCGCTACCTACCAAAGAGCCATGACAAAGATCTTTGATGATTTGCTCTTCAAGAAAGTAGAGTGCTACATTGATGACCTGGTAGTGAAAACCAGCAGAAAAGAAGACCATCTGCAAGACCTGAGGATAGTATTCCAGAGGCTGCGCAAATATGAACTCAAGATGAATCCTATGAAATGCGCCTTCGGCGTGTCCAGTGGAAAATTCCTCGGATTTATCGTCCGGCACAGGGGTATTGAAATTGACCCCGCCAAGATCAAGGCTATCCAGGAGCTCCCTCCACCAAGGAACCTGCACGAGCTGAGATCTCTGCAAGGGCGTCTGGCCTATATCCGACGATTTATATCAAATCTGTCGGGAAGATGCCACCCCTTTCACAAGCTCATGATGAAAGATGTACCGTTCCTCTGGGACGATGGGTGCCAGGAGGCCTTTGAGAAGCTAAAAGAATATCTCAAGACCCCTCCAGTGCTGGGGGCACCAATTAAAGGCAGGCCCTTGATACTGTATATCGCAGCCACATACTGTTCCCTGGGGGCAATGCTGGCACAAGTAAATGAAGAAGGCAAAGAGCAAGCCCTGTACTACCTAAGTCGGAGGCTGATTAGAACCGAAGAAAGCTACAGTTATATAGAAAAGACATGCTTGGCACTAGTCTTTGCTGTTAAGAAACTCCGACACTATATGTTGTCACATGAAGTCAGATTGATATCTGCAGCAGATCCACTCAAATACATACTGACTCAGCCAGTACTCAAAGGCCGGTTGGGCAAATGGGCAGTGATTCTGATGGAATTCGATATTACATATATACCCCAGAAGGCAATAAAAGGACAGGCCGTGGCTGATTTCTTCGCGGAGCATCCTGTGCCGAAAATGATACGTTGGGGACCGAATTACCCGATGATGAGACACTCGAGGCCTGTCAAGCTCAGCCAGTTATGTGGCAACTGTTCTTTGATGGAGCATCCAGAACGGAGACAGATTCCGATGGAAAAACCAGAATACGGGCCGGAGCCGGTATTGTGCTGAAATCACCAGAAGGGGAGGTGGTACATACTTCCTGTTCTATAAACAAGCCATGCACCAACAATGAAGCCGAGTATGAAGCTCTGATAATCGGACTGCATGTCAGCCTCAACATGGGTATCCAAATGTTGCAAGTATTTGGAGATTCAATGTTGATAATAAAACAAATTCAAGGGGAGTTTGAGGTGCGAAAGCCAGAGCTGAATCCCTACCACCAAAAAGCTGTGCGCCTCATGGCGAAATTCTATCATATTGAGCTCAAGCATGTGGGCCGTGGACATAATGCCCAAGCTGATGCGCTGGCAAAGCTAGCCAGCTCAATAGCAGTCCCACCAAATGAAACACTGAACATTGTTGTTATAAACCGGCGGCAGGTCCCCAGCATGCTAGAAGGGTGCCCCGAAGAAGAAGAAGTTGCTACTATCAGCACATTACAGGCATCTGATTGGAGACAGCACTTGTTACAGTGGTTTCTGCATCAACAGCTGCCGCAAAAGAGAGAAGAAAAGATGAAGCTTCTGAGGATTAAGGATTCTTATGAACTCAGAAATGGGACTCTATTCTGAATAATGGCAGATGCACGCAAGAAGATTCTGCTCCGCTGCCTGTCCACTGAGGAAGCTTGGCAAGCAATGAAAGAAACACATGCTGGGACAGCAGGTGCTCACCAGGCCGGTCCCAAGATGAAGATAGAGATTAAGAAGCTGGGCTACTACTGGCCCACCATGTTCGAAGACTGCTGTAAATTTGCAAAATCATGCCAGAAGTGTCAAGAGCATGCTACTGTGCCTAGAAGGCCACCCACAACTCTGCACCCTACAATCCCTAGCTGGCCGTTTGCACAATGGGGAACTGATGTAGTCGGGCCATTGCCAACTTCCTCGGCCGGACATAAGTACATACTGGCCATAACAGATTACTTCTCCCGATGGGCGGAAGCTATAGCATTAAGAGAAGTGACTGGGGAGCTGGTCTCCAGATTCATCAAGCAAAACATTATCTTCCGGTTCGGGATCCCCAACCGAATAATATCTGATAATGGAAGTCATTTCAGAAATCAGAAAATCTATCGGCTTGCCGAGAAGTATAAGATTGAATGGAGAACCTCCACTCCCTACAATCCACAGGCAAACGGGTTGGCAGAAGCTTTTAATAAGACCTTGTGTACATTGCTGGCCAAAGTCGTCAGTTCCAACAAGAAGGATTGGGAAGAGAAAATGTATGAAGCTTTATGGGCATATCGCACCGTCTTCAAAACACCTACAGGGTGCTCACCATACTCATTGGTGTACGGCTCAGAGGCAGTGGTCCCGCTGGAGCTGGAAGTCCCGTCACTCAGAGTGGCGGTCCAATATGACCTAGCCCCTGGCGAACAGACTAATACAGAAAGAAGATTAGAAGAACTGGCTGAATTGGAGGGGAGGCGCCTCCAAGCTCAGAAGAATATCCAAATGTATCAGGCCCGCATGGCCACTGCATTCAACAAACTCGTAAAAGGACGAGAGTTCAAGAAAGGTGACCTCGTTATGGTCAAGAAAAGAGAAGTCATGGCGTCCAACCCAAACGGAAAGCTAAATGCTAATTGGGAAGGTCCCTATGTGATACAAAGGGTCTACGAAGGTGGGGCCTATATGGTTGTCAACCATCGAGGGGAGATCCAATTCTTGCCACTCAACGGTAGGCACCTAAAGCTGTATCATGCTGCACAACCGACATTCTCCGAGTAATCGGACTAAAAGCTACCTCTTCCTTGGTCTAGCGGCACTCCGCCCTAACCAAGCTACCTCTTCCTTGGTCTAGCGGCACTCCGCCCTAACCGAGCTACCCTTCTTTCTTGGTCTAGTGGCATTCCGCCCTAGCCAAGCTACCTCTTCCTTGGTCTAGTGGCATTCCGCCCTAGCCGAGCTACCTTCCTTCTTGGTCTAGTGGCACTCCGCCCTAACCAAGCTACTTCTTTCTTAGTCTAGTGGCACTCCGCCCTGACCAAGCTACCTTCTTTCTTGGTCTAGTGGCACTCCGCCCTAACCAAGCTACCTTCTTTCTTGGTCTAGTGGCACTCTGCCCTAACCAAGCTACTTCTTTCTTGGTCTAGTGGCATTCCGCCCTAGCCGAGCTACCTTCTTTCTTGGTCTAGTGGCACTCCGCCCTAACCAAGCTACTTCTTTCTTGGTCTAGTGGCACTCCGCCCTAACCAAGCTACTTCTTTCTTAGTCTAGGGGCACTCCGCCCTAACCAAGCTACTTCTTTCTTGGTCTAGTGGCATTCCGCCCTAGCCGAGCTACCTTCTTTCTTGGTCTAGTGGCACTCCGCCCTAACCAAGCTACTTCTTTCTTGGTCTAGTGGCACTCCGCCCTAACCAAGCTACTTCTTTCTTAGTCTAGGGGCACTCCGCCCTAACCAAGCTACTTCTTTCTTGGTCTAGTGGCATTCCGCCCTAGCCGAGCTACCTTCTTTCTTGGTTTAGCGGCACTCCGCCCTAGCCGAGCTACCCCATTCTTGGTCTGGCGGCACTCCGCCCTAGCCAAGCTACCCTCTTTCTTGGTTTAGCGGCACTCCGCCCTAGCCGAGCTACCTCATTCTTGGTCTAGCGGCATTCCGCCCTAGCCGAGCTACCCCATTCTTGGTCTGGCGGCACTCCGCCCTAGCCAAGCTACCCTCTTTCTTGGTCTAGCGGCATTCCGCCCTAGCCGAGCTACCCTCATTCTTGGTCTAGCGGCATTCTGCCCCAGCCGAGCTACCCTTTCTTGGTCTGGTGGCACTCCGCCCTAACCAAGCCACTCCTTATCACGGATTAATGGCATTCCAATCTGTCACCCTCTAAAAGAAAAAAAATGAGAAAAGAAAAATGGGGTTAAAAATAGAGATACCCCGCTAGTCTTGTTCAGGCATTCTGAGCAAGGGCAAAAATGGCCAAACCCAGCTGTGGTGAAAACCCGAAAGGGCACTGCAGGCAAAATCGGGTACCCCGCCACGTGAAAACCCGAAAGGGCGCGTGGGCAAAAGCAAGAGGGGGCTGGCTCCGGTGAAAACCCGAAAGGGCACTTGGGTCAGTAATGTGGTAATCCCAAAGAAAGCCTCACCTCCCGCCATAAAACTCCTCGTCAATCGACCGGCGCCTTGCCCAATCGACGATTAGACCCACTCAGTATAGGCCCTATCGTCTATGCCGATAAAACCCATGAAACCCTTGCATTGGTATAAACCCAATACCGATGATGAAACCCACCTTTGGTCGATGGGCACCCTGCCCGATCGACAAAGAAACCCGTCCTATTAAATTCACATGTCTCTTTACGTCCCGCCGTGATGAAACCTATCATTGGTCGATCGGCACCTTGCCGATCGATGATAAAACCTGTCCGGTTTAGACCCTACGTCTATCCTGATGAAACACATGAAATCTTTGCATTGGTATAAACCCAATACCGATGATGAAACCTGCTGTTGATCGATTGGCGCACCGCCCGATCAATGATAAAACCTGTCCGGTTTAGACCTTACGTCTATCCTGATGAAACCTATGAAATCCTTGCATTGGTATAAACCCAATACCGATGATGAAACTCGCTGCCGATCGACTGGCACACTGCCCGATCAGCGATGAAACCTGTCCGGGCTAGACCCTACGTCTATCCTGATGAAACACATGAAATCTTTGCATTGGTATAAACCCAATACCGATGATGAAACCTGCTGTTGATCGATTGGCGCACTGCCCGATCAATGATAAAATCTGTCCAGTTTAGACCCTACGTCTATCCTGATGAAACATATGAAATCTTTGCATTGGTATAAACCCAATACCGATGATGAAACCTGCTGTTGATCGGTCGGCATCCTGCCCGATCAATGATGAAACCTATCCAGTTTAGACCTTACGTCTATCCTGATGAAGCCTATGAAATCCTTGCATCGGTATATACCCAATACCGATGATAAGAGCAGCCACTAATGAAGCAGCACATCGCCTGATCCGTGCTAAAGTCCCAATTCAGGAAATATATATATGTACATCTATATATATATAAAAGATGGGGTTAAAAATAGAGATACCCCGTCAGACTTGTTCGGACATTCTGAACAAGGGCAAAAATGGCCAAAACCCAGCTGTGGTGAAAACCCGAAAGGGCACTACAGGCAAAATCGGGTACCCCGCCACGTGAAAACCCGAAAGGGCGCGTGGGCAAAAGCAAGAGGGGGCTGGCTCTGGTGAAAACCCGAAAGGGCGCTTGGGTCAGTAATGTGGTAATTCGAAGTTCCATGCCAACCGGCACGCTACCTTTACCTCCCCTTCACTGATGAAACCTTCCGTCGGTCAGTTGGCTCCATTCCCCACCTATGATAAAACCCTTCCGGGGTAGACCTTACGTTTACCCTGATGAAATCTACATACCCTCTTTCAAACGTCCCACCGACAATGAAACCCATCACCATTCTGATGAAGCCTGTCCAGCTCAGACCTCACGTCTGTCCTGATGAAGCCTACGCATTTCTTGGCAAGCCCCACCTGCGATAAAACCTGTTGGAATAGACCTTACGTCTGTCCTGACGAGACCTACACCGTCACGTACGTCCCACCGTTGATCGACCGGCACCTCGCCCGATCAATGATGAAATCCTCTGTCCAGTTTAGACCTTACGTCTATTCTGATGAAACTCATGAAATCCCTTTGCATCGATATAAACCCAATATCGATGATGAAACCAACTGTTGATCGATTGGCACCTTGCCCGATCAATGATAATACCCTATCCAGTTTAGACCTTACATCTATTCTGATGAAACTCATGAAATCCCCTTGCATCGATATAAGCTCAATATCGATGATGAAGTCAACCGTTGGCTGATCGGTACATCGCCCGGCCAATGATGCAATCTGTCCAGTTCGTACTTTATGTCCGTTCTGATGAAAACCCCATACCCTTTTTCAATGTCCCACCTGCTATAACCTCTACCCAGTCTAGACCTTTCGTCTATTCCGATGAAACCTCTTCTTTCACATTTCTGCAAATTGTCTCCCTCGCAGCACATATTGCCAAGAGGGACGTTTGCTGCTACCAACAGAATCCGGTTTAAGCACCTCCCCGGATGCCGTCACGCGGTGGAGCGAGTTCCCCATCCTTTCTCTGAGGGGGTGGACGCTCTCCTGCCAAGTACGGGCCATTCGCATGAGGAATTGCTAAAACCGCTACCCCACTTCTCAAAGTGATAAAACCACATGCAGAAGAAAATGGATACGCGTGAAGCCAAAGATTTCTTTTCATTAATAAGTGAGTACATAAAGGGCCCCGAGGGGACGTTGTATCGCAAAAGAGTACAAAAGAAAAAGAAAGAGAAGATGGTTCATGGCTGCCTGAAGATATCCTCGAAAGCCAGAAGACCCACATAAGGGGCGGCTCCCAGTTCATGAAGACGAGCCTCCTCCTCCTGCAGTCGAACGGACTCGTCTTGAAAGGACGCCACCTGCCCCTCTAATAGAGCTGCTTCTTCCTCGAGCTGCGGTCGAGAAGTTGTTAGCTGCGGCAGCTCAGCTCGGAGATCGGACAGTTCAGCTTCCAGGATAGTTATCCGGTCGCGCACAAACTGCTCCCGCTCCGCCAAAGACTGCATTTGGCACTGTCGCTTCTGAAGAATAGAGTTCATCTTCGCCAGCTCGGATTTGCATTCCATTCTTTGCAACTTCAAAGCCGCCAGTTTGTCAGACATGATATGTGTCAAGAAATCCCGGCGATGAACAAATTTTAACAATAAAAGAACCCGCTGGGCCCATATTTCTGTGGGACATCCCATCGCCTGCAACCCGGCGGTGAAGCGCTCGGCTATCTCCTTCAACTGTGGATAGGTTAGTCCGGGCTGGGACTCCACTAGCTGGCGCAGCATGCCCAGATGTTGCCAGACAAAACTCTCAGGTGAAGTAAAGCCAGGCAAAGGAAGAGGAGCTACTTCAAAGGTTACTTCACTATCAATGTCCGCCCATAGGGTGATATCCGGCTGCGAAGAAGAAGATGGGAGGTCTACCGAAGGTACCAACTGAGCTCTCCCTGCAACCTCTGGCGTGGCCAAGAGATCTTCCACTTCCATCTCCTCGGAAGCGGCCGTCTGAATACCCCCAGATGCAACTTCAGGCACCTCCTCCTCAGATTCTGAAAGTATGGAGATAGAGTCCGGGGCGGTTACAGGCAATACTCCCAGTTCCGCAGCAGCTACCTCTCCTTCTTCCATCTCCGCTTCGGTGGCCAATTCCTTCAATGTCGAGGCCGCGGAGGCCACAGTCTGAAGAGGCAAAGGCTCGCCCTCCATGATTGATGTTGTGGGAATTGTTGACTCAGGAGCGATGGTCATCACTGCGGCCGGTATGAAAGCAGAACTTCTGGCTAGATCAGCTTCGGCTCTGAAATCTGAAGCCCTGATAGGAGTGCATCTATCTCCTGAGGCCCCCAGGTCCAACGATGCTAAATCCGTTGAAGACTGTATTCGCATTGGAACAGGGCGAATGACCTCAGGAGCCCCCATGCAGGATAAAGGTAGAAAAGGGACAATAGCCCAGTTTGCAGAAGAAACCTCCATAAAAGTTGCAGTTGTGTCTGAGCTGGCAGTGATAGGGCCCTGAGACCAAAGCAAAACAACCTTCAGCACTAAATGAAGATGCAGATGAAGCAGCAAGCCTGAAAGGGGACCCACCTTTGAAGCAGGGTTCGCATCCTCGAAGTGGGGCGAAAGAGGAGGAAACTCCGAAGTTGAAGTGACAAAGAGTGAAGATATGTCGATCTCGGTGTCGAGCCCGGCAAACTCCTCTTGCAACTCCTCCTCGGAAGATGGCACCAGCAGCTTAGCAGGCTGAAAAGACAGAGCACCTTTTGCAAGTACAAGCGGGGCTTCTGATTCAGGAGCATCCCCCTCACTGCCGCTGAAAGCCACTTCCTCCTCATCAGAGACGGTTGTAGAGCTACCCGATGATATTTCTACCCTGGCTACATGCTGTGGGGACGCCTCTAAAGCATGTCGGGATGTGGACCGGGTAATTATGCGCCTGGCCGGAACAGTACCCCGCTTCGACTGAGTCTTGTGACCCTCCGGAGGTTGAATCGGCTCTTCTGTCATCCTTTCAACCTCAGTCTGCTCCTCGGCTGCCACTTCAACAAAAAAAGGACCTCTGAGGGTTATAGTAGAAAAAGCAATAGAAGTGTGAAACAGATGAGAAAGCACACTTACCCCCCGCCTCACTAGCCGGCGTGGGGGAAGGCAGCCTGGTCTCTGCTTCGGAGGGTGCCACAATTGGCTCTTGAGCTGCGCAAAAAGGGAAGGGGTCAGAGTCGAAGACTTCTTTGGAAATCTGCAAAAGATGATGAAGAATGCAAATGCAAGCTAATGATGTTACCCTGAACCGGTGTCTGAGCAGCCTCCCTTTGCAACTCAAACTCATCGAATGAGGGAATGTTGGGGAGAGGGGTCCCAGTGTCCATCGCCACCGAAGTCGACTGCTGAACATGGGCCTTTTTGGCCTTCCTAGCCTTCCCAACTGCAGCCTTGACTGCGGAAGCCTTCCTCTTCTTGCCAGGAGGCAGGGGAGTAGTGGTCGGTGCTGCAGCCGGGACTTCAAAATAAGTAGGCTTCTCGGCCTGCGCAATAATCTTTCTATAGAGCCCCTGCCGCTTTATATCAGGCCGGTCTGTTGAAAATGGCAGAAGGGTGATGGGATCAGTGGGTGCGAAATTCAGATGCTAAGCAGAAAACACTGCAATCAGAAAAGAAGAAATCTTACCTGCCGGGCCGTCGTAGAATACAGAAAGTGGCCAGTACAGATAAGCTACCTCCTTGGAGCGGGAAGCAGCCTCCTTGATGAGCCAGCACACATCACCAAATATCTGGCACTTCTCTACTAAAGCTGCCAGATCATTATGGCCGTGAAAGTCAAGGCATCGAAATAAGTCAAGATGGTCCATGCCCCAACCATCGACATAATGAAATGATATAAACAGTGGCTTGTTCAATATGCCAGCTATCGGGCTTTCTGCAGATAATCCATGCAAATTCAGCAGAATGAACAGCCAGGACGTTTGCCTATAGTACGTCTGAGTTCTATCTTCTCGGCGTACAAACGTCCTATATGGATGAAATTTATCAATTGGACCCTTCCAAGGAGCTGCTGTCGGGAGCGGCTCTTCAACAGGGAATGGGTACTGCTGCTCCTCCAAGCGAGCGCCTCCCACACGGCACAAATGCTTCAAGGTCTTCATGAAAGTGTCTTCATTGATAGCAGCAAAGACAGGGACAAGCGGCTCGAACTCTTTTCCTTCAATGCCCGACGTTGAGTCAGATAATTCTCCGCCTCCCTCGGGTGCTGCGAGTAAAGTTTTTTCAAGTGGGCCTCAGGAATATCAAACACGGGCCCAGGTTGCTGTTTCAGGAAGGAGCGCTCTGCCACATCCCAGAAGGCACCCCTACCGTCCCTGTAAAAACCGGTCCGGATGTTCCACCATTTGATATATTCCGATGTTACCCGGGGAACACGGTTAGAAACAGTGGGCACCCTGAAAACTACATCGTCCTGGCGATGATAGAAATCCCACCACAACCGGCCCTCGCCAACAATGACGGACCCGTGCTTGGCCCGGCTATCCAAAGGAAACTGAGCAGCTGAGGTGGGGATGTGCTGGTCGTAGCCGAAGTTCCGCCCAAATCGGAACGGATAGTATGGCTCCAAAAGAAGAAGGCCACCCTTCCTGAAAACTAAAACACTGGGCCGAATAGCCATGGCCCATCTGACTAGCTCCGGCTCCAGGATAGGCCGAGCAACTTCAGCCCCTGTGACAGGATGAGCATAAGTCTCTATCTCTTCCAGCTTGCACTCTCTCTGAGGATCAATCAAAGGAGCTGAACCTGCCGCCAAGCTCCAGAAATGAATGCTGCCGGGGGCGTCCACTGGTACCCTTATCAGTCGGCCCCTTATTTTAAACAACTGATCATAAAAGGGACCAGACTCAGCACTGGCGAATTCGACCATTCTAGGCAACACCGTATCTGCCTGCAAGGTTCTCGGAGCCAACTCAGGGAATATACTGCAAACCCAGGCGTTGAAGAAGTGAAAAGGACCCACGGTCCTCAAAGAACGGGGAGTCCGATGCTTGTGCAGGTCCCCCAAAGATTTATATATCAAACACAGGGCCACTGGGCAAAGCGACAGCTTCATCCCCCATGCCATCTGACAAGCTGGATATATGGCCTCTGGCCGAATGACTGTCTCGTCCCCTTGTGGGAGAGCGAAAGTACACAACCAGAAGGTGAAATAGGCCGCACAATGTGTGATGGGATCTACTCCTGCCGGATTGGGACCACCTTTGCCCGCATGACGCAATGAGGATGGCAGCGCCGACTTATAGCGAGGGGCCCTTATCTGTTTGCTGGCAACTGGACCCAGGGAAGGAAAGTCTGCATACTTCAGGGGACCGTCAAAGAAATACTGGATCCACTGCCCTATCCGGACCCTCAGTTTGCTGCCTTTCTCTCGGGGATGATAGCCTTTGGAGGACCCTCTGTTGTATGCCAGACAGATGGAGCGGTATACCTTCATCAGATACCGATATGAGAAGCCGATGGAATACTTGCCCTCGCCATCAGAGCTATCCTTCTCGGAATCTGTCAAGCAAACTTCCTCATACGGCTCGCCATCAATGGGCAGACCGGAGAGCTGTGATAAACTCCAGAGGTCCAGGGATGTCTCACCCTCCGCTGTATAAAAAGTGTTGAATAAAGGGCAGAACACTTCGAACATCCCGCAGCACAACCCTCTGGATATGGGATATCGAAATCTAGAAGCGAAAATGCTGTGATATACCCCGGCTCTGATTAGCAGAGGGGCATACTCCTTCAGAACAAACTCTGTGAACTCCACTGCCCCTACTCGGAATAAGTGCGCGTCAGTGATTTTGGTATCCCCGAACCAACCAGCGGCCAGATGGTACTTGAACTGAACGGCCGAACAATTCAGCACGAAGGGCTCTTCGCGATATCCCCACTTCAATGGTGCCAAGAACATGCCATAGCCGGGCTTCTCCCTATGAACTCGGCCGCTAGCATTATCCCACCGGGCAGGTGTGAATTCCGGGGCCCGGGCCAGCATCTTCTTCTCTGGTTCCAGCTCCGATATGCCGAGGACTGCATCCCAGTCGCGCTTTTCCCCAGGAAGATAGATGGCCTTGCTGCGATACACTGATTCCTTCAGGCTATCTCGCTCAGCAAGGATGGCAGCTTCAACTACGCGAGCTATCCGGTAGTCTCGCATGCCGCCTACTGTGAAAGTCCGGATGAACGGCATCAAATGTCGGTCCTTCGGGTGGTCTGGCCGATAGCCACCATCCCGCCTGAAGCATGTCTCGGTCGCCGTGGAGTATACCCGGGCCGTCGACACTGTGTCAGTCTCAGAGTCAGACGATTCATCGACTGAAGCAATCCTGTCGTATCCGAAATCCAGACTGTGCACGTTCAGCCAGTTTACTTTGGCCCGTGATATGTCGGGCTGGGCCGAGGAGCTAGCACCAACAGCTCCGGAAGATGCAGCATCAGAACGGGAAGCCATTGCAGTGCCTGCAGTCGGAGAAAAAGTGTGAATTAGAAGCCAGTCTTATAAAGATTGTAACATGAGACTCTATGAAAATTTCGGCAGCATCTCCCCTTATTCGGGGTCTGCCCAAGGAGAATAGGGAGTCACCAACCAAGAGGGGGTGATCCCGCAATCAAAAGAGATTAAATCTCGTCCTGACGGGCGAAGAAAATGAGACGGCCGAGAGGAGAAGAAGCCCCCGCCGATGAAAGAAAGCAGAAGAAGGAGAAAGAAAATGAAGAAAGAGAAAAAGAGGTTGAGAATGAGAAAAAACAAGAGTCTCGGCGCCTCAAATAGAGGCCCAAGCGAGCAGGGTCTCGGCGCGATGAATTGCGCGCCGAGAACCCCTGGGCCGAGAGCCCCCGTCACCCAAAAGGGCGCGCCGAGAACCTGGGCCGAGAGCCCCCTTCGGCCAAGGGCGCGCCGAGAGCCCCCAGGCCGAGAAGCCCTCCTTCGGCCGCGCCGAGAGGCCCCTCACGCCGAGAAGCTTCGCGCCGGAAGGTCCTGCGTGCCGAGAAGCCTTGCGCCGAGAGGGTCATGCCGAGAAGCCTATGGCCCCGTGCCGAGAAGCTCCGAAATGTTGAAAATAAAGAAAATATGAAGATGAAAAGTATGAAAATGAAAGATCCGTGCGCAGAATATTGTTGCAACGAGATGATCAGGTCTGAGAACCGGATTGAAGACAAATTGAGGAAGATACCCTCGAATGACGAAAGACACCTGCAAACCCCGTGCCGCTTATTCTGCGCTTACGCCGCCTGCAGGTGGGGGGCATTTATTGACGCCTTGAAAATGAACAAAGGTCGAAGCATGATTGAAAAGAGGGTCGGATCAACAGTGAAAGACCATTGATGAAGCTCGTCAACCATTCATCTGGCTAAAGCCCTTGTCGGCCAAGCTGATGCCCGGTGCCGATGTCACTCAGACAGCAGCACTGGTAGAGCAGTAGTCACTCGACTAATGAGACTTCCTGGCACACTTTAATGAAAGCCGCACTACTGTTTCGTCCAAGAATCCACGGATGATATGTCAGGGTAAGTCAGAGGTCGGCTTAATGACAGATGTAATATGAGATAAAGATGAAGCCGGTACCGGCAGATGAAGATTGTAAAGGCTTTTGCAAAGTCAAAACAGAAGAGGAATCGTCTCCACAGATTATATATACCCGGCTGAGGTCTTCCCAGACTAAAGCTGATGTCCGAGCTCGTCACCATTCAAGTGACGATATCGATAAGATGATACCCGGTCTTGTCACCGTTCAGATGGCAATACTGATGAAACCCCTGTCTATGGACTGATGAAACCCCTGTCTACGGACTGATGAAAATCGTGATAATGATCTTAATACAAGCTGTGTCACTAATGGAAGACCCTTTTGGGTGATGATACCCTTGAAAGACCCAAATAGGCCTGTGTGAAGGTGGCGCCGAGAGTCACTTGCCAAACCCAAAAGAGGGCGCCGAGAAGTTGAAGGCAGGCGCGCCGGGAAGCTTCAGATGGGGCGCGCCGTGATGGAGCCTGCCGAGAAGGGGGAAATGGTTATAAAAACCCCCTCCCTTCGAACAGATAAAGGAGAGAGAACAGAAAAACAAAAAGAGGGAGAACCGATCAAAAGAAGAAGAAGAAGAGACAGCAAGAAAGAAAGAGAAGAAGTCTGAGAGAAGAAGAAGAAGAAAAACCCCAGGTGGGCTGCTCGGGGGAGGGAGAGGAGTCAATGCTCCACCCTCCCCCCCCATGTTTGTTGTTTTCTTGATCTGCCTCCGTATGTAATAGTCTATATCTTCGTGTTTGATTATTCATACGATGTCGAGAGTTATCTTTCCGCTTCCCCCTGTTCCCCTCCTCTTCTGTTCTTTGGCTTTTGCCTTGCAGATGATGTAAACAATGCTTATGAGATGAAATGAAATGGGCAATTGAAAGCCCTTCCCTTCGTCCCTCTGTGTATATATATACGTCCTCTATCTGAAATGTCCGATGGTTCATACGCTCTCGGTTTCAGAGTTTCCCTACGAACCTGTTCTTCAGAGGAGCGTAGATAGGATCCCTGTCCATATCCAATGGGCTACTGGGTTCTGTCTTCTTCCCCCCTCCTGTCTCGATGGCAGATTCATCGCATATGTGTGAGTCCCTCTCAAGGCCCTCAATGCCCCTTGTGTTGTTCAGGAACCAGAGACATTAATCTCTTGGTTCCTTGAACTGCTGACTACACAAGGATATGTTTTCTCTGCAGACGGATGCTATTCCGCGGATTCTAGCGAATGACGATCTCGATCTCTCGACCCTCCATTCTAACCCCTTGGATGACTAGGGTCTGGAGTTTCGATGCCAAAGGTTCCTCAGTCACCGGTTTTTAGATGCTATTGGGTTTGTCTAGGGGATCAGAGACAGTCATCTCTTGATCCCCAGACGGCCGGCGGCAGAAATACATGAAGTCTTCAGAAATCCAGATGATGGTCTCGTTCCCCGTCGATTCTACCCTCCAGATCCCCCTTGGCCCTTTCTCAGGGAAGCATCCATGAAATCCCCCCTCCTGCACTTCAAATTCGGCTTCGATCGCAGCCAGAAAGCTCAGGAATCCCAGAAGCAGAGCATCGTTTGAGCTCTGTAAACCCTGAAACCCTGTAGCAATTCCACCTTCTCGGCGTACAAAATTCCCCGCCGAGAACTATCCTGCCGAGAGGCCTCCCTCTTCAGCAAACTGACAAAAAGCCATCTAAACCCTTCATGCACACCTCCCAGCCCACAGGCTCTCGGCGCCAGGCTCCCGGCGCGGCCAGGAGCGCGCCGGGAAGCCACCCGCCGAGATCCCCCTTTCTTTTGCTAAGGAGGCCGCCGAGACCCCCTTTTTAAGCCAATAGACCCGCGCCGAGACCCCCTTTTTAAGCCAATAGACCCACGCCGAGAAGCCCCCTTTTGGCCAACTAAAACCACGCCGAGAGCCTCTCCCTTCTGGCCAACTAAAGCCACCGCCGAGACCCTTCTTCTTGGCCAAATGAAGTCCAGTCAGAGGCCCATCTCTGCAATACCGTTCATCAGCCTTCTGATCCCTTCACACATATGTCCCGGGGATGTTCAGAGACCGTCACTGATGTCTTGAGAAGACACATTATTGGGGAAGACCTCCCCTACAGTCTTCATTCTCGATCCGGATTTCACCCTCATGAACCCAGAGGGCCATGTCATTGCATGAGTTCTGAGGGGTTTCGAGAGGATATTAATCGATGGTATAAAGGCAAGCGATGTCCCGGGGCCCGGTGCCCATCCTCGTTCGGTTGTCATCCCGGCATTCTGTGGATGATGACCTATCTTCTCTTGGCATAATCCAAGTTGAGGGGACATGCTGCCGAAATTCACACATACCTTGCCAAGTAAATGTGATGCTTTCTATCTCAACCCCACCAGCCTGTGGAGTTATGTCCTTGCATGCTCTCCGATGGCCCTTTGAAGGGGGATGTAGATGCAACATCGCGTCTGCACGGAGCGCGTCATGTTACGCCAGTACTTACTCGGATTCCGGGTCAATTATGCCCGATCTTTTACGGATCCCACCCTGCCACTGCATGGGTGGTTTCCTATTCCCCACTTGGCATGGCCCAAGATGGTGGGAATATGCCGTCGGTTTTATCCCGGAAATAACCAACCCCTGCTTCGTCTAATCCATTTAACGTCTTGCAAGTGAACGAATTCCGTCTCTTTTGAGCATGCGGCTTTACCGCTGTCATCCTCCTATCTTTAGCGTTTAATCAAGGGTTGTCCTTCCTTGGAAGGGCGTAATTAACGTCATAGCCTTTATGGTATGACGGACTTCTGGTCCAGACACGATCACCCACAATCGACTGACCAAGTCAGATCGAGCGCACAATAGAATCGTCACTCCGGTGACTGGCACGCCAATAGATCAATAAATAATAAATCAATCAATAAACAAAATATAGAGGATAATAAAAATCCGCGTTCCCACAACGTCGAAGCAAAGGAGGAACCTCGCTTGTGGGGTGTGCCTCCCCAAGGGCAGCTACCAGTCACTGAAGAAAAGAAGAGAAAGAAAAAGAAAAGGCCCAGAAATAAGAAGAAGAGCGGGTCCGTCTTTTCTTGCAACACCCTTTCAGCATTGTTTAACACCGCCCTCTCCCTGGGGGAGGAAGAGCAAGAGACGTCCATTGAGTCGTCAGAAGTGAACCAGGCTGAGGCATCCACCTCCCAGCACGCCACCAGGTCGGGAAAGAAGTGGGGACCCTCTCCTCAGACTGACCACAACATCTTGCTCAGGGGAGAACAACCATACCATATCCCTGAACCTAGGATCCAAGGCATGGAAATTCCTCCTCCCTCGGGTCTCTACCCCGGTGTGGACACCAAAAAAAAAGAGGAAAAAAAAGCGAGAAAAGAAGGAGAAAGAAAAGAAGGAAAAAAAGAGAGAAGAAAGAGGAAGATAAAATAAAAATAATAATAAAAAATAAATAGAAGAAGAGAAAAAAGAGAAGAAAAAAAGAAAAGAAAAGAAATAATAATAATAATAATAATAATAATAAATTATATATATATATATATTAATAAAATAAAAAGGTTGATCCACTCATTTTCTTTCTTTCTCTCCCACTCTTTCTCTCTCTCAATCTCTCCCTCTCCTCGGCACACCACTGTGCCGGACAGCACCCCGTGCCGGATAATCACCCCCTCCTATCTTACCCGGTGCACTCGGCAGGCTCCTCCACGGCACACTTCCCCTCCACCGACACACCACTGTGCCGGAGGATATACACTGCGCCGGATGACACCCCTGTTCACCACACCGGACAGCACCCCGCACCGGATCAAGGCCACCCATCACTGTTTGTTGAACGTAGGGAGAACACATACAGAGAGATGACCCCATACCTGAACAGCCCAAGACGCTTCATTTAGAAATTTAGGCCAGTGTCATCTGCTGAGTTGGTTGGACAGCATGTAGTGGTTCAGTTACTTACAAATACCATCTCCAAAGGAAAAATTGCCCCTGTTTATTTGTTCCATGGCCCTCGGGGCACAGGAGTAGGGATATTAAAGAACTGTATTCTGCTAAAGTTGACTGCAATGATAGATTCAAAGCACACTGTAAAAGTGCCTTGCTTTTGCCTTTTTTTCTCACGGTATAAGGTGTTCATTATCAACGAATGCCAGTTTCTACAAAGGCAGCAAAAGATCTGCGTAGAAGAAACTTTGGACTTTGATAATGATGCTCTGAGCCTTGGTGTTGCTATGTCTGGTGGTTCACTGAGAGATGTTAACCCGAAAACTCAGAAATCGCAAGAAAGTTTTACCGGAAGACACACATTGGCTGAAGCAAGGTCGCCCCTGCTCCTTTAAATGGCATAACTCCCCATCACCCGGCAATAGCTTAGCATATCCGGTGGGTACGTGGCAGCAACAGCATATACGGTAGCTTCCCCACACTTTCACATCCGGTGACCCTAAAAGCCCCTCAACCGGCACCGCGAGCAGGTCTTCACCGGTACACTCGCGAGCACCCGCTATCGGCTCCGCCGGCACACCCGCCAGCCGCCTCCCACGGTACACCCGTGGGCATCGCGTCCGGCACACCTCGAGCAGCACCTCCGCGGCACACCACCCTCCGCGGCACACCCACCGTGACGCGCTCCCCCCAGCGGCACACCCACCGCACCGGATGGCCAAGCCCCCTCCGCGGCACACCGTGGCACGCTCCCTCCTGCGACACACCCATCGCGCCAGCTCCACGGCACACTCCCCGCGAGCGTCTTCACCGGCACGCCCGCGAGCGCCTTCACCGGCACGCCACCGCGCCGACTCCACGGCACACACCCACTGTGCCGACTGCCCGGTTTGCCAAGGGGAGGGGGAGATAGTGGAAGGTCCCGGTGGTTCTGTTGTTCTGCTCGAGCCAACCAGCTATTGGGGGGGCAAGAATAACGAGGTTTTCAAGGAATCGGGCTACTTTTCCTCGAAGAAGAAGATTGAAGGTGCAGTTGTGCGTGCTCGAATGGTTGCACCAACAGCATTAGAAGTTAAAGAAGCTAGGCGAATTGAGCAGGAATAAGTTCTCTAGCGATATGATTTGTTGGATGACCTCAAAAGTCTACCGACTCCCTTAAAAGATTATCTAATGCTACCAAGGTTGCTGATGCTCTCAAGGACTTACAATATAAGGTGCTGTGATTCAAGAATAATGTGACGCCAAAGAAGCAAAGATGGATAACAAAGCTGGCAGAGATGGACATCATCAATCCTGGGCTTTCAAGCAGGCCTACAATGCTTCTTTAGACGTGAGCAAGGTCTTGGATCATCATGAAATGCCTAAGTTACTTACAGGTCCATTTAATAAGAAAGAGCCAGGGTGATTATCAGAGCTGAGATGGGAGACATCAATTCTCACATGTGGGCAGAGAAGCTTTTACGGATATATGCCAGATGATCTGAAAAGGGTGGCTATGAAGAATGGGTTATAGAGAATATTCCATTGGAGGGCATTGGTGTAAAGCTTGAACCGTTGTAGATATGTTGAAGCTGCATCTGATAAATCCTTGCACGCTATTGCATACAATTGCAGTCAGCTGCAGCATTCAAATATGGGTTGGTGGAAGAATTGAACAAGTACAATCACGATGCATTCACAACCGGTGGGAAGGCAATTGATCCGGTGGGACACTGTAGCACTCCTGCCAACTCTCACCCGGTACACTCGGCAGGCCCCTCCATCGGTACACTACCCAGAGGTCTCCACCGGCACGCCTCTGGGTGATCTCCACCGGCACACTCCAAAAGGCCCTTGGCCGGCACACTCTCAGGGTGCTCCACCCGGCACACCTGCTGCCCGCTCCACCCGGCATTCCCTTAGTGTCCTTCCACCGGCACACTGCCGAACGCCCTCACCTGGTGCAGTACAAAAGCCCTCTTGTGCCCTTCAACGGCACACTTTTTCAGCCTTCCAACGGCACACTTTTTTAGCCTTCCACGGCACACTATCTTGTGCCCTTCAACGGCACACTTTTTCAGCCTTCCAACGGCACGCTTCTTCAGCCCCCCCCAGCGGCACACTATCTTGTGCCCTTTGGCGGCACACTGTGAAGTGCCTTCAGCGGCACACTATTTATGCCCTTCAGCGGCACACCTTTAAGTGCCATCCACGGCCGTCTCCTGCCGGCCTTCAACGGCACGCCTTTTGCCCTCTTCAGCGGTACGCTTGGGCAACCTCCAGCGGCACGCCCTTTCGGCCCTCCTACGGCACACCTTTTGAGCCCGCCAGCGGTACAGCGTTAAGGCATGTCAACGGGCCGAACGACGAGGTGCCCATGCCCTATGGATCTTCGGCGCGCAGTGGCTGTCCGAGGTGTCGGCCAGGGGTTGGGCCACGCAGGCTACCATCTAGCCACCCAGGACGGGAAATGTCAAACGCCATCATGATGAAGCTGCTTCCCGCCTCCGACTGCCGTGCTCGAAGGCTCCCGCGGATGGGAGTATAAATCCCCTCCCATTCCGGCAGAAGGAGAGGAGAGGGGAGACGGAAGACACACCCACGGAGACGACCAGAGCCTGCCACGGAGAGAAGAGAGAAGAGGAAGAAGAAGCTGCTCCGGCGTTGGAGGCTTCCCGGAGGCCAGAGAAAAGAGAGAGAGTAAGAGAAAGAGAGAGAGAGGAAGGGTCGATGTAGCAGGGGGAGTGGGGAAGAGCAGGGAGCCGTCGCCTCTGCTTGACCCCAGCTCCCCTCCTATTTCCTCCCCATATTCTTCCTTTTCTTCTTCTCCCCTCTTCTGTGGCTTCGGCCTTGATGTATACCGCAATGTGTATGGCCGGTCACGGTCATTTTTCTTTATGAATGAAAGTCTCCACCACTACTTTTGGGTCTCTTCTGGCCTCCCTCGATCTACCCCACTTCGGGTGGTGTGTTGTGCATTTCCTATGTTGTTTTCTCGGTGTTCTTGGATGCTATGCGCCGATGTTCTTCCCCTCTGAGGGCCTGGATTCCAGATCTAGTCTTCGGCCCAAATGGAAACTTGTTCCTTCCTCTCCTTGAGCCCTACGAGCCTAACATCTTTCCTTTGATCCCTATGTCACCCTCCTCCCTTGGCAGATAAATCCTCCTTTGCCTGTCTTGGAGACATCTTCTATTCGTTGGTTCTTCCGGACTTTCCGAAGTTTTATCAAAGGTGTTGCCGCTCTCGGGCGCCCACCTCCGGCTGTCGGGTTCCGCCACTCCATGTGGGCGCGTTCCCTTTATTCTCCTTCCATCCCGGGTCCGGGGGAGATGCTGCCAAAATTTCGTCATGATTAAAACTAATAAAAGAAATAAAAAACGCAACATAATGTTAACATCTAAAACAATGGTAAATAAGAAATGCCTTGCATAAGCGACTGGAAACCCGGCACGCTCTTTCAGTCTTTACCCGGCACGCTCTTTCAGTCTTTACCCGGCGCACTCAATCGACCCTTAGCCGGCACACCTTTTGACCCCTTACCCGGCACACCTTTTTTCCTTTTACCCGGTACACTCTTTCAAACCTTCCCCGGCACACCCTTTTAGCCCTTCCCCGGCACACTCTTTCAACCCTTTGCCCGGCACACCCTTTTAGCCCTTCCCCGGCACACTCTTTCAACCCTTTCCCCGGCACACCCTTTTAGCCCTTCCCCGGCACACCCTTTCAACCCTTTGCCCGGCACACTCTTTCAACCCTTACCCGGCACACGTTTTGATCCTTTACCCAGCACACATGTGCCCCCTCCTCATTTCTCCTATACACATGCAACAGGATGACAGCCATATCTATATATATATATATATAGCACGCACGTACGCTACACTCACAGACACCCTCGTATGCATTCATCTAATGCATGCATTCATTTAATAACATCAACACCCAGTTATAAACCCATTAATACTCCACTAACATAATTAACACCCCAAATCCACTAAACACATGTTTGATGTACAACCCATTCAATACGTGGTGACATGGGTTAATATGGATATATAAATAAATTTAAGAAAGCCAACACAATAAATATAAATAAGTGAATTTAAGAAAATCAACATAGTAAAAAAAAGGGATAACATAATTAAAAAAGAATCAAAGTAAAGCTCTGAAAAAATCAAAATGAGAATAAAAATAGGAAGGGAAAACAAAACATCAAACAAATAATAGAAATAAGTAATAATAAAAGAGGGAAGTCATGATAATACAATCAAAATACGATAAAAAAAAGGGGAGACAACACACGTTAATGAAATAAAATTTACACTCAAACAGAACCAAAAGCAATAAGGTAAAAAAAAATGTAGAAAATATACGTCGCTGTGCAATTCGGAGAATCTCACCTCCCCGGACCCTACACATGGGAATATCAATAAGGCCTTCATGGGTCACGTCTAGACCTCGGGTTCTTCCCAATCATGGTCAATGTCTGACTCACACGCTCGGTCTACAGCCCGCTCCTTTCGAACACGTTCTCGGTTCTGGAGTCTAGTCCCGGGACTCTCCCCTGTTGCCCTCCGACACCGGAAATATTAATGATGCCCGCGCAAGCCCCGTTCGGACCACGGGAGGCGCCCCCAATATGGTCCTGACTCGATCTCGTACCGGGCCAATAGATTCGCTGGTTTCCAACTACAATAACCGAGATTCAACCGAATGTTTTCAGTGTCTCGGAATAATAAACTTGCCGTATCCCGGCATGCATATGTTCCAGGTCCTCCTGCGATGATTACAATATTCTTAAGCCGGACTCTCGTCCGAAAATTAAATGGTCTCCTGAATGACCGACATGTTTCGAACGCCCGCTTCTCCGGACACAGGGCTTTTCGGCCAATTCAAGGGATATTCCCTCGTTGCCCCTTAGCACCGGAAATACTAATGCCGCTCATGCAAGTCTTATTTCGACCGCGGGGGGCCCACCGCAGTATGGTTGCAGCTTGCTCTTGCACCGGGCCAACAGATTTACCGGTTTCCGACCGCTCTAACCGAGGTTTAGCCGAATGTTTTTTTTCCGTTCTTCTGAACAATAAATTGCCATATCCTGGCATACATATGCTCCGGTCTTCCCATGACGATCGCACTCTTCCCGAGACGGACACTCGTCCGAACATTAAATGGTCAGCGCATGATCGACATGATTCCAAATGGTTTTCTTCCTGCCTGCGCGCGAGGATTTCAATACCTCATAATAGACCTTTCATGCAATTAATTTCTTGGCCATGAGGCCCTGAATCTCGGCGATTAATCAAGGGTGTTCCCTCGTACGGGGGATGTAAATGACGTCGTGATCTTTATGACGCGGCGGGTTTTGGTCCCGACACGAACCACACAATCGTCTGACGAAGTCAGATCGAGCGCACCATGGGCTCTTTGAAGCCCGAATAAATTGTCACTTCGGTGACTGGCACGCCCACGCACTCAATAAACCAACGAATGAATAAAATAGTTGTTAAAAAAAAAAGTGCGTCCACAACTCTGGCACGCCCGGTGGGACCAAAACCACCCTTCATCTCTTCGCCGGGATTTAGGGCCTTATGGCCCCTTCTTAAAATACTAATTATTTGATCTTCAATTGCAGGGTTGCATTCTTGAGATCACGATGGTCGTCTCTTGTGGACCGCTTGCTGTTGCCAACCATGTCGCCCGTGGCTACTTGGCCGTGCCGATGCAGTTCGGCAGCTTTCCGCCCATCGTCGGCTTCCCCAACTTCTTGGGGGTCGCATTCGTGGAACTCTTGGAGACCCAAGAGGTGGACTGCGTCGCCACTGCAACAACGACATCAGACAAGACCAAGGTGATGGATTGCTACGTCCACCAAGCTGCTCCTTGTGCCTCCGTCAATCGGAAGTGCTCACCGGCTGCCAGGCGGGTAGCCAAGAAGAACAGCGGCATACTGCACGGCCGGTTATCTGCTTCGAGCAAGTCCGTTCTTATCGGAGGAGTCCAACTGTTCTTGAATGGCCGCCAGGCCAGGATTACACCTGAGAGGGTGATCGCCGCAGTGCCAGTGCGTAACTCTTTTGAAGCATTGGCCCACATCAAGACGGACCGTGCCGAGTCCAAGACAAGGGGTCGGTTGCTCCCAAAGCCAACCAAGCTCAAGCAGATCTGGGTGCCCAAGAGAGCCCATGCTATCCCCGCCATCCATGGAGAACTTCTGAGGGTCCGCCAAGCAAGGCCAAAGGAAGATGCACAGGCTGAGGTGATAGCCCCAATTCATCCCTCGCCAGCATTGGCTACCCAGGCCCAGTCGGGGAAGATGTCCCACCACACCAAGCTGGGGGCAAGGATTCCTGTCTTTGAGAAACCAGCTACTTTCCGAAGACCATCCACTAGAAAAGTAAAGAAGAATGGAAGTCTCCATGCTTGCTCCTGTAACACAGCCGGAACGGCCGGCCACTATGGGGCTCCGCCCCCGGATTATGATGAAGCCGCTAGGCTCGCTAAAGGGCTAGAACCCGCTATCGCAAGACAAGGGGCTGTGATTACAGCGCAAGCCCATACTGAAACACCCGATGCGGATCTGATCATAGTGACTGTGAATGTGGTCACCACTGGAAATGATGGCGAGGAACCAACGCCTGCTTCAAATGCTCCGGCGGGAGAGCAAGGTCATGCTCCCAGCTCCTCCATGCCTGATCAGGCCACCATGATGCTCATGATGCAAAGATACCAGCAAGAAATTGAGATGCTGAGGAAACAACTCAGCGGCATGAATGTACACGCTCTGGCTTCAAGGCAGGTCGAGCTCCCTCTTGAAGCCTCACAGAGAGGTGCTAATGAACCTGCAGCTGCCCTTCCAACCATGGCTTCTCAGCCGTCACTTGGTCATGCTGGGGGCACGGCCCCGACTCTACAGCCCACTCTCCTGTTGCAAGGGACGGCTACTACACCTCGACCAATGGTGCTGATGCCACCAATGACCCAACAAGCTCTATGTTGCCCGAGTTCGGCTGACCCGGCAGGGATAAGTGAAACAATGATAGAGAAAATGATAGAAAAGAAGCTGGTAGATCGAGGTGGTGATGATTATGCCTCATTTGATGCCTACAAGGTGCCGTACCCGATCCACCATGCTGCTAAAAAGCTACCTCCCGGTGTCACTAAGCCGCCAAAATTTGATAAATTCAATGGACAAGGATCGTCAAAGGAGCACATAGCCTATTACATCAACATGATGGGTGATTTGGCAACCGACGAGTCCTACTTATTAAAGTACTTTGGGTCCTCACTGATGGGACTTGCTTTCGAATGGTACTCCAACCTGCCAGCTGGAGCAATCAATGATTGGTCGGATATGCAGCGCCAATTCCGGGAGCGGTTCCATATAGCCGAAAGAGAAATAACCATGGCTGAGCTCTATACCTCCAAGCAGAGGCATGATGAGACTGGCTTGGACTATATCAAAAGATGGCGAAATCTCAGCATGAGATGCAAACGCCCGCTACACCAAGAGGATGCAGTTCAAATATGTAAACAGAACTTGAGGCCGGATATCCTCGAGAGGATGATCGGGAGTGATATTAAGACTTTCGACCGGCTAAATAATGTGGTGGCCGAGATTGAGGCTTTCTTCTCCAGCTATCCTCACATTCCCACTTCTGCAAGTCAGAAGGCCCACTTTGCTGATAAGCGACGAGAGCCAAAGGAAGCTTGCACGATCAACTTCAAGGGGTCTGAGCCCCAGAAGAATAGAGACAAGGGGCTCGTTAGCCTTTCCCCTGCTGAGCCCAATGAACCTCAAGAGGGCCCGTCCTTACGGACCAAAATGAAGAAACTATACTCCTTTCCCAAGGAGATGACTCGGGCCTTATTTGAATGGGCCACCCAGTGCAACAACGTAACCCTCCCGGAGCCGAGGAGGCCAACGAATGGTAGCAGAAAAGATGATCCCCGCTTTTGCCCGTATCATCAGATGATTGGTCACCCTATTGAAGATTGCTATCTATTCAAAGATGCTATTGAACGGCTGATCCGAAGGGGAGAGCTCCAGATGGGTGACCACAAGGTTGACCCTCCACTTCCTCATGAGTTGCCCGATCTTAAAAGGGCGGTCAATATGGCATCTCTGCACCCACTACCACCAGAAGGACCGAGGCCTACTCCAAAGAAGAATGGAAGGAGCAAGCTGAAGGTCAAAGGGAAGGGGGTTTCCCTCTCCTGCGACACATTATCTACCATTCCCGGCACGAGCCGGGTTGCTAAGGAAAGAAGTGAAGAACCATGTTGTCCACCGCCTGTTAGAGAGGCACGCCACCATACTCCCTCTCCACGTGAGAACATGGGGGCAAGAATGCCAACTTTTGAAGCATGGGATTCCCCCGGCAATGATGACGAGATGCTGCTGGCCCCGCCCAGAATCCAGACGGAAGGCAGCACTTCCAGCTCCCCTCAACCTGACCCTGCCATGGTAGTAGAACTATATCAAAAGCTTCAGGAGACTGAAGTGCTAAGAAGAAAATTAAGTGAAATGGGTCTATACCTAGCTATACCCGGACAGGCCGGGTCACCTCCCGAAGTTTCGCAAAGCAGCGCTAAGCCCCGAATGACACGTGATTATATTGGGGGCACCCCCTCGCAGCATCTTCATCACGCGCCTCCCGCGCATCTCCCGGCTCCCCGAACATGTCAGGGGGCAGCTAGCACATCTCGCGCCATGTCATCCATGGCCCCGCTTCCACAATCGACTGGCTCGAGCCGTGGCTTTTCGACTCCGCCAATAATGAGTAAGCCGAGAATGGAGCGTGCTGCTAAACTAAAGCTAGCCGAAGAAGAGATCACCCAAGCAATGCTGTATACGACCAAGCAGAGGGATGATGAATATGCCTCGGATTACATTCAGCGGTGGAGGGACCTCAATGCAAGGTGCAGGCATTCGCCCAACTACCAGGACGCTCTCCAAATATGCCGGCACAACATGAAGACGCACCGCCTGCTGAGTGTGATTGGCGTCAAAATTAAATCCTTCGAACAATTGGATGATCTTGCGACGGATGTTGAAGACCTCTTGGCAAAACATTGCCCATCTACTGCTGTCCAGAATTGTGAACATAGGCCGACTGATGAGTCACCGGTACAAATGGAGACAAATCCCACTGACCTTGAGGCCTTTGGGCAACGACAAAAGAAATTGAAAGAGGCGGCTGGCCCTCCCTCCCCTAAGCCCTTTGAGCGGCACTTTTCACTGAGGGGCAAAATGATGAAACCCTATTCGTTTCCAAAGGACAAGACTCAAGCTCTCTTTGAGTGGGCCCAAGAATATGGCAAAGTAATGTTCCCAGAGCCCAAGAGACCGAATGAGGCAGAAAGAAAAGAGGACCCTCAGTTTTGCCTATACCATCGAGGGCTGGGGCATTCTATTGAGGACTGCTACATATTCAAAGACATCATAGAAGGCCTGATTAACTCAGGTGAATTGCAAATGGGCAAGTATAAGGTGGAACCCCCGTGCCCTCACCAGATGCCTGTCTTTAAAGCGGCAGCTAACAGGGCCTCTCTGCGTCGGTCGGAGCAACACAAGCACTAAACGGTGCCTCGGGCCCCATGTGCTCCCTCTACCATCTGTTCACATGACTTTTCATGAAGAGAACAAGCCACCCTGTGTAGGGATTTGCTTCGAGCAGCTTCTTCGCTTATTCACCCCCGTCCTGGGGGTACCTTGAGCTGTAATGTCATTTGGGTGTCTACATGCCCCGCTGAACCTGTAAGGGCACTTGGGCAGCTTAACAGCCAGCTGAAGAAATGGAAATACCATGAGTTGCTTAAGGCCCGCCGGGTCTATAAATGTTTGGGGTGGCAACATGCTGCGAGTGCTGTCCGTCTGATAGCCGACTTGAATCCCTCATTCGCGGGGATCATTCGCCATGCTTTATGCCAAAAAAAAGAGAGAAAATGAAGAGAAGAAAAGAGAGCAAAAGAAGAAAAGAAAGGAGAACAAAAAGAAGAGAGAAAAGATGAGCAGAAGTACAAAGAAGGGAGGTGTCATCGGTGTTCATCACCCCCCTCTCAACGATCCTTGGGCTTTACAACCTACTCTCAAGGCCCGTTGGTGTCCACGGCCTGCTCTCTTGATGTTTCTTGGCTTTGATAGCCCACTTTCCTTATTTTTTTTGGCTCTTGCAGCCTGCTTCCCAATTTTGGCTCCCGTAGCCTGCTCCCCCGATTTTGGGCTCTCATAGCCCGCTTTCCTTAATTTTGGCTCTTGCAGCCTGCTTCCCTTTGACCTTCACGGCCTGCTTCCCAATTTTAGCTCTTGCAGCCCGCTCCCCAATATCTTTGGCTCTTGCAGCCTGCTTCCCAGAATTCGACCTTCATGGCGTGCTTCCCAGAATTCGGCCTTCACGGCCCGCTTCCCATAATCTCGGCTCTTGCAGCCCGCTTCCCAATATCTTTGGCTCTTGCAGCCTACTTTCCAGAATTTGGTCTTCATGGCCTGCTTCCCAGGATTTGGCTTTCACAGTCCACTTTCCTGATTTCGGTCTTCACGGCCCGCTTCCCAATCTTTGGCTTTATAGCTTGCTTCTAAGACTTTGGCATTTGTCACATGCTTTCCAATTTAGACTTCTGTAGCCCACTTCCCTTTGGCCTTCGTGGCCTGCTTCCTGATTTTTGGCTCCCGTAGCCTGCTCCCCCGATTTTGGGCTCTCATAGCCCGCTTCCCTTAATTTTGGCTCTTGCAGCCTGCTTCCCTTTGACCTTCACGGCCTGCTTCCCAATTTTGGCTCTTGCAGCCCGCTCCCCAATATCTTTGGCTCTTGCAGCCTGCTTCCCAGAATTCGGCCTTCATGGCCTGCTTCCCAGAATTCGACCTTCACGGCCCGCTTCCCATAATCTCGGCTCTTGCAGCCCGCTTCCCAATATCTTTGGCTCTTGCAGCCTACCTTCCAGAATTTGGCCTTCACTGCCCGCTTCCCATAATTTCGGCTCCTACAGCCCACTTCCCAATTTTGGCTCTTGTAGCCTGCTTCCCTGATTTGACTCTCGCAGCCTGTTTCCCATAATTTTGGCTCTTACGGCCCGCTTCCCAATATCTTTGGCACTTGCAGTCTGCTTCCCAGAATTCGGCCTTCACGGCCTGCTTCCCAGAATTCGGCCTTCACGGCCCACTTCCCGTAACTTCGCCTCCTGCAGCCCGCTTCCCAACTTCAGCTCCTGCAGCCTGCTTCCTGTAACTCTGGCTCTTGTAGTCTGCTTCCTAGCTTCGGCTATTGCAGTCCGCTTCCCTAATTTTCTTCCGTCCCTTCGTGGTCTGCTTCCCTAATACATTTACTACCACTACATTTATACATTAACAACTATATGTTCTTACGCAAAAAAAAGAGGGAAGAATAAACAAGAAACAAACAAAAAAAGGAGTTTTCTGATGCTTGGCTACCTTGCTTGCATGTTTGCTTATAATATAAAATAAGACACTTCCTTTGAATTTTCTAGGACCATGTTTCCTTGCTAAATAATAATGTCCCGATTCCGGATGCACGTGCATCACGGCATACGCTCAAAGGGAACCCAATTATGGCGGGTGCACACGTCAATGGGAAGAGTCATGGCTAAATTGTTAAGTCCAACTCACAAAATAAATCCGAGGCAACACCCCTACACTTCGCACTTAATGTGTTCAATGGCCTTCGACTATAGGGATTACCCGACTTTCTTCTTAGCACTCTACGGATGCTTGAATTCCTACACTCGCGTGAAAGGTATTCGTGAGGAAAAAGCTGCCTACCTCCACTGTAAAAAAAATACATAGAAAAATAATGTAAAAAAAATAGAGAGAAACGTGAATCCGAGTAGCCGGGAATCTCTACTGAAACAAATGAGGAGACTCGCGCGAAATGGTGAAGCGAATTGCAACGAGGACGAAGCCTAGTAGCCGGGAATCCCCATTGAGACACATGAGGAGACTTGTGCCAAACGGTGGAATCCGTAATAGAATTATAATAAGGATGAAGCCTAGTAGCCGGGAATCCCCATTGAGACACATGAGGAGACTCGCGTCGAATGGTGAAATTCGCTAGCAAAATAAACAGATGGGGGCTGCGTGAAGCTACCGAAAGTCGAAAGCCTGAAACCTATGTGCAGGCGCTAGAGTGATCCTCGAGTGTTACTTGGAAAGCTTGCATATCCCTATGTTTAGGGCAGTTTGTTCACATGTTTACTCCTCCACGCCATAGAGAATTGCCTCGGACGAAGATTGTAAGGTTGAACTACGCATGACAACCATGTGATATCCTATTGACGGGTGCACCACCCCTTAGCTGTGTCTCGTGGCTCGCGCCGTGTCTATGAATTATGGGCGATGTCCTTATCCCATCCCTTATAGAGGGAGATACCTTATGTATATTTGTGTTATGACTGCCGACGCCTGCTTGCATGCTTGGATAACAGAAATAAATAAAAAAAAATAAAAAAAATCAATATTGGCTATCGCAGCCTGCTTTCCCAGTTTTGACTCATAGAGTCCAATCTCGGCCCTCACGGTCTTCTTCCCGCCCTCACGGCTTGCTAATCTCTTAATTCTGGCTTCCATAGTCTGCTTCTCAATTTCGGCTTTTACAGCCTGCTTCCCAACATCCCTTCAGCCCTCGTGGCCCTAATTGCAGCCTTCGGGCCTGCTCTCCTAACTTCAGCTCCCGTAGCCCAATGCCCCGATTCTGGCCCTTGCAGCCCACTTTCCCAGTTCGGGTTTTATGGCCAGTTCCTCCCGCATTTTTAATACCTCCCGGCTCTAGTAGCCCGATCTCAACCTCGGCTCTCGTAGCCTGCTGCCCGATTATGGACAATGTGGCTTGGTTTCTCGACCTCAACCTCGGTCCGTGGAGCCGCTTCCCCAATCACGATAATGAATCTCTCACACGGGCTGCACCCGCGCGTCCCGCTCTGCTCATCCTTCGCTCACGTCACCCGCGGGTGGGGGGCATTTGTGGACACCAAAAAAAAAGAGGAAAAAAAAGAGAGAAAAGAAGGAGAAAGAAAAGAAGGAAAAAAAGAGAGAAGAAAGAGGAAGATAAAATAAAAATAATAATAAAAAATAAATAGAAGAAGAGAAAAAAGAAAAGAAAAAAAGAAAAGAAAAGAAATAATAATAATAATAATAATAATAATAAATATATATATATATATATATATATTAATAAAATAAAAAGGTTGATCCACTCATTTTCTTTCTCTCTCCCACTCTTTCTCTCTCTCAATCTCTCCCTCTCCTCGGCACACCACTGTGCCGGACAGCACCCCGTGCCGGATAATCACCCCCTCCTATCTTACCCGGTGCACTCGGCAGGCTCCTCCACGGCACACTTCCCCTCCACCGACACACCACTGTGCCGGAGGATATACACTGCGCCGGATGACACCCCTGTTCACCGCACCGGACAGCACCCCGCACCGGATCAAGGCCACCCATCACTGTTTGTTGAACGTAGGGAGAACACATACAGAGAGATGACCCCATACCTGAACAGCCCAAGACGCTTCATTTAGAAATTTAGGCCAGTGTCATCTGCTGAGTTGGTTGGACAGCATGTAGTGGTTCAGTTACTTACAAATACCATCTCCAAAGGAAAAATTGCCCCTGTTTATTTGTTCCATGGCCCTCGGGGCACAGGAGTAGGGATATTAAAGAACTGTATTCTGCTAAAGTTGACTGCAATGATAGATTCAAAGCACACTGTAAAAGTGCCTTGCTTTTGCCTTCTTTTTCTCACGATATAAGGTGTTCATTATCAACGAATGCCAGTTTCTACAAAGGCAGCAAAAGATCTGCGTAGAAGAAACTTTGGACTTTGATAATGATGCTCTGAGCCTTGGTGTTGCTATGTCTGGTGGTTCACTGAGAGATGTTAACCCGAAAACTCAGAAATCGCAAGAAAGTTTTGCCGGAAGACACACATTGGCTGAAGCAAGGTCGCCCCTGCTCCTTTAAATGGCATAACTCCCCATCACCCGGCAATAGCTTAGCATATCCGGTGGGTACGTGGCAGCAACAGCATATACGGTAGCTTCCCCACACTTTCACATCCGGTGACCCTAAAAGCCCCTCAACCGGCACCGCGAGCAGGTCTTCACCGGTACACTCGCGAGCACCCGCTATCGGCTCCGCCGGCACACCCGCCAGCCGCCTCCCACGGTACACCCGTGGGCGTCGCGTCCGGCACACCTCGAGCAGCACCTCCGCGGCACACCACCCTCCGCGGCACACCCACCGTGGCGCGCTCCCCCCAGCGGCACACCCACCGCACCGGATGGCCAAGCCCCCTCCGCGGCACACCGTGGCACGCTCCCTCCGGCGACACACCCATCGCGCCAGCTCCACGGCACACTCCCCGCGAGCGTCTTCACCGGCACGCCCGCGAGCGCCTTCACCGGCACGCCACCGCGCCGACTCCACGGCACACACCCACTGTGCCGACTGCCCGGTTTGCCAAGGGGAGGGGGAGATAGTGGAAGGTCCCGGTGGTTCTGTTGTTCTGCTCGAGCCAACCAGCTATTGGGGGGGCAAGAATAACGAGGTTTTCAAGGAATCGGGCTACTTTTCCTCGAAGAAGAAGATTGAAGGTGCAGTTGTGCGTGCTCGAATGGTTGCACCAACAGCATTAGAAGTTAAAGAAGCTAGGCGAATTGAGTAGGAATAAGTTCTCTAGCGATATGATTTGTTGGATGACCTCAAAAGTCTACCGACTCCCTTAAAAGATTATCTAATGCTACCAAGGTTGCTGATGCTCTCAAGGACTTACAATATAAGGTGCTGTGATTCAAGAATAATGTGACGCCAAAGAAGCAAAGATGGATAACAAAGCTGGCAGAGATGGACATCATCAATCCTGGGCTTTCAAGCAGGCCTACAATGCTTCTTTAGACGTGAGCAAGGTCTTGGATCATCATGAAATGCCTAAGTTACTTACAGGTCCATTTAATAAGAAAGGAGCCAGGGTGATTATCAGAGCTGAGATGGGAGACATCAATTCTCACATGTGGGCAGAGAAGCTTTTACGGATATATGCCAGATGATCTGAAAAGGGTGGCTATGAAGAATGGGTTATAGAGAATATTCCATTGGAGGGCATTGGTGTAAAGCTTGAACCGTTGTAGATATGTTGAAGCTGCATCTGATAAATCCTTGCACGCTATTGCATACAATTGCAGTCAGCTGCAGCATTCAAATATGGGTTGGTGGAAGAATTGAACAAGTACAATCACGATGCATTCACAACCGGTGGGAAGGCAATTGATCCGGTGGGACACTGTAGCACTCCTGCCAACTCTCACCCGGTACACTCGGCAGGCCCCTCCATCGGTACACTACCCAGAGGTCTCCACCGGCACGCCTCTGGGTGATCTCCACCGGCACACTCCAAAAGGCCCTTGGCCGGCACACTCTCAGGGTGCTCCACCCGGCACACCTGCTGCCCGCTCCACCCGGCATGCCCTTAGTGTCCTTCCACCGGCACACTGCCGAACGCCCTCACCTGGTGCAGTACAAAAGCCCTCTTGTGCCCTTCAACGGCACACTTTTTCAGCCTTCCAACGGCACACTTTTTTAGCCTTCCACGGCACACTATCTTGTGCCCTTCAACGGCACACTTTTTCAGCCTTCCAACGGCACGCTTCTTCAGCCCCCCCCCAGCGGCACACTATCTTGTGCCCTTTGGCGGCACACTGTGAAGTGCCTTCAGCGGCACACTATTTATGCCCTTCAGCGGCACACCTTTAAGTGCCATCCACGGCCGTCTCCTGCCGGCCTTCAACGGCACGCCTTTTGCCCTCTTCAGCGGTACGCTTGGGCAACCTCCAGCGGCACGCCCTTTCGGCCCTCCTACGGCACACCTTTTGAGCCCGCCAGCGGTACAGCGTTAAGGCATGTCAACGGGCCGAACGACGTGGTGCCCATGCCCTATGGATCTTCGGCGCGCAGTGGCTGTCCGAGGTGTCGGCCAGGGGTTGGGCCACGCAGGCTACCATCTAGCCACCCAGGACGGGAAATGTCAAACGCCATCATGATGAAGCTGCTTCCCGCCTCCGACTGCCGTGCTCGAAGGCTCCCGCGGATGGGAGTATAAATCCCCTCCCATTCCGGCAGAAGGAGAGGAGAGGAGAGACGGAAGACACACCCACGGAGACGACCAGAGCCTGCCACGGAGAGAAGAGAGAAGAGGAAGAAGAAGCTGCTCCGGCGTTGAGGCTTCCCGGAGGCCAGAGAAAAGAGAGAGAGTAAGAGAAAGAGAGAGAGAGGAAGGGTCGATGTAGCAGGGGGAGTGGGGAAGAGCAGGGAGCCGTCGCCTCTGCTTGACCCCAGCTCCCCTCCTATTTCCTCCCCATATTCTTCCTTTTCTTCTTCTCCCCTCTTCTGTGGCTTCGGCCTTGATGTATACCGCAATGTGTATGGCCGGTCACGGTCATTTTTCTTTATGAATGAAAGTCTCCACCACTACTTTTGGGTCTCTTCTGGCCTCCCTCGATCTACCCCACTTCGGGTGGTGTGTTGTGCATTTCCTATGTTGTTTTCTCGGTGTTCTTGGATGCTATGCGCCGATGTTCTTCCCCTCTGAGGGCCTGGATTCCAGATCTAGTCTTCGGCCCAAATGGAAACTTGTTCCTTCCACTCCTTGAGCCCTACGAGCCTAACATCTTTCCTTTGATCCCTATGTCACCCTCCTCCCTTGGCAGATAAATCCTCCTTTGCCTGTCTTGGAGACATCTTCTATTCGTTGGTTCTTCCGGACTTTCCGAAGTTTTATCAAAGGTGTTGCCGCTCTCGGGCGCCCACCTCCGGCTGTCGGGTTCCGCCACTCCATGTGGGCGCGTTCCCTTTATTCTCCTTCCATCCCGGGTCTGGGGGAGATGCTGCCAAAATTTCGTCATGATTAAAACTAATAAAAGAAATAAAAAACGTAACATAATGTTAACATCTAAAACAATGGTAAATAAGAAATGCCTTGCATAAGCGACTGGAAACCCGGCACGCTCTTTCAGTCTTTACCCGGCACGCTCTTTCAGTCTTTACCCGGCTCACTCAATCGACCCTTAGCCGGCACACCTTTTGACCCCTTACCCGGCACACCTTTTTTCCTTTTACCCGGTACACTCTTTCAAACCTTCCCCGGCACACCCTTTTAGCCCTTCCCCGGCACACTCTTTCAACCCTTTGCCCGGCACACCCTTTTAGCCCTTCCCCGGCACACTCTTTCAACCCTTTCCCCGGCACACCCTTTTAGCCCTTCCCCGGCACACCCTTTCAACCCTTTGCCCGGCACACTCTTTCAACCCTTACCCGGCACACGTTTTGATCCTTTACCCGGCACACATGTGCCCCCTCCTCATTTCTCCTATACACATGCAACAGGATGACAGCCATATCTATATATATATATATATATATAGCACGCACGTACGCTACACTCACAGACACCCTCGTATGCATTCATCTAATGCATGCATTCATTTAATAACATCAACACCCAGTTATAAACCCATTAATACTCCACTAACGTAATTAACACCCCAAATCCACTAAACACATGTTTGATGTACAACCCATTCAATACGTGGTGACATGGGTTAATATGGATATATAAATAAATTTAAGAAAGCCAACACAATAAATATAAATAAGTGAATTTAAGAAAATCAACATAGTAAAAAAAAGGGATAACATAATTAAAAAAGAATCAAAGTAAAGCTCTGAAAAAATCAAAATGAGAATAAAAATAGGAAGGGAAAACAAAACATCAAACAAATAATAGAAATAAGTAATAATAAAAGAGGGAAGTCATGATAATATAATCAAAATACGATAAAAAAAAAGGGGAGACAACACACGTTAATGAAATAAAATTTACACTCAAACAGAACCAAAAGCAATAAGGTAAAAAAAAATGTAGAAAATATACGTCGCTGTGCAATTCGGAGAATCTCACCTCCCCGGACCCTACACATGGGAATATCAATAAGGCCTTCATGGGTCACGTCTAGACCTCGGGTTCTTCCCAATCATGGTCAATGTCTGACTCACACGCTCGGTCTACAGCCCGCTCCTTTCGAACACGTTCTCGGTTCTGGAGTCTAGTCCCAGGACTCTCCCCTGTTGCCCTCCGACACCGGAAATATTAATGATGCCCACGCAAGCCCCGTTCGGACCACGGGAGGCGCCCCCAATATGGTCCTGACTCGATCTCGTACCGGGCCAATAGATTCGCTGGTTTCCAACTACAATAACTGAGATTCAACCGAATGTTTTCAGTGTCTCGGAATAATAAACTTGCCGTATCCCGGCATGCATATGTTCCAGGTCCTCCTGCGATGATTACAATATTCTTAAGCCGGACTCTCGTCCGAAAATTAAATGGTCTCCTGAATGACCGACATGTTTCGAACGCCCGCTTCTCCGGAAACAGGGCTTTTCGGCCAATTCAAGGGATATTCCCTCGTTGCCCCTTAGCACCGGAAATACTAATGCCGCTCATGCAAGTCTTATTTCGACCGCGGGGGGCCCACCGCAGTATGGTTGCAGCTTGCTCTTGCACCGGGCCAACAGATTTACCGGTTTCCGACCGCTCTAACCGAGGTTTAGCCGAATGTTTTTTTTCCGTTCTTCTGAACAATAAATTGCCATATCCTGGCATACATATGCTCCGGTCTTCCCATGACGATCGCACTCTTCCCGAGACGGACACTCGTCCGAACATTAAATGGTCAGCGCATGATCGACATGATTCCAAATGGTTTTCTTCCTGCCTGCGCGCGAGGATTTCAATACCTCATAATAGACCTTTCATGCAATTAATTTCTTGGCCATGAGGCCCTGAATCTCGGCGATTAATCAAGGGTGTTCCCTCGTACGGGGGATGTAAATGACGTCGTGACCTTTATGACGCGGCGGGTTTTGGTCCCGACACGAACCACACAATCGTCTGACGAAGTCAGATCGAGCGCACCATGGGCTCTTTGAAGCCCGAATAAATTGTCACTTCGGTGACTGGCACACCCACGCACTCAATAAACCAACGAATGAATAAAATAGTTGTTAAAAAAAAAGTGCATCCACACCCGGGGAGCCGATTGGTCAGAGCACCCCTTCATTTATTGAATTTCTCACGGCTCAGGGGGAAAGACAGTCATGCCCCTGCGAGTCTCGACAGACCAAAGAAGCAAGCGGCCTCTCGACCCCACTGATAATGATTCCTTCTCGGTCAAGGGAGGAACCTGACAACGTCCCGAACCTTGCCGAGTTTATGCAGGAGAAGGAAGGGACCCAGCAGACTCCGCAAGCTCAGGTAGTGCCTGACCCGGTGGAGGAGGCACCCGTGGAGCCAGTTCCTCAGGCCCAGACTGGGGGTAAGCGCAGTAGAACCGAAGAGATGAAGTTGCTCGATGTCCGAGCTAGCAACAGAATAGTCAAGCAACTAAAGAGGATCCCCGCCAGGTTTATTGTCTGGGAGATGCTATCACTAGTTTAAGAGACACGGCAAGCCGTCATTACGGCACTTCAAACGCCAGCACACGTGGAAGCTTGCCTTGCAGAAACGCCACCCGCAGTAGCCGTGGCCTTCACTGAGGAAGACATGCACCTACCTACCTACAGTCACAACATGCCACTCTACATGAGAGGACAGCTGAACGGGCATCCCATCAACCGGGTACTAATTGACCCTGGGGAAGCAGTGAATATACTCCCCTATCGGGTGTACCAGAAGCACTACTTTGACGTCCACTTAATCGAGGTCAAAAATGTCAAGATTGCTGGCTTCAACCAGAAGTGCGCGGTCCCCATGGGAGTGGCAGAGTTTGACCTCTCCCTAGACGACTTCACAACCAAGGTCCAGTTTCATGTGATCAACTCTAACGCATCCTACAAGGCACTGCTTGGTCGGCCCTGGCTACACCAGAATAGGGTGGTGCCGTCCACCCTGCACCAATGCATTAAGTACCCTGGCAACGGGAAGGAGGAAAGAATCTTTGTTGACCTTCACCCTTTTGAGGTGTTCGAATGTCACTTGTCTGACGCCACTCTGTATCTAGAAAAGCCGAAGCAAGCTCCCCAGATCACTCAGGACAGGGGAAAGAAGAAGGCAGAGCCCGACAGCTGGTTCCTCCACCACCGCCAGATTATGTGGCCCCTCCTCAGGTGTCAGTTATCTCCGAGGCAGAAGGAGTATTCAAAGCCACTCCCCTTGCCATCTACCCCACACCGGGGACGCCGTACCTCGAAGACTTGCTAGAAGACGTCAAGGTCCCGCCTGGGATCGTCAAGCCTCTCACAGAAACAGACTGCCAGGTGGTCGAACCATGGAGGGTCTTTAAGGTGTCTAACCCCGAGGGGCGGTCTACTATTTTCTATGTGGCCAATGAACACCCGGTCAGAGGGGACGATGATTGTCGACTCCCCGATGAATTGCATGGCCCACTCGTCCCGATCACGGGACTGCCTGACATAGCCAACCGCATAGCTAAAATGATCAGAAAACAAGGGATTCCCCTTCGTCAGATTTCCAGTCGGAAGGACATGTTCAAAAGGATGTGGAACCCACCAAACCTAGACCGGAGATTGTTGCAAATCACCCGGCATCCAGGGTTGGACTTCTCACTAGAAGATTCCTCCGAAGCCGACGTGATATCAGTCTCGGCTCCGATTAGCAATAGCCTTACAGGCGTCGAAGGCCCGCGAAAAGTTGGAGGTCACCGACACCTCGAGCCTTCATCAAGCGAAGACCAGGATGAAGAAATGTTCCTATGGAATCCACCTCCCTACAAGAACAAGGGGAAGGTCCCGTCCTCTTCCGAGGGGCCAACCCCGAGCAGCTACAGTAACGGGGTGCCTCTACCCCGGCCCTACATCAATATAAAAGACGAAGAAGCAAGTCGGACGCCGGGCCTCCCTCGGTGCAACCCAGCCCTATTTGCCCTGTGCTACGAGCAGCAGCGGGAAATTGAAATGCTGAAGGCCCACTTGGCCGAAGTGACTGCACTCGTGTCTGACCTCATCGGGGGCATCTTCTGCCAATAGAGCATTGGCGTCCACCCGTCTCCGAGCAGCGTCCCGAATGCCTCCATGCACCTGGGGAGGGAGGCTAGGGATGTGGCTGTTTCCCCAGTCAGGAGGCTGGCCAAGCAAAGCCATACACTGCAGGAAAGGATGCAAAGACCCTACTCCTTCCCGAGGAATAAAACCCGAGGGATCTTCGAATGGGCTTGCTACTATGGCAAGGTCACCCTCCCAAGGTCCAAGAGGCCGCAAGATGCTCGCAGAAGTGGTGACCCTTTGTTCTGCCCTTATCACCAAATACTGGGCCACGCCATCGAGGACTGCTATGTCTTTAAGGACATTGCTCAGGGCCTGATTGAAGCGGACGAGCTTAGAATGGGAGACTATATAGTGGCCCCGCCATGCCCCCACGTGACAGACAGTCACGACAGAGGCATCCACATGGTGTCAATTTAGCACAAGATTCTTGAAGAGGCAACAGAGAGCAAACCCCTAGCGGGCCAATCAACCCCTTTGGCTCCTGCCGAAGCCGTCTATGATAATTATCAAGAAGACTTCAGAGAGCTCCTTTGTTTCTCCGCACAGGAGGACCCCTCGAGGTCGCGACCCACGAGCCCGGAACGGGGAAATAACAGCGAAGCCTCATTGCCCGACAGAGTGGAGCCAGGTGACATCTATGGCGTCCTTGAAGCGGAAGATGGCGAAGACCAGGGTTTTGTCGACCTATTGCCGGCACTGCCGAAAATTGAAGATGGCGGTCAGGCCACAGTAGATGAACTTATCGAAATTAACCTGGGTACGGAAGGCGACCCCAGGCAGACCTTTCTAAGTGCCCTTCTTCCTCTACAGGAGAGGGAATAGTATATCAAGTTGCTGCAAGAATTCCGGGACTGTTTTGCTTGGAACTATAAGGAGATGCCCGGCCTGAGTCCTGGCGTGACTCAACATATTCTGGCCATCGACCCCAAGGTGGAACCAGTGAAGCAGTCTCCCTGGCGCATGAGGCTGGAGCTGATAAACCAAATTTGTAAAGAAGTCGACAAGCTCATGGATGTCGATTTCGTAGCTGAAAACCAATATACCACCTGGTTGGCCAACGTTGTGCCGGTGAAGAAGAAGAACGGACAGATCAGGATCTGCGTGGACTTTCGCGACCTGAATAAGGCATGTCCAAAAGATGACTTCCCGGTGCCTATCACTGAAGTAATGATTGATGCAACTACTGACCATGAGGTCTTGTCCTTCATGGACGGATCATCCGGCTATAACCAAATATGGATAGCCGAGAATGACCGAATTCATACGGCCTTCCGGTCGCCCAAAGGAATATTCCATTACAAAAGAATGCCCTTCGGCCTCAAGAACACCGGCGCTACCTACCAGCGGGCGATGACCAAAATATTTGACGAGCTGCTATACAACAAAGTCGAATGCTACATTGATGACTTGGTCGTCAAGACAAAGAAAAAGGAAGATCACCTGAAGGACCTTAGGGTCGTCTTTGAGAGACTCCGGCAGTATGAGCTGAAAATGAACCCGATGAAGTGCGCCTTCGGCGTCTCCAGTGGGAAGTTCCTCGGCTTCGTTGTCCGATATAGAGGGATCGAGATCGACCCCTTTAAAATAAAAGACATCCAGGAGTTGCCCCCTCCGAAGGACTTGGGAGAGTTAAGATCCCTACAGGGCCGGCTGGCCTACATCCGAAGATTTATTTCCAATTTTTCAGGGCGCTGTCAGCCATTCCACAAATTGATGATGAAGAATGCATCCTTTGACTGGAACCAGGAATGCCAGAAGGCGTTTGATCAGCTGAAGGATTACTTAAAGACCCCGCATGTGCTGGGGGCATCGGTCAAAGGAAGGCCACTCATTCTGTATATAGCTGCCACAGAATGCTCCCTGGGGGCAATGCTCGCTCAGAACAATGATGAGGGGAAGGAGCAGGCTCTCTCTTATCTCAGCCGAAGGCTAGTGGGGGCAGAAGCAAAATACACCCCGATCGAGAAGGTCTGTCTTGCCCTTGTCTTCGCAGTCAAGAAGCTGAGGCATTACATGCTCTCCCATGAAGTGAGCCTGGTCTCCAAGGCCGATCCAGTTAAACACATTCTCTCCCAGCCAGTCCTGAAGGGACGTCTCGGCAAGTGGGCCGTGCTGCTAATGGAATTTGATATCACCTACATGCCGCAGAAGGCCGTTAAGGGTCAAGCCGTGGCCGAATTCTTTGCAGCGCATCCTATGCCCGAAGATTCCCCATTGGCTACAGAGCTGCCCGAAGATGAAACACTGGAGGTGGACCAAGTCCAATAGATCGCTTGGCAGCTGTACTTTGATGGAGCTTCAAGAAAAGAAATAGCCCCGTCCGGACATGTAAAAGTACGGGCAGGGGCCGGCATCGTTCTTAGATCTCCGGAGGGTGAAGTATTGCATACATCCTGTTCTATCAATAAACCATGCACAAACAATGAGGCAGAGTATGAGGCTCTGATCATTGGTCTCCAAGTTGCTTTGCAAATGGAGATTAAAATGTTACAAGTATTTGGCGATTCGTTACTAGTCGTCAAGCAAGTCCAGGGGCAGTTTGATGTCCGAAAACCTGAGCTACTCCCTTACCATGCTAAAGCAAAGCGGCTCATGGAACAATTCTATCTTATTGAGATAGGCCATGTTGCCCAGGGAAAAAATGCACAAGCTGACGCACTAGCAAAACTGTCAAGCTCATTAGCAGTCCCGTCTGATGGATCTCTTAGCATCCGGGTGGTGAATCAGCGCCAGGTGCCTAGCATGATAGAAGAGCCAGAAGAAGAAGAACTGGAGGTCGCTGCAGCAGAAGCCGTCGGCCAACCTGACTGGAGGGATTCCCTCATGCAATGGTTTAAGTACCAGCAATTGCCCAAGCAGAGAGAAGAAAGATCAGGCTGATCAGAACGAAGGATTCTTACGAGGTCCGGAACCGTATCCTATTCCGAATTATGGCGGATGCCAAACGAAAAGTACTCCTGCGATGCCTATCCACGGAGGAAGCTTGGAGGGTCATGAAGGAAGTCCACGCCGAAACAGTAGGCGTACACCAGGCGGGACCAAAGATGAAGATTGAAATAAAGAAGCTTGGCTACTACTGGCCAACCATGTTTGATGACTGCTGCAAGTACGCCAAGTCTTGCCAGAAATGCCAGGAGCATGCCACAGTACCCAGGAGGCCGCCTGTGCCGCTACATCCGACGTTGCCCAGCTGGCCGTTCGCCTAGTGGGGAACAGACATCGTGGGCCCACTACCCGCGTCATCCGCTAGGTGCATGTACATTTTGGCGGCAACCGATTACTTCTCCCGTTGGGCGGAAGCCGTTGCTTTGAGAGAAGTGACTGGGGAGATCGTCGCCAGATTCGTCCGGCGCAACATCATATTCCGGTTTGGCACGTCAAACCGAATCATCTCAGACAATGGAAGTCACTTCCGCAACCAGAAAGTCTACCGACTTGCCGAAAAGTACAAGATCGACTGGAGAATGTCAACCCCCTACAACCCACAAGCCAATGGTTTGGCTGAAGCTTTCAACAAGACTCTTTGTACTCTCCTATCCAAAATTGTTAATTCTAACAAGAGGGACTGGGAAGAGAAAATGTATGAGGCTCTGTGGGCGTATCGAACTGTATACAAAACTCCGACGGGTTGTTCACCCTTCTCTTTAGTGTATGGCTCAGAGGCACTCGTCCCCATTGAGTTAGAAATACCCTCCCTCCGGGTCGCAATCCAACACGGGTTAGTCCAGGAAGAGCAAATAAATGTCGAGCGAAGGCTCCAAGAGCTCTCTAACCTAGAGGGGAAGCGGCTTCAAATCCAGCAGAACATCCAGATCTATCAAGCCCGAATAGCTCGCGCCTTCGACAAGCTTGTCAAAGAGCGTGAATTCAAAAAGGGTGACCTCGTTATGGTCAAAAGGAGGGAAGTCATGGCTTCCAACCCCAAGGGCAAGCTGAATGAAAATTGGCTTGGACCCTATGTAATTCAAAAGGTTTATGAAGGCGGGGCATATGTGACAGTCGATCATCGGGGGGAGGTCTAGTTTCCACCCCTTAATGGTAGGCATCTAAGATTGTATCACGCTCCAATTCCTCCATTCAATGAATAATACATTTTCCCGCCCCACGGCGGGCGGATTTGCTTTCAATTGCTTGAATGGTTTGCTTGCCGCCTGTTACGAACCACAAGAGAAGCGACCAAAGGGAACGCGCGCATACCCAAAAAAAAGAGAAAGAAAAGAGGAAAAGAAAAGACACAAAAAAAGAGAAAAGAAAAAAAGAAAGAGAAAGAAGAGGAAAAGAAAAGAGGAAAAGGAAGACAAAAGAAGAAAGACAAAAAAAGAAAAGAAAAGAAAAAAAAAGAAAAGAAAGAGAAAGAAAAGAGGAAAAGAAAGACAAAAAAGGAAAGAGAAAGGAAGAAAGGAAAGGGGAGGGGGAATCAACCCTTCTCCTCGCGTTGGCACTCACCCGTACCAATGAATATTTCAACGAACGAATCAACACTGTCAGCCCTTGACATTCTGTTGGCACTGACGAAGAATACCCCACCGGGACCTTTCGTCCGAGATTGGGGAATCAACCCATCTCCTTGCGTTGGCACCTGCCCGTACCAACGAATATTTCAACAAACGAATCAACCCTGTCAGCCCTTGACATTCTGTCGGCACTGACGAAGAATACCCCAACCGGACCTTTCGTCCGAGATTGGAGAATCAACCCATCCCCTTTGCGTTGGCACTTGCCCGTACCAACGAATATTTCAACAAATGAATCAACCCTGTCAGCCCTTGACATTCTGTCGGCACTGACAAAAAATACCCCAACCGGACCTTTCGTCCGAGATTGGGGAATCAACACATCCCCTTTGCGTTGGCACCTACCCGTACCAATGAATATTTCAACAAACGAATCAACCCTGTCAGCCCTTGACATTCAGTCGGCACTGACGAAGAATACCCCAACCGGACCTTTCGCCCGGGATCGGGGAATCAACCCTCCTCCTTGCGTTGGCACACACCCGTACCAACGAACACACCAAAAGACAAATAAACCACCCCTGCCTCACAGATAAACAACCCTCTTTTGACCAAGACCTCCCGTCAGGGTTATTGAACGAACAAACTCTTCTCTCCGTCCCTTCGGGTGACGAATAACCCCTTCTGACCAATACCTCCCGTCAGGGTCATTGAACGAACAAACTCTTCTCTCTGCCTCTCCAAGGTCGGATCACCCTACTTGGGTTAAACGTACCGGCGACACCATGCAACTGAGTCGCTTTATGGACATGGTAGAGTGGTCCCCTCGTCCCCCCTCTGGAAGGGGCGAGCACTCTCCTATGCTCATATGCGAATCTCACCAGGCTCTCCCGGAATAAACTGTTAGCGTGAACTTGCGTTCCATCACATAGCAAGAAAAGAGAAAAGGAGGGAAGAAATCGCCCGACACCACACGCATACCATAGACACATGGAATAATTGCATTGTATTTTTTTCAAAAAAAATTACATTGGCCTCGGGGCATACCCCGGTGTTACATGCGAAGAGAGGAATAGAGGAGGAACCGGCAGCTAGTCCATCCCCCGGAAGATATCTTCGAAGGGGAGGATCCCGACGCAAGGGAAGCTCATCATCTCACGCAGGCGGTCTTCCTGTGCATCGAGACGCTCCAGTTCGGTCGCCACAGAGGCCACTGCTGCTTCGGCGATAGCTAGCTCCTCGGTCTCCCGGGCCTTACTCGTCCTTGCCTTGAGCAGGTCAGACTCAGCCTGGGTAAGCCAGCCCCGGAGTTTCTCGATCTGGTCCTCTAAAGCGTCGATGTCGGCATTGTACCTGTCCAAGGCTCCTTGATGTTGCTCCCGGCTGTCTCTCCGAATAGCCAGCACCTCCAGATATTCGTCCCTCTGGGCACCGATAGCTGTGAGCTCAGTCGGGGCTTGCGTCTCGAGGAATGCGCGACGGTTTACGTATTTCAACAATAAGAGAACAAGTCGCGACCATTCTTCCAGCGGGTAGCCCATCATTTGCAATGCCTTGGTCAGCTGCTCCACAATAGCTTTTGCGCCCCGGTATGTGAGCGTCGGGTCGGCGACGACCATCGAGCGCAGTACCAATAGGGTCTGGTGGACGGGCAGATCCGAGCTCACGTGGCCGACAGAAGGGACAACTGGTGGGTCGAAGCTGACTTCGCTGTCCACAGCCGCCCACAGCTCAGTGTCGACCACGGCCGAGCTACCCGGAAGGGCCACAGACGAAAGGAAGGGTCTCTCGGGCTCCAAGAACGACCCCTAGCCGGCCACCGTCGGAAGGGAACGAGACACCGCAACAGGAGCATCTGGCTCCGCCATGATGAGCGGCTGCCCTAGCGCCATCGACTGCATAGATCCCGAGTCCGATAAGGTCACCTCCTCCGTCGAAACCAGAGCCATGGCGGTGTCAGAAGACTGAGCGGTCGCGGGGACTGGATCCGACGCTGCGGTAGACGAAGGTGCTCCAGCCTCCTTCCCCTCAACGGGCTCTGAGGCCACGGCGTCCCAGCAGACCAGAGGTGTAGGGACGACGACCTCGGCAGACGGGGCATCGAGGACGGGCAAGTCTGCTACTGCTCCCGGCAAGTCCTCATCTCGCCCTGCCTGGAATTCACCCGAATGTTCATGGAGAATCGCCAATATCCTCCCCAGGAGCCGGGCTTCCTCGGGTATCACCGGCGTCGGGATCGGTGGCAGCAAGATCACCAAATGCGGGACGGCTCCCATCTCTAGAAGAGACGTCAAGGACCTTGCGTCCGGCCCCAGAAGCATCTTCAGCCTTTTAGCCGCATGCACGCGGAAGGAGGAGCTCCACCTGGGGACGGCTTTACGAGCCCGAGGGGCATGCGCTCCGCGGGGCATTGTTGTTACCTGACCATGTAAAGAAAGGTCAGCCGCTAGCCAAGTGGAATAAATCATGGAATCCTCAAGAAAGTCGAGAGTATTCCCCTGCTTACCTCGCCTGCCGGCACTATGCTGCTCTCCGGCGTTACCTCTCCCGGGGCATCAACTTCAGAAATTGTCTCCTCCCAAGTCTCGGCTTCGGGCACTTGCACCTCGGTCCCTGGTGCTATCTCCCCCTCCTCCAAGGCTTCGGCGGTAGGGATGGCAACCTCCGCGGCTCCTTTTGGGGCATGAGTCTGTATTACCTCAAATAAAGCAACAACTCCAAGGGAAGGCTCAGAAAGAGGGAAAAGGAAATTATGCACTCACAGCCACTGCCACTTCTTCCCGAAGTGAGACCTCGGCGGTCGAGACGGTGACACCTGAGCTCGCCACGGCCTCCTCTCGCCGCGTAGCCTCGGCTAGGAACGCCAATTTGTCCAGAGTCGTGGCAGCTGTCTCTTGCCTGGTAGCCTCCACCCCCGGGACATAGATTTCTGTGTCTTTCGACAGGACCTATCCCTTTGAAAGCTGAAGACAATAAGGTCAAGAAGATTAGCCGATGGCCTAAAGAAAGTAAGCCTGAATTAATAGGCTCGAACTTACAGGCGCCTGCTTCACCAGGCTAAGAGACACGGGTAGTACCAGGACTTTCCAGGCGGGAGCTTGAAATCTGGACTCCCCGGGAACACCCTCAGTTGAAAGTACTTCGTCGGAAGAGTAGCCATAGTCTACCTTTTCGCCCGACGAAGATCTAGTGCTAGTGGGCACCTCTTTTGCTATTAAGGCAGCCCCCGCCTCAATATCCGGGGTCGGCAATCGTGACTTCCGTGACTGCTGCCCCTTCTTCCGATATATCTGCCCGAACTGGGATGCCTCCGGGGCCGCCTCCAGTTCTGGGGCCGCCACATCAGCTCCTGCACAAATAAGGCAAAATCCAAATTCGGTCATGCCCGTAAAGTTTCGAAGAATGAAGAAAATTAATCAGACGACCGGCCAAGAAAGTATTATACCTCCTTCGACTTCGGCAGTAGGAGCTGGGGCGAAGAAGGTCCCTCCGACGGATTCTACGGCCTCGTGGGTTACGGCTTCACCCACGCCTGGGATGGAGACAGAAGCAGGCCTCTCGACAACAGCTGAAACAAAAGGGCACATGTGTCACAAGAAGCGTCCCTCTTAATGTCTCAGTAAACCCTAAAGAGCTTCGAAGAGCAGAAGGGACCCAACCTGCAGGCCGACTCAGTTCGGCCCGAGCAGCTTCGAACTCCTCGAATGAGGAGATTACGGGTGTCGGGGGAGCGGTCGGTGCGGCTTTGGCGGCCTCTGTCTTTCTTTGCTTGGCCTCCTGCCGCCCATCCGCCTTAGCAGCATCCACAGCTTTCTTCACGGGCGATTTCGCCCGGGACCTCTTCGCAGGAGGGGGCAGAGGGGTTGTGGTCGGAGCCGCTGGCGCCTCCTCGAAGTAAGCCGGCTTCCCTGCCTGCCGTAGGAGATTGCGATACGTCACCAGTTGAGTGCTGTCGGGGTGATCTGTAAAAAAAAAAAACAAAGGACCCGATCAACGTCCAATATTCAAGAAAGGTCAGCACTGAAGAACACAAGGGAAGGAAGAAAACACTAAGTACCATGGGGGCCAGTGTACAGCCGCAGCGTTATCGGCCAATAGTTGAGGGACGGCTCCTTGTCCCGACGAGCCGCCTCCCGAACCAGCCAGCATACGTCTTCAATTTTCTGGCAGCGATCTGCGAGGGCGGCCAGGTCTGCATGCTTCTTGGCGGCCAGGTGACAGAAGAGGTGAAATGGTCCATCCCCCATCCCTCGGCATAATAGTAGGCGATGTGGAGGCGCTTGCCCAAGATGACCGCCGCCGAGTCTTCAATCTCCAACCCATGCACTCGGAGGAGAACATAGAGCCACGTGGTGTCCTTGTAATTTTCTGGGTTCCGTTCCTCCCTCCTCACAAATGTGCGATAGGGACAAAGTGGGTCCCTCTCTGGTCGCCAGCTCCTTGTCGGGGTGCCTTCTTCCTCCATCGGGAATGGGTAGTTGATCAGTTCCAGGTGGTCACCCCCAATGTGGCAGAGGTCTCGCAAGGTCTTCTTGAAATCATCCTTTGCCATAGGAGGCAGTTTGGCCTGCGGCGCTGGACTGGTCTCACGAGCTGCCTTGCGCGCGACCATGTATGCGGCAACCTCCTGTTCTTTGCCGTGCCTCAGTCGGAGTAGGTGCTCCGGGTCAATATCCAGTACCGGCACCGGCTACCGGCTCAGAAACTTTCTCTCTGCCCCGTCCCAGCAGTCGGTCCGGCATAGTCTGTAAAAAGCTGTCCGGGCATTCCACCACTTCACATACTCGGGGGTCACCCGCGGAATCCGACCCGGGGCTGGCACCCGGAAGCTGGCAGTGTCTGCCCGATGAAAGAAATCCCCCAGGTTCGGGCAGCTTCGGCAGTAGGACCCCCCCGGAGACTTCGCATCGGTAATTCAAAGCGAGCACTATGTGCCGGGATATGCTGGTTATATCCAAAATTCCTGCCAGAGCGAAAAGGATAGTATGGCTCTAGCAGCAAACTGTCCCCTTTGCGGAAGGCCAGTACACTTGGACGGATGGACAGCGCCCAGGCCCTAAGTTCCGGCTCCAGTAGCGGGCGAACCATGTTCTCCTGGCTGATCGGGTGTACATACTTCTCCACTTGGTCATCTCGGCACTCCCGGTTGCTATTTACTAATGGACTTGAATGAGCAGCCAGGGCCCAAAAGTGGATAGTGCCCGCGGCATCAAGGGGCACCGTCGTCAACTTGCCTCGAATGTCATATAGCCGCATGGACGTCGAGCTTGACGCCACACTCGTGAACTCCAACATCCGTGGAACCAATCCCCAGTCTTGAATAGTGCGCGGGGCAAATTCCGAGAATAAAGAACAGACCCACGCATTGAAAAAATGCAGTGGGCACACATACCGCGCTTGTCGCGGGAACTGTTGACGGCTGATATCCCCGAGCGCTTTGTATATCAGACATAGCGTGGCCGGGCACAAAGACAGCTTGATACCCCAGGCCATCTGACAAGCTGGGTAGATGGGGTCTGGGCGAATGACGGTCTTGTCCCCATAGAGCATGGCGAACGAGCATAGCCAGTACGTCAGATATGCCGCGCAATGCGTCAATGGGTCGACTCCCATCGGGTTCGGCCCGCCGCGGCGCCCTCGAGAAGGGATCTTCACGTCGACCTTTGACTTGGCACGTTTCTTCCGGGCGGCGGTAGTGCCAATGTGAGGGAATTCCTCGTACTGCTTTAACCCGTCGTAAAAATACTACACCTAGAGGACCATGCGGACCCTTTTCCGTTCCCCTCGGGGGGACTGCCTCCCGCCATGCGACAACTGATACAATTCCCGGTACGCCTTCATGAGGTACCGATATGAATAACCCAGAGAATAGTAGCCATCCCTGTTGGTTTCATCCTTGATCATATCCGGGGGGCAAACTTCTTCATAGGGGTCCCCGTCAATAGGCAGGCCACTGAGCTGACTGAGACTCCACAGGTCCAATGAAGTCTCGCCCTCTGCAGTGTAAAAAGTGTTGGTCTCTGCGTTGAATACCTCGATCATCCCGCAGCAAAGACCCCCGGAAATAGGATAACTGTACCGGGAGGCATACACGCTGTGGTAGACGCCGGCCCGGATGAGGATCGGGGCATAGTTGAATAACACATACTCTGTGAATTCCATGGCCCCTTCCCGGAAGTTGTGCGCATCCTTAAGCTTTAACTCTCCGAACCAGCCCAGCGCCTGCTCATGCTTGAATCGAATGGCCAAGCAATCCAACAGGAAGGGTTCCTCTCTGTATCCCCACTTCAACGGAGCCAGGAACAGACCGAACTGGGGGTGCTCATTCTGAACCCACCCAGTAGACGTGTCCCACCGAGCAGGGGTGAACTGAGGCACCCGCACTAGCTTGTCCTCCGCCGGTAGCATGGCTTCGAGCCCCAAGATGGGCTTCCACTCCCGAGCTTCTCCCACTATGTACATCGGGATGCTCCTCGAAACACTGTAAAATAGGCTATCCTGGGACTGCAGAATGGCCTGCTCGGCCTCCTTGACAACTCGAAAGTTCCGCCTCTCCTGGTGACAGAGGTGCTTCAGAAAGCGCATGAGATGCATGTCCTTCGGGAAGTCCTTCCGGTACTCCCCCGTAGCCCGGTCAAAAGTCATGACGCCTCCAACCCGAGCAAGCCTGCGGAAGTCCATCGCCTCAGAGTCCGAGCCCGACGATCCGGTCAATGCCGCTATCTCAGCGTGCTCCCTGTCCAAGTCCTCCACATTAAATCAGGTAACTGCTGGTACTGGAGGTGGGGGAACGTGCTCGGCGCCAGAAGCAGCAGAATCTCTTGGGGCAGCCATTTCTCTGTAAGGGGCAAGATACCTCAAGTCAAAACAAGGCACAAGTAAAGAAAAAGGAAGGAAATTATAAAGGGGGGGCTACACTACAGTTGAATTAAAAGAACGCCAATAATTTCTGACGAAATTTCAGCAGAGTTTCCCCTAGGCCGGAGGCGTAAGGGAAAACACGGGTGCACGCCCACAAGGAGTGACGGCCCCAATAAAGTCACGGTGTGCCCGAGGGCGACACCGGAGGTCCTCCGATTGAAGAAGTCTTCTTTCCTGCCTTCAGCGGTACGCCCAGGCCAAGGCTCCCAACGGCACGCCTAGGCCACGCCCCTAGCGGCACACCTTGTGCCTCCCCTCAGCGACACACCCCCCCTGGCCGCCCAGCGGCACACTCTCCTGGCCGCTCAGCGGCACACTCCCATCAGCGCCCCAGCGGCACGCTCCCAATGGCCGCCACAGCGGCACACCCCCCTGGCCGCCCAGCGACACACTCTCCTGGCCGCTCAGCGGCACGCTCCCATCAGCGCCCTAGCGGCACACTCCCAGTGGCCACCCCAGCGGCACACTCTCCTGGCCGCCCCAGTGGCGCACCCTCAATGCCTCCCAGCGGCACACTCCCATAGGCACCCAGTGGCACACGCCTTGGCCGTCCCAGCGGCACACTTGTGCCCTTCCTCCAGCGGCACGCCCGTTCCCCCCCGTCTCCCAGCGGCGCGCCTGGGCCCGCTCCCAGCGGCACGCTCCAATGCTCCATCCCACACCGAAGAGAAGAAGGAGAAGAACAAGAGAAAAAAGAGAAAAAGAGAGGAGGGTGAATAGGAAGAGAAGGGGAAAGAGGAAGAGGACGGCGGAGAGCCTAGGGCTCCGTCGTCCCCCGAGGAAGAAAAAGAACGAGAATAAGAAGAGAAAGGAAAGGAAGAGGAAAACGGAAGGGGAAGGGAAGAGGAAGAGAAGAAGAGAAGAGGGAGAAGAGAAGAAGAGGGAAGGGAGAGGGGCACGGTGGCCTCACCCCCAGGCACCGGTGACGACGGCGAGTGGCGGTGGCGACGGAGAAGAGAGAGGAAGAGGAAGGGGGAGCGACGGTGGCGGTGGTGACCGAAGAGACAAAGGGAAAGAGAGGGAGAGAGAGAGTTTGAAAAGAGAAGTAAAGGGGGGAAGTTTCGAACTCCCCCTCCCCCTTTTATAGCCGTATAGAAGAAAAGAGAGAGAAAAAGAGAAGAAAAGGAAAAAAGAAAGGGAAATAAACGAACGGAAGAAAAAAATGGGAAAAAAAGGGGAAGAGAGAATAGCCGTCTAGAAGAAAAGAGAGAGAGAAAGGGAAGAGAAGAAAAAAAGAAAGGGAAATAAACAAACGAAAGAAAAAAAGGGGAAACATGAGGAAAAAAAGGAAAAGAGAGAAAAGGAAAGGAAAAAAAGAGAAAAGAAGGAAATAAAAAAGAAAATGAGAGAAAAAGAGAGAAAGAAAAAAAAGAAAAGGAAAAGAAAAAGGGAGAAGGGAGAAGGAAAAAAAAGGAAGAATAAATACACATGTATATATATGTAATGATAATAATAATAATAATAATAGCATAACATATGTATAATAGTGATACAACAAATATACAATAGAGATAACGATGTCCGCATCACATGTCTTATGAACGTACGCCCAATAATATACGTTAATTCCCCAGACACACCCGCGGGTACCGTCTGGCTCATCCTTCGCCCGCGCTGCCCTCGGGTGGGGGGCATTTGGAGACGTATAAAATTGCACGTCCATATGTCCCGCCGAGCCCCGCATTAATGTCAAAGTCAAAAGAAGAAGACCCGGAGAGACTGGCCATCCAGGGCTCCGGGAAGATATTATTGCCCGGCAAATCCCCGCATTTGCACGGGCGCATTAAGAGATCGAGAAGTCACAGGATGTCCTCCTAAATTGACACACTGCTAGGGACCCTCCCTCGGGCCCTTAACGGTGAAGAAATATCCCAAAGAGTGCACGACTTCAAGTTACTGAAGCAAGAGCGAAGGCCCTCCAGCGGCACGGGCCTGAGGCCCTTCAGCGGCATGGCCTCAAGTCCTCAGCGGCACGGCCCTTCAGCCTTTCAGCGGCACGGCCATGTGGCCCTCCAGCGGCACGGCCATTTGGCCCTTCAGCGGCACGCTTCATTCAGGGTTTCTATTGCACGCCAAGTCCATACAGCCGTCAGCCCAAGTCTGTACGTTGGCTGTTGCACACCAAGTCTATACAGCCGTCAACCCAAGTCTGTACGCTGGCTGTTGCACACTAAGTCTATACAGCCGTCAGCCCAAGTCTGTACGTTGGCTGATTGCACAAACGAAGTCTATACATCCGAGCTCCAAGTATGTACATCGGCTGGCTGCTTCGGACGCAAAGTCTATACATCCAAGCTCCAAGTATGTACATTGGCTGGCTGCTTCAAATGAAGTTTGTACATCCGAGCTCCAAGTCTGTACATTGGCTGGCCGATGCAAACACAAAGTCTATACACCCAGACTCCAAGTCTGTACATTGGCTAGCCGATGCAAACACAAAGTCTATACATCCAGACTCCAAGTCTGTACATTGGCTGGTCGATGCGAACACAAAGTCTATACATCCGGGCTCCAAGTCTGTACATTGGCTGGCGGCTTCGAACGCAAAGTCTATACATTCAAATGCAAAGTCTATACATTGCTCTCTGTTGTGCCCGTGCATCAGTTTACTAAGTCTATACATCCTACAACACGAAGTCTATACACTCAGGTGGCAAGTCTGTACAGGCTCATGCATGCTCACGGTGTAAAGTCTGTACAGAGTTCATACGTGCATACTAAGTCTATACATCCAAACTCAAAGTATGTACAATCGTCTGCTAGCACACATGCAGAGCCTGTACATACCTCAGCCATAAGTTCAAACTTGCCTGCATAGATCTCGTGACTGCCAGCGGCACGGTCTTAGGCTCCCAGCGGCACGGCCTTCTGCCCTTCAGCGGCACAGCCTTAAGTCCCCAGCGGCACGGCCTTAAGTCCCCAGCGGCACGGCCTCAAGCCCTTCAGCGGCACGGCCTCAGGATTCCCAGCGGTACGGGCGTCCTGCCCTCAACGCCCAATGCCCTTTCTCCAGCGGTACAGCGTTGAATCCCCCTGAGCGTCATGCACCGGCAGAAGATATAACGGTCAAAAGGCAGACCCATTGGCGTGTAGTCCAGCTGCTTCAAAGTCAGCTAGCGCCTGTCTCCGTGTCACCTTCCGGTTGGACGAGGAAGATCCCCACCTGACGAAGATGAGACTCGGGTCAACCTCGGACGGAGATGCCATCATGAGGTTCCTCTCCCGTCAACCGTCCACGTATAAAAAGGCCCTCCAAAGACAAAAAAAAACACACAGAGAAAGGAGAGGAGATCTTCGTGCGAAGAAGCCCGTTCGAAGCGAAGAAGAAGAGAGGACGAAGGTAGGAAAAAGTTAGGGAAAAGAGAGAGGAGTGTTGCATGTAGTGGAGGGGGAAGGAATGGAGGGAAGGGAATGGCTGCCCTTCCTCGTTCCAACCCTCTCCCCAACTTTATTTTCTTTCCTCTTCTTTGTTTCTTCCCCCCTTTGTTTTAGGGATGCATTGTACGATGTGTGGTCTTCGGGCCATGATCTTTATTATTTTGAATCCTCCAGGAATGAAATGATGTTCGGGTTTGCTTCTTACTGCGTTTGTTGTTTTCTCATCACCAGTCTTCTGTGGTTTTACATTCTCTTCCCCCAACCTCCTAACTCCCTGTTCTACCTGATTTCCCGTGGCGCTGGTTTATGCAGTCAATAGGGTTTGTTCCTGGCTTGACAGGGTATGGCCAGCCTCCTCCTTCCTCAATGGCTTTCCATTGCATAACAACTCTTGATCTTGCCATACGGGTCTGTGGGAGCCCACTCTCTTTAACACATTGGAGTCATTTAATGCCCAGAGCATCCTCTTTTGCCCTCCTTCGGGACCAGTGGTATGCCCACACACACTCGAGCTCCCAGTCATTCTACCACTCAGGCCTCCAGCGGCACGCCTCTCCCATTCGTCCGTTTGGTGGCACAGCCTTCCTTTCGCCGTCTCAGCGGTACGCCCTCCCCTCTTGTTTGCCCAACGGCACGCCGTCTTTGGCCGCCAGCGGCACACACTCCTCTGGCCGCCCCAGCGGCACACCTCCTCCATTGACCTGTCCAGCGTTACGCCCCCCACTCGTCTGCCCAGCGGCACACTCTTTCTTTGGCTGTCTCAGCAGCACACCCTTGGGCTGTCTCAGCGGCACACATTGATTATCACCTCCCAGGTGTGCTCATAATTTGCATCAGTCTACTGGTTCCTCGTTCGATGTTTTCTCCGAGTTTTCCGAAGTTTTCCTAAAGACGGCTGCTCAGGCACCCCCCTCAGCTGTTGGTTCATGCCACCCCCGTGGGCATGTTCCTTATTATTCCTTTACCTCCCGGGTCAAGGGGAGGTGCTGCCGGATTTTCGCTAGGAATAACAATAAATTTAAAATATGAAAAGAAGCAGCAAACAGATGGACTAAGAAATAGTAAAAAACACTCTAATCAGCTAAAGGAACTATGCAAGGCTTCAAGAACTGAATTGAACAAGACTCCAAGCACTACATTGCTAAATACGACTTGGGACTCAATCTCATGACAGGAAAATGAAAGCTTAACCATCTAAGATGCTTCATCATGAACTGAACAAGGAACCCTCTCTTGAGTCCTGGCCCACCCCTTCAGCAGCACACTCTGCTTGGTTTCGTTTGCCACTTCCAGCGGTACACTCTCCTTTGCCTTCAATAGCACACCTCCCTTTAACTTTCAGCGGTACGCTCTCCATTCTCCCAGCGGTATACGCTCCCCTTTAACTTTCAGCAGTACGCTCTCCTCCCCTCATCGGTGTATTACCCACCCAGTTACCTTCAGCAGCACACCTCCTCTACCCTTCAGCGGTACGCTCTCCATTCTCCCAGCGGTACACGCTCCCTTTAACTCTCAGCGGCACGCTCTCCTCCACTCAGCGGTGTACTACCCACCCACTTACCTTCAGCGACACACTCTCAATTTCACTAGCGGTACACTTGCTAATCTCCTGGCGGTACGCTTGCTAATCCCCCAGCGGCACATCTTCCATTTTCCCAGCGGTACGCTTGCTAATCCCCCAGTGTGTGTGTGTGTGTGTGTGTGTGTGTGTGTGTGTGTGTGTGTATGTGTATTTAATGGAGAGATGATGGAGCCAGTGTGTGTGTGTATATGTGTGTGTGTGTGTGTGTGTGTGTGTGTGTGTGTGTGTGTGTGTGTGTGTGTAACAAAAGAGGGTAATAAAGAACAAAGAAAGAACTCACGGTCACCGGGTGATAAAAGGCAATCAACGAAGAGAGGGCAGTGTCAATAAACAAATGATAATGGCAAGCGTTAACAATCATCGTGAATACGATAATATGGTAGCAGTCTCTCCTTCTTGGATTCCGAACCCGAGAATATTAATGATGCTCTTGTAAGCCGAACTCCACTCTCGGGAGTCCTCCTTCTCGTCATGGTGACTGTTCGGTCTTACTTCGAGCCAACATCTCATCAGGATCCCCTCCCTCGTCGGGATCTGACTTGCCTCCATGTATTAAAATTGCCGTCCCTCGGCAGACATTTGTACGGATTCGTCCCCCGGGTTATCGTCTCGTTTTCCGTGTAAACTTTTGTCCAAACATGGAATGGTCCATCAGTGACCGACATGACCCGAGCATTCATGCCCCCACTTCGGGCTCACCGTATAACCCGACGGATGTTCCCTTCCTGCATTAATCAATATTTCTTTCGACCGTGGAGCCCTTATTTCTGGCAATTAATCAAGGGTATTCCCCTCTCCGAGGGGATGTAAATGACGTTGTGACCTCTATGGCACAACGGGTCTGAGTCCTGACCCGAACCACACAATCGTCTAATTAGTCAGATCGAGCGCATAATAAATCGTCACATCGGTGACTGGCAGGCCCACGCACTTAATAAACCCCAATAAACAAATAAAACCAAGAAGATGGTAATAATAAGTGCGTCTACAGGTAGGGATCCGTGTGACCCCTACTGAGTCTGGCTGTGACTCACCCTTTCCCTTTCAGGCGAGCCGCGCCCGCCGTCTCCCGGTGCTTCCCGTGTGTTTGGAGACCGCTCTTAGACACCAGCAGTGGACGGGTGGCCGATTTTGGCCTTCTTTTTGTACTTTTGCCGGGGTATGCCCCGAGTAGTTGTACTTTGTGGACTCGCACTCCGGTGCCCTCTGGACTAGTTATATATTTAGCACTTGCTTATTTTAATTGCTTCCGCCTTCCTGTTAAACATAGTTGCTTAATTGGAAAATAGCGCGCTTGGGATTGCAATTCATTATACAACTCCTCGACAAAACCCCACTAACCCTTCGGGGGCCTCATCAGCCTCTTGGGTGGCCTCCCCAGTTCTTGGTATCGGGGTATCGATTTTATTGGTATGTCGATATCCGGAGCTCTGGGTCGTCACATGATCAGTCCTCTGCAATGGTGTGGGCACACATCTGAGTGGTTATGTTGTTCTTCATGCGTGTTCACCTCGTTTTTCCTGTCCCGTTTTCGCCGCTATGCGGGCGCAACCCCGGGCTGCTCCGACGAGATCATGTGGGGATGCCTGGCCCCAATGCCCGCGCGAGAGCCATCTTCGACCGTCCAGTGTTGCAGATCTGTTGGCACCTCCATTCTTCGGGGTCTTGTCTGGTCCGTGTCAAATCGGCGGCTACATCTTTGCCCAACTCGCTCCCCTCTCCCAGCCTCCCTTCCCTTCCTCGGTCTATCCTACTTTCCTATGTTGTTGCGATCGCTTACGATATACGGAGATAGGGTTTTGGATCACTAGTAGTGAATGGTAGAACACCTATTCATATGAGACATCTAATTTGCAATTTCCTTGCGTTTGTATTTACATAAGTTGCATTTAGATTTGCAAGTTTGTTTAAGACTACGATAGTTTTGCGATCTGGTTAAAATTTTTAAAACTTATCAGGTGGATGGAATGCACTTCTAGTGTATCAATCAAGTAAACAAACAAACAAACACATCGAATGCAGCGGGTTTTCTCAACCGAATCAAATGATGATCCAAACACGGTTTGAGAATCAAATATAATCCGATTAATATGCATGGTCGAATTTGAATTCGGCAATAAGAGGTTTTACAATATAAGAAGCGTATTATTTATTTTATCTCGAGAATCGTGAGAGATCAGATCGACCGACGGTAGGTAAATCTAGGGATCTCCGATCAAGGGAGGATTAAGTTTTTTATATGACAATAATATGAATTTAGGTGTCGGAGTAACGAGTGTTTTTTCTTTTTTTGTCTGCTCTAAGATTAAGGTAAAAACAAATGATTGATGATGGTACGCAGGTAAGTGAAAAACTATGTCTCTCTCTCTCTCCTTTAAGCATTGGAATGTCAGATTTGTTTGTTTTTTTTAGATTAATAAGATATTCTTGAACAAAAATGTATTTCGATCACAATATTATAACTTTTTATTTCTTATGTTGTGTGTATTTAAGTGGAGTTAGTTAAGGTATCGTAAAAATGTGTGTGACAATTGACATTATTTGTAGGTAAAATCATGAAACATACGTAGAGTTTTATTATAGTTTGAAGAAAAATGTACTTCTTAATGTACATTTAAAATTGATACCATTATTGAATCGACGTCTCATAACTTCATAATTTTTGTACATTTTAGTGTACATTTGAAATCACTCATAATAAATTAAGCATTCTATTTTTGTACGAATGATGTAAAAATAATTCAAAATAAAATAAAAAAGAACTTTGCTATATTTTTTTAAAATAAAAAAATTAAATACACGGTCTGAAGCCTGCAGGTGTGGAAAGTATATTAAACATTATTGCTCTTGTGAAAAATAGAATTGATTATCCCAACAAACGACTCCGTCGGTGGGGAAGTCAACTCAAGACTCGTGGATTGGGGAAACTCGATCATACAAACTTCCAGATCCGGGCACGCTCCTCTTCAAACTCGTCCATCCGACAGGTGCGGTTGCACCGCCCAAATCATCGAGGGTTTTAGGGTTGCCGCCCAAGATCTCTTTGTAAGCCCACCCCCCCGTCGTCCTTGAACGACGCCACTCCACGGCTCTCATGGCAGCGACGGCGTCCTCCTTCGCCGGCAGCACAAGGTGCCATTAGGTAAAGCCAGTCGTTCTTCCTTTCCTTGTCTGATCAGTCCTCTGCAATGGTGTGGGCACGAATCTGAGTGGTTCTGTTGTTCTTCCTGCGTGTTCACCTCGTTTTTCCTGTTCCGTTTTCGCCGCTGTGCGGGCGCAACCCCGGGCTGCTCCGACGAGATCATGTGGGGATGCCTGGCCCCAATGCCCGCGCGAGAGCCATCTTCGGCCGTCCAGTGTTGCAGATCTGTTGGCACCTCCGTTCTTCGGGGTCTTGTCTGGTCTGTGTCAAATCAGCGGCTACATCTTTGCCCAACTCGCTCCCCTCTCTCAGCCTCCCTTCCCTTCCTCGGTCTATCCTACTTTCCTATGTTGCTGCGATCGCTTACGAGATACGGAGATAGGGTTTTGGATCACTAATAGTGAATGGTAGAACACCTATTCATATGAGACATCTAATTTGCAATTTCATTGCGTTTGTATTTACATAATTTGCATTTAGATTTACAAGTTTATTTAAGACTACGATAGTTTTGTAATCTGGTTAAATTTTTTAAAGCTTATCAGGTGGATGGAATGCACTTCTAGTGTATCAATCAAGTAAATAAACAAACAAACACATCGAATGCAGCGGATTTCCTCAACCGAATCAAAGGATGATCAAACACTGTTTGAGAATCAAATATAATCCGATTAATATGCATGTTCGAATTTGAATTCGGCAATGAGAGGTTTTACAATACAAGAAGCGTATTATTTATTTTTTCTCGAGAATCGTGAGAGATCAGACCGACTGGCGGTAGATAAGTCTAGGGATCTCCGATCAAGGGAGGATTAAGTTTTTTATATGACTATAATAATATGAATTTAGGCGTTGGAGTAACAACGGGTGTTTTTTCTTTTTTTGTCTACTCTAAGATTAAGGTAAAAACAAATGATTGATGATGGTACGCAGGTAAGTGAAAAACTATGTCTCTCTCTCTCTAGATTTGTTTGTTTTTTTAGATTAATAGGATATTCTTGAACAAGAATGTATTTCGATCATAATATTATAACTTTTTATTTCTTATGTTGTGTGTATTTAAGTGGAGTTATTTATGGTATCGTACAAATGTGTGTGACAATTGACATTATTTGTAGGCAAAATCATGAAACAGACGTAGAGTTTTATTATAGTTTGAAGAAAAATGTCCTTTTTAATTTACATTTAAAATTGATGCCATTACTGAATCGACGTCTCATAACTTCATATTTTTTGTACATTTTGGTGTACATTTGAAATCACTCATAATAAATTAAGCATTCTATTTTTGTACGAATGATGTAAAAACAATTCAAAATAAAATAAAAAATAAATTTGCTATAAAATTTTTTAAAAATAAAAAATCAAATACAGAGTCTGCAGCCTGCAGGTGTGGAAAGTATATTAAACATTATTGCTCTTGTGAACAATATAATTGGTTCTCCCAACAAACGACTCCGTCGGTGGGGAAGTCAACTCAAGACTCGTGGATTGGGGAAACTCGGCCATCCAAACTTCCAGATCCGGGCACGCTCCTCTTCAAACTCGTCCATCCAACGAGTGCGGTTGCACCGCCCAAATCATCGAGGGTTTTAGGGTTGCCACCCAAGATCTCTTTGTAAGCCCACCCCCCCGTCGTCCTCGAACGACGCCTCTCCACGGCTATCAAGGCGGCGACGGCGTCCTCCTTCGTCGGCAGCATGAGGTGCCGTTAGGTAAAGCCAGTCGTTCTTCCTTTCCTTGTCTGATCAGTCCTCTGCAATGGTGCCGGCACGAATCTGAGTGGTTCTGTTGTTCTTCCTGCGTGTTCATCTCGTTTTTCCTGTTCCGTTTTCGCCACTGCGCGGGCGCAACCCCAGGCTGCTCCGACGAGATCATGTGGGGATGTCTGGCACCAATGCCGACGCGAGAGCCATCTTCGGCCGTCCAGTGTTGCAGATCTGTTGGCACCTCCGTTCTTCGGGGTCTTGTCTGGTCTGTGTCAAATCGGGGGCTACATCATTGCCCAACTCGCTCCCCTCTTCCAGCCTCCCTTCCCTTCCTCGGTCTATCCTACTTTCCTATGTTGTTGTGATCACTTACGAGATACGGAGATAGGGTTTTGGATCACTAGTAGTGAATGGTAGAACACCTATTCATATGAGACATCTAATTTGCAATTTCCTTGCGTTTGTATTTACATAATTTGCATTTAGATTTGCAAGTTTATTTAAGACTACGATAGTTTTATGATCTGGTTAAAATTTTTAAAACTTATCAAGTGGATGGTATGCACTTCTAGTGTATCAATCAAGTAAATAAATAAATAAACACATCGAATGCAGCGGATTTCCTCAACCGAATCAAAGGATGATCCAAACACGGTTTGGGAATCAAATATAATCCGATTAATATGCATGGTCGAATTTGAATTCGGCAATGAGAGGTTTTACAATACAATAAACGTATTATTTATTTTATCTCGAGAATCGTGAGAGATCAGACCGACCGGTGATAGGTAAGTTTAGGGATCTCCGATCAAGGGAGGATTACGTTTTTTATATGACTATAATAATATGAATTTAGGCGTTGGGAGTAACAACGAGTGTTTTTTCTTTTTTTGTCTGCTCTAAGATTAAGGTAAAAACAAATGATTGATGATGGTACGTAGGTAAGTGAAAAACTATCTCTCTCTCTCTCTCTCTCTTTTATGCATTGGAATGTCAGATTTGTTTGTTTTTTTAAATTAATAGGTTATTCTTGAACAAGAATGTATTTCGATCACAATATTATAACTTTTTATATCTTATGTTGTGTGTATTGAAGTGGAGTTATTTAAGGTATCGTAAAAATGTGTGACAATTGACATTATTTGTAGGCAAAATCATGAAACAGACGTAGAGTTTTATTATAGTTCGAAGAAAAATGTACTTTTTAATGTACATTTAAAATTGATGCCATTATTGAATCGACGTCGCATAACTTCATAATTTTTGTACATTTTAGTGTACATTTGAAATCACTCATAATAAATTAAGCATTCTATTTTTGTACGAGTGATGTAAAAATAATTCAAAATAAAATAAAAATGAACTTTGCTATAAAATTTTTTTAAAATAAAAAAATCAAATACACGGTCTGCAGCCTGCAGGTGTGGATAGTATATTAAATATTTGTTTTTTTAGATTAATAGGATATTCTTGAACAAGAATGTATTTCGATCACAATATTATAATTTTTTATTTCTTATGTTGTGTGTATTTAAGTGGAGTTATTTAAGATATCGTAAAAATGTTTGTGACAATTGACATTATTTGTAGGTAAAATCATGAAACAGAGATAGAGTTTTATTATAGTTCGAAGAAAAATGTACTTCTTAATGTACATTTAAAATTGATACCATTATTGAATCGACGTCTCATAACTTCATAATTTTTGTACATTTTAATGTACATTTAAAATCACTCATAATAAATTAAGCATTCTATTTTTGTACGAATGATGTAAAAATAATTCAAAATAAAATAAAAAATAATGTTGCTATATTTTTTTTTAAAATTAAAAAATTAAATGCACGGTCTAGAGCCTGCAGGTGTGGATAGTATATTAAATATTTTTGCTCTTATGAAAAATATAATTGGTTCTCCCATCCGACGGGTGCGGATGCACCGCCCAAATCATCGAGATCTTCAATGGATAGGAGTAACTTACCTGTGTTCGCTTCGTATTCGCCCTGGCAGTTCGGATACAAAATCCCGGGTTGACAGAGGTAATATGAAGGAGATGGCTTGTTTTATCATGGGTAACCCGGTTACTATCAACCCCATTCAATGATGTTACCGGCGAATAAGATATCGTGACTGGCATGTAACCGACGAACAGTTGCCCCATTCATTTATCAAACAGGGTTTATAGGGTTGCCGCCCAAGATCTATTTGTAAGCCCACCCCCCCGCCCCCGTCGTCCTCGAACGACGCCTCTCCACGGCTCTCATGGCGGCGACGGCGTCCTCCCGGCAGCACGAGGTGCCGTTAGGTAAAGTCAGTCGTTCTTCCTTTCCTTGTCTGATCAGTCCTCTGCAATGGTGTGGGCACGAATCTGAGTGGTTCTGTTGTTCTTCCTGCGTGTTCACCTCGTTTTTCCTGTTCCGTTTTCGCCGCTGCGCGGGTGCAACCCCGGGCTGCTCCGACGAGATCATGTGGGGATGCCTGGCCCCAATGCCCGCGCGAGAGCCATCTTCGGCCGTCCAGTGTTGCAGATCTGTTGGCACCTCCGTTCTTCGGGGTCTTGTCTGGTCTGTGTCAAATCGGCGGCTACATCTTTGCCCAACTCGCTCCCCTCTCCCAGCCTCCCTTCCCTTCCTCGGTCTATCCTACTTTCCTATGTTGTTGCGATTGCTTACGAGATACGGAGATAGGGTTTTGGATCACTAGTAGTGAATGGTAGAATACCTATTAATATGAGACATCTAATTTGCAATTTCCTTGAGTTTGTATTTACATAATTTACATTTAGATTTGCAAGTTTGTTTAAGACTACAATAGTTTTGTGATCTGGTTAAAATTTTTAAAACTTATCAGGTGAATGGAATGCACTTCTAGTGTATCAATCAAGTAAATAAACAAACAAACACATCAAATGCAGCGGGTTTCCTCAACCGAATCAAAGGATGATCCAAACACGGTTTGAGAATCAAATATAATCCGATTAATATGTATGGTCGAATTTGAATTCGGCAATAGGTGGTTTTACAATATAAGAAGCGTATTATTTATTTTATCTCGAGAATCGTGAGAGATCAGACCGACCGGCGGTAGGTAAGTCTAGGGATCTCCGATCAAGGGAGGATTGGATTGGAGCAGCTCCAACGTCTCATATCCCGCACCGAATGGCGGTATATGATCAAAATTCACAGAAGGTACATGTATCTAGATAAAGATTTCAGAAATTTATTCGTAAAATCTCAAGGAAGTTCGTCGATCTACACCCTCAAGTTCTCTCTCTGCCTGTCAGTCGCAGTTCGAGAGACGTCGACGAGAAGAAGAGTTGGGTGAGAATGACGGTGGAGAAGAGGGGTCTGCGGTGAGAGGAAGAGGTAGGGGGTGCTGCTCTATTATTAGGAAAGAAGTAAGATGTGAATCTTTTTGGAGGTAGGTTTATCCTCCGATGATCGACTGTTGCTACTCCTGTCGACGACGCCCTTTCAATGGTCGTGGTCTTTGCGGCTATTTAACAACCCGTTTGGGTTGAGAACGAGACGTCGGTCCTCGTATGAGTGATTAATGTGCCTACAAATGTGATCCATATCTTATAGAGGAGATGGATTAGACCCCTTTGGTCTCAAGATGGGCCCAGATTGTTGGAATCAGATTTGTAGGCTCACTAATCACTCCTATGAGGGCTAACGTTCCATTCCCAACCCAAGTGCGTTGTTAAATGGCCGTAAAGACCATGACTGTTAAAATAGCGTCGCTGGCAGGAGCAACTGCAACAGTCAATCATTGGAGGAGCAGCCTACCTCCAAAAAGATCCACATATTACTTCTTTCTTGATAGTAGAGTAGCACCTCCGCCTCTTCCTCCTCTGCATCGTCATTCCCACCAAGCTCTTCTTCTCGTCGACGTCTCTCGAAATGCGGGCGGCATGCAGAGAGAGGAGTTTGAGGGCGTAGATCGAGGAGTTTCCTTGTGATTTTACAGACAAAATTTTGAAATCTTGGTCTGCATACATGTACCTTCTGTGGATTTTGGCCCTGTACCATCATTCACTTCGGGATATGAGGTGTTGGGGCTGCTCCGATCAAATCCTTCCTTGATCGGAGATCTCTAGGGTTGCCTGTCGTAGGTCGGTCTAATCTTTCACCGTTCTCGATATAAAATAAATAATACGCTTCTTGTTTTGTAGATTCTCCCGTTGCTGAGTTGAGTTCGGCCATCTATATTAGTCGAGTTAGATTTGATTCCCAAGTCGTGCTTGAACCGTCCTTTGATTCGACTGGGGAAACCCCTTGCATTCAATGTGTTTGTTTGTTTGTTTGCTTGATTGATACACTAGAAGTGGATTCCATCCATCTGTTAAGGATTTGTGGTCAGGTTTTTTTGGATCGTCCAGAATGGCTCCCATGAAGCTCGATTCCGCCAAGCAACACTACACAACCAGCAGTCTGGTTATTGGTTATGCTCTGTGTTCAAGCCTGCTTGCCGTTATCAACAAGTATGCCATCACAAAGTTCAACTACCCCGGCCTCTTGACCGCACTGCAGTACTTGACGTCTACTATGGGTGTCTGGCTTCTTGGGAAGCTGGGATTCGTTTACCATGATGCCTTCACTTGGGAGACTGCCAAGAAATTCTTGCCCGCAGCAGTTGTCTTCTTCCTTGCCATCTTCACCAACACTAACCTCCTCCGCCACGCAAATGTCGACACCTTTATTGTCTTCCGATCCCTGACGCCCCTTCTGGTGGCCGTGGCTGATACTGCCTTCAGGAAGCAGCCCCTCCCTTCTAAACTAACGTTCTTGTCTCTAGTCATCATCTTGAGTGGTGCAGTTGGGTATGTGATGACCGACTCAGCATTCACGCTCACGGCCTACTCATGGGCACTTGCCTATCTGGTCACGATCACTACTGAGATGGTCTACATTAAGCACATGGTGATGAATCTGGGGCTAAACACTTGGGGTTTTGTCCTCTACAACAACCTTATGTCCTTGATGATTGCTCCACTGTTCTGGTTCATCACAGGGGAGTATGCAGATGTCTTTGCAGCTCTTGGGGAAAGTTCAGACAAGTGGTTTGATATAGGTGCTTTCTTGGCGGTGTCCCTGTCATGTATGTTCGGATTGCTTATCAGTTTCTTCGGGTTTGCCTCGCGGAAAGTAATATCAGCGACAGCATTCACGGTGACAGGTGTTGTCAATAAGTTTCTTACCGTAGCAATTAATGTCCTGATCTGGGATAAGCATGCCAGTCCATTTGGTGTGATGTGCTTGCTCGTCACTATTGCCGGTGGAGTTTTGTATCAACAGTCGGTGACTGGAGGCGGTGGCTCCTCACCTCTGCGTGAATCTACATCATCAAAGCAGATGAATGTGAGGGCTGTGGACAGCGATTCTGAAGAAGATGTTGCGTCTGGTAAGGATTCGAGTGTGTGAGTTTCATGGCATTGTCCCTAACCCTTTTATCTCCCCTCCCCCCCAACCCAATCTTTATTTTTTTGGGAGGGGGGGCTAATATTTGAAGCAGGAATTTCAGTCACCAGGGAGTGTTGGTATTCTTTTGGTATCATATTTCCTATTAATTGCATATTTGGCTAATTAGAGTTGTATTTGCAGTATTCTGCAATCAATCTTGTGACCTCTTTAATTTATTGATCTTGCAGAGTAGTTCATGTTTTCTTATGGTGGGGGTGGCATTTGGATGGCAATATGGGAAGTCTTTTACTGTTTCCTCTGCTTTCTTTGGTGGAAGTTTTGTGTGGAATCACGTTTTCACATAAAAGCTTCCATCAAGGGTCATGGAGTTTTATGTTTTCACATAACCCCAAGTGCCATTGGAACTCTTTTGCATCTGTCCTCTTCTAGGCTTCGATGTTGTTATCACACATTTCCAAGATGTCATGTATCTGACATGTATCCTATTTTTCCCACCAATAGTTTTACCAGCGATGACAAACACAATAGCACCCCCCCGGCCCCCCGATCGGTCAGCCAAACACATAAAACAAATGTTGAGTTATTGTTGTCTCGAGGTGCAGTCTCTTCACTGTATGAATGATTTGGTGGGACTGATTTTTTGTTCTTCTTAAAAGTATCCAATATGCCCATCAAAGAATTTCAAGATTTCTGTTGGCTTTCATCCTCTGTGTGTATTTGGCTGTGAACTATTATGCCCTCAGGATAAATCTAAGTGCTTGCCTTTTCTGTACCACTATTCTTGAATGTGTTTCAATCGTATTATTTATTCAACTTATACATGACAAACACTCTAAACATTGCCTCGGGGAAATAGGAAACAAGAAACTTGTCTTACACCAAACATCAGCTACGAGAAACAGAAAGATATGTTCTGCATGAGAAGAAAACATTCATAATCAGGAAAGGGAGAAGGAAATTCGAAGGACCATGCTTAAGACAACCAAATGGGATTGTTGAACTCCTTCGTAAGTTTTAACCTTTTCATGCATGCAAATATTTCCACTGGACCCCATATCGAAATGACATCTCATGGGTTGCGGCCCTTTGCCAAATATGTGGTTCACAAGAAGAAGTCTGTTTTGCAGTCGTATGGCTGGGCTTATTACCACCTTCAAAAGATCATAAAGTCGGTGGATGAAAGTAGGCACTCTAGGAAAGTTGATCCTTTTATTTGCTAGCAGTGAGGCTCTTTAACACTAGATAGATGTGGAGATTTTCTGAAACGAAAGACTAGTACTCTAGGAGAGTGTATGTAGCCCAACTCTTTGGCAAATGCTCGATTCTTTTGTATGATGTTAGTGCTCACTTCAACAAGATTAAAAAGATTCATCATAGCTAAAGATTCAACTCGTTTTCTGGGTAGGAATGTACTGTTTGTTAGTCTATATGGGATCATTCGTTGTTTGTCTCATATGTCTTTGAATTTTAGGAGACTTAGTCTCTGCATCTTCATTCTTGGCATGTGAATTATTATATGTATATGCTTATTTCTTCTGTTATATATGCGATGGACAATTATTATTTTGATCCCGACCTACGATTTAAGGAACTGCAATTGAGACTTTGTCCTATTCCACAGAGCACATGATAGAATAGATTCTCCATAGATTAGGCGTTGTATAGGGACAAAATGAGACAGGGATAACTAACAGTTTGCTGGAACTACTGGCAATCATAGTGCATGTCTGCCCATGGTACTAAAAACCGTCCAAACTAGATTGGGGTCAGCTGATCCAATACGGAGGAAACTGGGGGTACTGGCCGAATCTGGGCAGAACTGGAACCAGAAGCAGCCCTATCCAGTTCTGGTCCCAGAAACAGTTACTAGGAAATTGTGTCTGCCCTTAGTTCTTAATGTAAATTCAATATAAGTAGATGCTGCAAAGAGGGGGAGCTTGTCTTTTAAGTACGGTGGGCATTGTTCTTTCTGCAGCATGATGCCAGATTTTGTAGTGGGCATTTACAAATGTCACGGAAATTTGTCATTTAAACAATTTTTCTGCATCTCATCGGAGATATCATGTCACAGACCTGGTTCGCTTCCTGGTTCACTTGAGGAACACGTTTGTGTCGCACATCAAGTCTGAATCTCAAGTTAGATAAACATCTGAGAAATATTTTATTCCCATCTTCAACAAATTTGTCGTATAAACAAAATTTTCTGTGTAGGGCATCAGAGATATATGCAATCCTTCTAGAACTCCCTCTTTAGACTAATTATGTCTTTCTGGGAAAGGATGGCTTGAGATTATGATCACTTAATTGGATATATACTTGTACCATGCCCTGTGTTTTCTCTTAAAGATGATTTTGGGTCCTTATCATCGCTTTAGTGCTATTTAATTGCTTTTGATATAGATTTGACAATACTCTAACTTAGCCTCTTTTAGTACTTCTCTTTGGTAGCACCATCCAGAAGTGCATGGGATTTTTATGGTATTTAAGTACTGTGACAAGTAACATAGCATATCATATGGGAAGGTTGTTTCAGAGAAATGAGGAACTTAGGTAATCATCAAGCCTTTGTCCTGCCAATTTGTGATGAAATTTAATGGGTTTAATAAGAGTCAGATCTGGATGTTGATTGCATAATGAAAGTAACTTTTACAATTAATGGTCTCCCTGGCAGGAGTCATACAATAGAAGTCCTGTACAAGGTGATTCCACGGGAAGATAAAAACAATTTTCATGTAGGGATTTTTTTTATCACAGCAAGTCAGTGATCAAGCGGTTCAACAATAGATGTGTGGAGTCTGGATATCCTCAGCTGTGCCAGATGGAGGCAAAGGATAATGGACTAGAGACTTCTTGGAGAACAGAAACTTTGGCCCTATTTTTGGTGGAAAACTTATGCCATATGAATGAGAATAGCAGTGATGAATTATTATTGATACGGGATATGATGGGGAGATCACTGATTCACTGCCATCGTAATGGCCACCTTAACTTCACCCACCAATTGATGGTCACCTGAGTTCTATTGTCATCCATCTTCATGGTTATGATCTTTTCTTACCGTGGCCATGTGGATTTTTCATTTTCTTATTTGTTTTAGCATTTTCCTTGTTTCTTATGACCACCGGATGAACTCACATCTAATGGTGTGTCTTTGATCTATGTTGCATACCACAGAACCAAATAGGTAAACAACAGTATTTTTTCACCTACAAAGCTGCAGGCAAGTTCTGCCGTATCCAATGGAATGAGAGTCTCAATTAATTTGTCATTGTGGTGACAGACAGACAGACAGACAGACTAATAAAGTCAAAAGTTCATTAGACGGTAGAAAGTTTGTTGCTTTGTGCTGCTTTCTTTACAAGCATGCCCCTTGTTATCCTCATGATTTTGTGGTCTAGGTCCACTAGCGCTCACAGTTGCTATCAAGCTCTCTTCTTGGCCCTTTTCTTATCCAATGCCTGGAACAATGCTTCGCATTTATTTATCTTGTCTGCTTAATATGGGTGGTCGGTGCGAAAGATTGATAATTGCATGGTTATTATATGGTTACTGTAGTAATGTATGTAGATATTTGGTTTTTTGCTGTTTGGAATACTGGGAATAATAAAAATCAAATGGACGCAAACCACACAGCCTGTCTGTGCGGTTGACTGCCACTTGTCAACAATTGAAGTACGGACTGTGCAGAGTGTTATGCTCTTATCATCTTTCTGGAATTCCCGATTATTATTTTGTAAAATGAAGTATACAGAATCCCAATCTGATGAATTGCGCCTTTCCCCTTCCCCGGCCTCAGTGATAGGGAGGCAGTGAGGGAGAGAAGTGCAGCACTTGGCCGGTTGGTCCCGCCAATGTAGCCATCTTCATCTGGCGGTGTCCAACAAGGGAGGCTCCTTGGGCGGGTGTCCAAAGGAGGTGTGGTAGTAATAATAGTGGTGTTACTGCAAACGCATTCCCACCCCCCCCCCCCCCCCGGGGGGGGGGGTGTTTAAAAAAAAAAGAATGTACGGGTCATCGGATCGTTGGTTTGTCTTTGCCTTGTTTTGAGTGAGGTGTGTTTCTTCTCCTTATCAATTATACCTCGGTGTAAAATTATCCTAACCGTTGGACGACAAACGCGAGTTGCAACGTCTGGTTAGGGTTTTTATATGACTATAATAATATGAATTTAGGCGTTTGAGTAACGAGTTTTTTTTCTTTTTTTGGCTGCTCTAAGATTAAGGTAAAAACAAATGGTCGATGATGGTACGTCGATAAGTGAAAAACTCTCTCTCTCTCTCTCTCTCTCTCTCTCTCTGCATTGGAATGTCAGATTTGTTTGTTTTTTTTAGGTTAATAGGGTATTCTTGGACAAGAATGTATTTCGATCACAATAATATAACTTTTTATTTCTTATGTTGTGTGCATTTAAGTGGAGTAAAATCGATGAAATGGACATAAATTTACTATTGTTCGAAGAAAAAATGTACCTTTTAGTGTACATTTGGAATCGATGCTGTTACGATTAACGTCTCTTAACTTATTAAAAGGGTAAAAATTAAATATCTATTTTGAAATTCCAGGGAAAGTGATTTGATAACATGACATAAGGATCTTTGTCTACGTGGTTTGTTTTTAGAAATAAATGAGAGAAAATTGAAAGATAAAATATTCATGACCTTAGAGTCTTGTCACTATGTATGTGGGGGAGGGGGGGATTTGGATCTCTGATATGGAATTAGAATATGATTTATCCTTTGGATCAATACATGGACGTTCTTCACGAAGCAGGCTGCTGCCTTCCAGGATCGACACGTCCGTTGATGGGATCTTTTGCCCTGTACTTTAATTACATACACAGTATAGCTACCATTTGATCATTAATTGAGTTGGCTTGAGCCTGACAAGTTGTTCACTTCACTACTTGTGTTATGAGTTCACATACAAATCCATTGTCGTCCATCCGTATGTGGTATCATAATATATTAATGTTAGGATATACATAGGAGCGGTTGAGAAATGGTAACTTAATTTTTTATTTACATTTTTAATCATTTATTTTTTGAGACAGGGAGGCTCATCGTTAAAAGACTTACAATCATACAAGGAATTTCGGAAAGAGTCTTAGGAGTTAGTTCAGGAGATAACTCTTCGACGATCAAGTCGGGTAACATTAGAGAGGGAGGAGAGCGTTTGGGAGAGGGAGAGACTTAGAATGGGAGAGTTCTATAGAAACTTTCTTACATATTTTATGATTGTTGGGTCAGTATCTTACTTATACTATCGCTGGGAGAATTAGTCGTTGAGTTGTCATGATCGGGAGAGACATGAGTTGTCCAACTCGCATGTTCGACGAGACAGAGCGATACGAGTGTTGACTCATCGTCTCTCATCGAGAGGCAGTTCTATTATTAATGCGACAGGGACACTAATCATTAATGAGACATGGCTCGTCGAAGAGGGGATGAGACTGCATTGACAGGGAGAGTTACGCGCGCAACGTCCCGATCTTGTCACCAGACCGAAGTGTCGTTCGTTATTAATGCATAATAGCTACAGTGTTTCGTGGCCGCTGTCGAAGAAGATGCATGCGGATATGATCCTTGCATTAGACCTATATTGAGACATGGGACGTATTGGACTGTCGAGACATCGTAGTGGACTTAGAGAGTCGGGCCCTTATGATAGACTAGAGAACGTACGTTATTAGGTTGGCGAGATATATAGTCACTCCTCGTATAGTGTCACCTTTTTTTTGTCACATGCATCTTTGTCTGTACGTACTCTTATTTTGGTTATTTGATCATGAGATCCAATGGTCAAGTAGAATTAACTTGAAACTAAAGTTTGATCCTATAACTTAGGAGCATTAATATTTGAGTACACACTTTTAAAAGGAAGATCGATGGCGCGGAAATAGAGATGAGAAATGATTAGATGACAAAAAATAAACGTTCCTCTGATGTATAATTAATCACGTACGTACCTATGCAAAGGTTACATGATCACATCTCTAATTCTTCTTAATTACATAACGTAAAGTCTTGACGTGATGATGACACGTTCTCCCGATTAAGTGTACTTTTGAAGGGAAAAAATCTATATTTATTTCAAATAATAATAATAATACTAATAATTAGTTTTAATCAAACATATGATCGAACGGATAAAATGGAAGATATGGACATAGTCGTACGAGCTAATTCAATTCCCAGAGAGGAGGAGGAGGAGGAGGAGGAAGACGAGACACGGCATCGGCAGGCAGCGGGAGGGGAGGTCCCACACACTGTGGTTCAACCCACCCGCAGTGGCTGGCCTCCTGCTGACGTTTCCACTTTCTGTTGTTCCCCTCCCTCCCTCCCTCCCTCCCGCCCGCTTTGTGCCTCAAGCCTTCCTCTCTCTCTCTCTTCTCTCTCTAGCTTTCTTAATGCGCTTGTGTTCTTCTTTGCCCTGCCAAAAGAAAGCACGGGGAACGGGGAAGGTGGTTTGAAACAGTGGGGTGCCCGAACGCGACCCACCGCGCACCGAGACTCGCAAGATTAGAAGGGGAGGGGGGGGGGGAAGGGTCTCCCCTCCCCTCTTCTCTTCCTGTCCAGAGCTCCGCGCCGCAGGCCGCCTTCTTCCCTATAGGTTGCGATCCCTGTTGAAGGTTTGTCGGGGAGGGGAGCAGAGGGGGTGTTTGCATCCTCCTCCTGTTCTTCTGGTTTGTGGGGGATTGGGGAGAGGTGTGTGGGCGTCCCCTCCCCTATTCTACTGGCTCCGAGGGTCCTCGGAGACCAGCTGCTCCCCCAGGTACCATAAAGTTCTGTTCTTTCTGCTCAAAGCATGGTGCTTTCGATTTGTTTCTACCTGTTTTTTTTTTAACACTTGGGGTCCATTCGCAGAACACTGCTTCACAACTGTGTTTGTTTGCGTCTAGTGTGTTTTATCCTGACTCGCTGCTTCTTTTGTGACTCTCACGTGGGCACCTGTGTGGTATCTTCTGTTTGTCCATTTAAGTTTTGCGCTTGTCTATTCACTTTCACATCTCACTTTTAGGCCCTTATTTTCCCCGGTTTCGCCTAGGAAACCGATGTTTTCTGTTTAAATTGCTAGCTGTTATCTTCCAAGCATGAGACTTTAGGTCGGCCTTGATGACTGAAGCATTGTACAAGGTCCAGGAAAGAAAGTGTTCGGTTTGGGGTTTCATTGACAAAAAAATTCATGGGTCCCAGGCGGTGTTTTCTGGTTATGCTGTTACGATTGAAAATTGCGGTGAATCTTGATGGTTCTGATCATCGGATTGCCCTAACACTGAAAGGATTCTGCTTTACTCCATTTCCTTTGGTGTCAGGGGTGTTGGTTGAATAGGGATCCACTTGGATATAGGTCGTCTGTAAATTATCTGATGGATGTGTATGACAAACTCATGTGGGATTGGGTAAAGAATAGGAAGAGGACTGGAGTCGAAAATGGGAAAAAAAAACAGCATGAAATCATTTCTATATGCTAATATAGTATTCGTGCTAAGTGATGAATGATGTTTCAGGACGTAAGAATGGCACACATCTGGCAGCATGGCAGAGAAATGAATAATCATGTGCTTTCCAATATCAATAAAATCAAAGAGATACAGATCCATTTTCTTTGTATCTTTTTGCAATTCTTGATTCTTAATTACTGTGTCAGCTGCTATGGCATGACAGAATTGAGGATTACAATGTATGCTCTCTCTTCAATTTCTTCATATTGACTTCTGTGAGCGCTTAGAAACCTGAAGTTTTGATGGACCTATTTATGGTGTAAAGTGATATATTGTTAAAGTGATTTTACTCATCAAGGTCACAGTGGATTTTCAACTAATGTAACTATGACAAGTGTGTAGACAGCAGCATTGTGCTACCTGGCAAATATCATCGAGAAACTGACAGGCAGAAATTCTAGTTTTGTTCTTCCTCATTCTTTTCCAGTATCAGGTCTCTACTGTTTCTCCTTCAAATACATCTACACAAGCCAGCCATAACTTTGCCTTATAATATGGCCTTCCATTCTGCATGATATGGTTTGACATAAGAACTGGATTTTCACAGGGTGAAGATTGTTTTGCTTAATGATAAGAGTTCCTTCATATTTTATGACTCTTTAAAAGAATCGATTGATCATCTTTCAATTGCCTGTGACATTGTTTGGAACAGTTTTGGCAACCATTTTTCGATTACTTAAGTTGGAATGGAGGAACTTCAACAAGCTGCAGCAACTTATGGTTTTGTGATCCACTTCTTGCCCCCACTGTGAATGAGTGGAGATGGTGGAACATCCTGGTTCATGCTGTCATATGGTCCATTTGGTGGAAATGCAATAACAGATGATTCCAAGATGAATTTCTCAGTACCGTTAATACCATAAGAAATTCTATCAGATTTCTTGAGGACTGGGCAGGCCCGATCCTGAGTATAGTTAGTTCCCTTGGGCCCGCTCCTTTGCACCCAAGCATAGTTCCTCCCTCGGGCCAGCTCCTTTGCACCCGAGTGTGGAGCTTCTGTCTTGAGGGCTCCAAATGATTTTATGATCCTTCTTAGGTTGCATTTGTCGCCTAAACTGATTTTGTAATGCATATGTATTTTGGTTGCTCTTGTTTTTGGAAGGTGTGTATTTTGGTTGCTCTTCCACTTTCCAGCACCTTGTTAGAAATAGAAAAGTGGATGCAGAGTGTACCCACGGAAGGTTGATCATCCCTAGTCCTGGTGTTACTTGTTTCTGTTTTTTTGTTGCACTTATTCTTCTTGCTTTCCTTTTTTCTTTGCCACCTTTCTAAAACCTAATACGACTCCTAACAATTAATTAGCTGGTGATATTGTTATCATCTTGGAATATTATTGGAAAACTGACTGAGCAGGGATCCTAACCAATCCTGAATTTCTTACATTTTGTTCTTCAGTCTCAGGCTCCACTGCTCCTAACACATCAGCGAAGTCAATCTGTGCCATGTGTCTCTTAATTTCTTTTGGACATTGATCTCCCATTTCATGAAGAAAGCAGACCTGCTGTCAACCACTTTCATCTCTCAAAATATTGAATACCAATTTTTTGTATAAAGATAGTAAAATGATAATTTTGAAAAATTAGTTTGATAGTAACCTTAGTTTAACTGTTCTTTTTATGTTATGGCTTATGTATGTGCCATAATCCTTGCTTTAAAACTGAAAGTTTACACTTGGTTTTTATGCAGTTTTCCAAGTGACTTCTTAAGGTATTCACTTTCGTGAATGCATAAAAAATGTCCAATCCATCAGATATGTTGAAAAATCACTGGCAAAACTCTGGGCAACATTCACGGGAAGATAGTGAGCATGCGAGACTGGTGACATCAAATGAAGCAAGAACTAATGAAGTGGATATTGAACAACCTCGAGACAATGCAACTCACAGAGCATCTTTCTGGTGGATGAAACTTCTGTTTGGATGCTTTCTTCTAGTAATTCTATATATTGTCTTTGCAAAATGGGGAGTCTCCTTTATTCTTGAAAAGGTATGCCTATAATCGTCCAATGGCTTTCTGCTCTCCTAGGACATTTTCCTCTTTCTGGGTGGTCACTGGCATTTATTTCCTTCCCATTTTTCTGTGTGAGAACTTAGATGTGCCTTGAATTACAGTGAACTCTTTTCTTACAACTTGACTACTGTAACTTTGTGTTTGCTAAATCCTTTCAACATGGGCACATTTATTGGTTTTTTTAAACTCACTCCAAAATTAAAATAGCTTGACACAACCTAAATATTGTTTTCCTTTTGATGATGTGTTTGTTCAAACTATAAAAGTATTAATGCTAACTATGATCTTAGATGGTGCTTTCCCATCAGAGTGTTCATAATTCTTTTCTATTGTTGAGGAAGTTGAATGTTCGTTGTTTTTTCGACTTCATTTTCCCCTATATCTATCTCAACCCTACAAAGAGAATCTGGTGTTCTAGACTGTATATATGCATGCTTTTGAGGGTCAAAGCAAGAGGTTCTCTTTATGTAAATATGCATGCATAGTTTTGTGGCTCACATGATTATTGGTTAAAAGGCAGAAACTTTCAGTCAATGAAACATAGCAATCCTCCATCTTACTACCAGGATATTCTGCTAAGTTCATGACCTTTTGATGTTAGTTTTTGCATATTCCATATATATGCATTTATACACACATACTCAGCTCAAATATTTTATTTTTTGCATGTTGTGTATAAATTCTGCTCAAACTGAAGCACTGCCAGCACCAAGTCCTTTTTGTTTGGTCACCCTGCTTTGTCAAGAAGCTGAAAAAGTGTGATACTTGGGGTACATTTTTGGGCCAATTTCTTTTGATACAGGGACAGATTAACGTAGATGATTTTAAAATGCCTTTTGTGAATACAAATGCTTTGTTTCTTGTTATATATATATATATATACTTTTCTTTCTTTGCAAGGGACTCCAACATTAAAAGAGAAGACAAAGAAAGAATTATGAGGTGTGTATCTTGAATTTTAAAATGGTAATGACTCCCGGGCATTTGCTGTAAAACTGACCAATTTGTCAACCAGATATGCATAGTATGCAAAATGATCTGATTCCGGAAATCTTCAAATTTACAAAGAGGCATTGTCACGTTAGATTGCCCTATCTTATGAGCTGTTTTCCCCTTATGGAGCTCTGGGAATGTCTTGGACACTTGTATGTGAGTTCCACTTATTATGAATATGTTATTAGTTGGTAGGTAAAGCATAATATTAATTGTTAGTTATGCAACTTGACATCTAATTGCTGCTGTACCATGATGTATTTTTATGATGCAAAGAATTGTCCGGCTGTCCCTGTCTCTTCAGCTCTTTATATTTTGATTTAAACTCTCAATATGTAAGTCTCTCGTGGTACTACCCACTTTCAAAAAAAAATGTAAGTCTCATTCATCCACGAATAACTGGAAATGTGAAATAGGAGAAAGATAATTTAATCTGGCATGCTTAGTTTATAATTTAAGGGCAGACATCCAGGTGATGCATGCTGCCCTCTTCAATGGGACACATCCTTTCATGAATTCAGTGGTATAGCTCAATCTTTTTTCCTGTATTTTGGGTGTTGTAGGTCCTCTTCCCAATTTTGCAATGGGAAGCAACGGCTTTTGGGCGACCTGTTCTTGCTGTTGTACTTGTTGCCTCGTTGGCTCTGTTTCCTGTGTTTCTAGTTCCCTCTGGCCCTTCCATGTGGCTGGCAGGGATGATCTTTGGATATGGTCTTGGTTTTGTAATAATTATGGTTGGGACAAGCGTTGGCATGGTCTTACCTTACCTCATTGGGTTATTATTCCGTGAACGTATCCATGTAAGTCATCCTAGAACATGTGAATCATTTTACTGAACATTTATTTTGTTAAGTATTTGAACATTTCCTCTTTTCCTTAATTCTGTTGTGAAATATTGTAGGCATGGTTGAAGAGATGGCCAAAAAATGCAGCTATTATTCGACTTGTTGGGGAAGGGAGCTGGTTCAATCAGTTTCGGGTGGTGGCAATTTTCAGAATCTCCCCATTCCCATACACAATTTTCAACTATGCTGTGGTTGCAACAGATGTGAAATTTGGACCCTATTTCTGTGGTTCAATAGCTGGAATGGTACCTGAGGCATTCATCTACATATATAGGTTAGTAATCCCTGAATTTCATTATCAAATTTCACGCTGTCAAAGCACAGACTGTAGGAGGAGAGAACTTGTCTATGCCTCTTGTTTGTTTTGGGCAACTTAGTATTTGGGTCGTTTGTTGTTACTTATTTTTCAGATCTGCAATTTAGTCCTCATAGACTGTTTTTTTAATGGGCATTTGGTGCAGTGGACGACTGATAAGGACATTGGCTGATGTGAAATATGGACACCATAGCATGACAGCGGTGGAAATTGCATATAACATCGTCTCATTTGTGATTGCGGTCATCATGACCATTGCGTTTACCGTGTATGCAAAGAGAGCTCTTAAGGATCTTGAGAAGGCAGAAAATAGTGACAATGCGAATCACCCCGATAGCATCGCTGTTGAGATGGAAAAACTTCCAGAAGAAAGACCCAAGAGAAGAGAATATCATGTATAATTTTTTATTGAGGGGCATCAAATGGTGAAGATAGGAGGTTGTATCCGTCAAATCATGCATGCTTATCTTGTAATTAATATTCCTATACAAAAGGAAGTGAAATTTGAAGCTAATGTGCTAACCAGACAGCAAAGTGAAGTTGGGGATTGGAATTCAGCGGATTTAACCAAAGATGTTCTCTGTACCAATCATTTTTGTACATTCAGGTTTTGAGTTAAAAGGATTCTAACAGGTTTTGTTTTCTTTAACTATTTAAGCAGTCTGCTTCCGATGTTTACACTCGTGCTGATGCATCAGATTGCTGCAGCAAATGCCGACACGGTGAAGTTTCTTCTGTGGTCAACAGCATGCCTTAGAAAACATGCAAGCACCGTTGGGGTCGACTTCCATAGCATGTTAGATTGTGGACATACATGACGGCCAATTCCTTGACGATCAGAATATTTGGATGTACATGATGCTCTGTTTTCTTTCTTTGACTCAATAACACGGTATGAGATCTGCGTTTGCCCGTTAGATTTTTCTCGTTTGTGGTATCATGATTCATCGAACTGCTTGCGACATGATGCGGTTGGCATGGATTGGGATCATACGTCACTCTATGCCCATGTTAATTCAGAGTGTCTTTACTTCCCAACTCAAATTTTCGTACGATGGTTTGGACGAAGACGTGAGGGTTTGCCTCACGCTTCAAGCATCTAGGCGATGGTCACTAATAATATATATAATTGAAATATATATATATATATATCTTAACATCAATCAATACATTTTCTAAATTTATTCATTCTTAAAATCAAACAAATTTAAATAAAATTAACAACAATACATCTAAACAAGTTTAAACAAAAAATCAAATGGGTTGGGCCAACAGATGGGTATGGGTCGGGCCGATGAAGTCGGATTGAGGTGATTGAGGTGGAGGCGATGTGACTTGTGGCTGTCTCCGTTCCCTAGGCAATGACATAGAATGTGACCATTATCTTCTGTCTTTGACATCCGAAATCTACCATGCGAAGCACTGGAGATGATAAGAGGCAAGTGACATGGTTAATATTTGACGGAGGAATTGCAGACAGTCAATGGGACACAGCCCTCTTTTCTCTCTAATATGAAACACGAGGCAATTAAATAAGTGAAATAGTCAACCAGCAAACCGAAAGGGGGAAAAATATTTTGCATGTGTACTGCTAAAACCTTTAATATCTGATATTCGCCTAAAAAAATCTAGCTGAGCTAGAAGTTTCAGTCTGCTGTTTTTCCTTTCTTTTTTCTCTGGATACCATATGAGAGAGAGAGAGAGAGAGAGGCCTTATATACAAAATGCATAAGCAATGGAGAATACACATACAATCATTTGCCATGAACCTTTTAAAGATCTTTTTTGGTAAACTGTTGCTACAAATAATTTCTAAGTAACCATTGTCACTGAACAATGGGTATTCTGAACATGAATTTCTATTCTGATAATAAAATTAGCACTTCTTCTTCTTTCTTTGTTTAATTGGATAACAAAATTAGTTCTAGTTAAGTGAACAAAGGAAGAAATGTGAATGATGAACTCTTATTGGCTGTTCGGATTGATAGCAATGGTGAATTGGGTGGGAAATTGGTATTCTTAGAACAAAATGTGGACGGACTCAATTCACGTTAGAGGTTTTGTTGTGTGGACAGAAGTACCACACATCAGATAATCTATTTATTGTCTGCTTTATGTAAACAATTTTGGTTTTCAATGCCATCTCAGGTGTCGTCAATGTGTTGTTTCTTGAACAATCGGAGTGTACTCCCACAGATCTTCTGGAAGATGGTAAGCAAACAAAAACCAACAGAACAGAATAGGATGAAAAACACAGCTAAGGTAGAAATTGACCAAAAATGGGGACCACAGAATAAACTGAAATCTAACTGTTGGAACTGAGATTTCTCCATGTACCATTCTTTGACAGTAATCTAGTTCCTACAGTAAATTAGGCTCACACACCTGCCCTCATTTTTTAAGGATTGAAAGTGATGAGCTCTGACTAGCCAGTTTACAATTTGGCCAAGTGCAGGTCTAAGGAACATAATCACATTTTGCATAGTAACCTATATACAACAACTCATAATAGGCTCCAAACCCCAAAACATAGTTGTTAAGGCGCCCGCAGCGGCGCCTAGGCTGGCAGGCGTTTTTTTGAGGCCTAGGCGCCCCCACGCCTTGTTGAGGGGGAAAAAGGCGCCGCCTAGACGCCGCTTGGGCGGCCTAGGCGCCCAAAGCAGTGCCTAGGCGGTCCCCTGCTAGCTTCGTCTCCCTCTTCTCCGCGTGCGAGGCCGCACGATGACGAGTTCGGGCTCCACACTCTAACGCTCTCTCTCTATTTCTCTCTCACACTCACTGACTCACAGTGAGACCCACCCTCTCTCTCTCTCTCCTGCCCCCTCTCTGTCTGTCAATCTATCTCTTCTCTCCCCTTGCCCCCTCCTCTCTCTTTCCCCCACCCTTCCTCCTCTCTCTCTCTCTCACACACACACCCGTGCTCTTTGTTAAAAAGAAGGATGGAACATTGAGGGTATGCATTGATTATCAGCAGTTGAACCATCTTACAATCAAGAACAAGTACCCGCTGCCGAGAATTGATGAGCTGTTCGACCAATTATCTGGAGCTAATTACTTCTCCAAAATTGATCTTCGGTCTGGTTACCACCAATTGAGGATTAAAGAAGAAGATATTTATAAAACTGCGTTTCGAAGCAGGTATGGATATTATGAATTTACTGTTATGTCTTTTGGACTAACAAATGTCCCTGCAGCTTTTATGCAGTTAATGAACAGCATCTACAGGCCTTATTTAGACCAATTTATTGTGGTCTTTATCAATGATATATTAATCTATTCAAAAACTGAAGAAGATCATGAAGTGCATCTCAAGAAGGCATTACAGATATTGCGAGACAACAAGCTCTATGCCAAATTCAGCAAATGCCAGTTCTGGCTTGAAGAAGTGTCCTTAAAAAAATGTCATATCAAAGAATGGAATTTCTGTTGATCCTGCGAAGGTCGAAGCCGTACAAAATTGGGGACGACCAACGAATGCAACAGAGATTCGTAGCTTCTTGGGTCTAACTGGTTACTACTGGCGTTTTATTAAGAACTTCTCCAAAATTGCTGTTCCCCTTACCAGATTGACTCGCAAGGAAGTGCCTTATGAGTGGAGTGAAGACTGTGAGAAGAGTTTCCTATCTTTGAAGGATCTCTTGACTACTGCTCCAGTCTTATCTCTACCAATTGAAGGAGAGAAATACGAGGTATATACCGATGCATCTGGTATCGGCCTCGGATGTGTATTGATGCAGAATGGAAGAGTCATTGCATACTCTTCCCGACAATTAAAGAAACATGAAGAAAATTACCCTGTCTATCTCTCTCTCCTGCCCCCTCTCTGTCTGTTCACAACTATCTCTCTCAGTCCCTCTCTCTCTATCCTGCCTTCTCTCCTTTTCAATTTCTTGATGGGGTTAATTTGTTAATCATCATCATCATCATCATCATCATCAGAGCCTTATCCCAATTAATTGGGGTCGGCTACATGAATCCTGTTCCGCCAAAGATTTCTATCAAGTGCAATATTCATATTTAAACTCAAAGAACTAATGTACTTCCTAATAACATCGCACCATCTCATTTTAGGCCTTCCTCGAGCTCTTTTACATCGCACCATCTCATTGGGGTTAATTTGTTAAAAAAGTATTTTAAATTTTAATTTGAATTTTGTATGTCTTATTTTTTTACAGTGGTCATGTATGGTACTTCCCTAGTCACGTGCTTGTTTACTTTATTATTGATTGTATGTGACAATGGGAGATGTCTTTTTCTTTTCGTACATGTTTTATATTATATGTATGTTATTTCGAGTATGATTTGTATATTTTTGGAAGAAATTGACAAACATTAGGTTAGTATTTTTTTTATCCTGAAAGTCCAATTTTTATTGTTAATTTTATCTCAAAATATATTTTGATATTTTATTGTAATGTCATTTCTATTAATTTTTATTTCTATGTTCATACTAGTGTTGTTTCCCATATTTGTAATAATCATGATTGGTTTATATATAAAAAATTACGTATATATTAATGATGATATTTTTATAAACTTGACGCCTAAGCACCGCTTAGGCAGGCGCCTAAGCGCTTAGGCACTCGAGGATCCCAAGCTCGCCTTGGTCGCCTTGACAACTATGCCCCAAAAGCACCGACGTTTCTTGTATGCTATGTTAACCCAGTAATTAAATGGACTTGGTTACATAAAATTCCTACTGGGACCAAAATTCTAGTTCAACTAAAAGCAATTTAAGATATAAAAAGAGCAACTGTTTCTAGACTTTGTCAGTTTTCAAGATGAGTGCTTTGCTCAGATGATCTGTGGAACAAAAGAATCCTGTAGAAATGACAAGTAGCATATTCACATTGGCCTGTTAATTTTATGTGGCAAGGATGATAATTGTGCACTAAGAAATAAATCTGAAATAGGAAAAGGAAAAGAACTAAAGAATGCATTGATGTGGTCTTGCTGCTATACAGTAATATATTATGTTCCCCGCATTCTCTTGCAAGTTTAGGTTACTTTACAAAGATCCCGAAGACAAAGATACAGTAGACAGGTTTCATATTGAGAGAGAGCCTACAACATCGTATGGGCAAACATTTCCAGCATATGGGTTGATACTCATTGAGAAAAGAAGAGATCAAGAGAAACGAAGCAAAGATATGTAATTCAAATACATACAAAGATAGTATAAGAGCAAATTATCTTTATTCAGACCAATTTACTCAAATCCATATCTTCATTTCCTGTGTATCAAGAATGCTAAAACACTTCTTATAACGGGAACTAAGAAATGAACATATTCTGTACATAGTGAAACTTCCTTATTTAAGGCAGGCTATGATAGTGGAGATAAATTGAGCAAATTATCTTTATTCAGACCAATTTACTCAAATCCATATCTTCATTTCCTGTGTATCAAGAATGCTAAAACACTTCTTATAACGGGAACTAAGAAATGAACATATTCTGTACATAGTGAAACTTCCTTATTTAAGGCAGGCTATGATAGTGGAGATAAATTGAGCACTTCATCTTGAAGACATTGATAATGTTGCAATCCCCCAGTCCAAACATCGCTGAAAGACTAAGGTTATCTTCAGTTTGTTTCCTAGGGCATGTGCTAAACAAAAGCTGCTCAGTTTTTTTTTGGAAGGTGAACAGAAGGTCGCTGTCTTGCTTATATGAGAAAAATTCTGCCATCCTTTTTCTATCAAGTTAACTTCCAGGAACAAAATTATATTTAAAATTAGAATGCAAGTTTTTGCATAGTAAGCTCAAATCCATGTCCGCCAAGCCTCAATTTATGTCACCGAAGATAAATTTTATCTGGTGACACAATTGTTGCATGTCTCTATGCCTTTGGCATCCAGATTCATCTTCTAGTTCTGAAGGTCATACCTACTGTTATGATTTGAAATTATGGTAAGGCCATATTTCCTGCCATTTATTCAAAATTTGTGGTCCAGGTCCCTTCAGTGATGCTAGATATCCCTGTGTAAGTCTTCATGCTGTATAAGGGAATTATCTCCAGCACCTGCTCACATACAGAGCAAAAATGTTACTTGTTTCAACTAATAAAGAGGATGCCTTCTTGTTACAATCCAAAGGTCATATCTACTGTCATCCCTTTACAACTCACAGACCGAACATTACAGCCATCTTGTTAAAAACTCACGGTCAAGGCCCTTCCAAGGATGTGTTGTCTCTGTGAAGACCTCATGTCATATAAAAGAAATTGTCAAAGGCTTTCAAAGACGTATCTCTATGAAAGCCTCATGACATATAAAGAAAGACATCCTTCCATGAGAAGAGCTACGATACCACTGGCGTCAATTAACAAAGAAGATGCCTTATATTTACTTTGATCCCTTTCTATATGGATAGAGGGAAATATTTCCTTACAGTCCTTCCTAGAGAGTCTACATTAAAAAATGTAGAATCTTTCTTAAAAGCACTTACAAAGACATGACAAAAACTAGGCATTCTTGTCTTTGCCTTTTTTGTTAGGTACTATACTAAGATGGAAATCTCTGCAGGAGGATTTGGATTGTGCAACAAAACTGTATTTTCAGGTCAAATGAAATTCAAATGCATACCCACAAAAAGGACTATATGAGGTAAAAGATTATATTTTTCATCATGTAGGCAACTTAATGTACAATGTTACCATAAGTAGCTGGGTTCACCAATTCTTCAAGCATTATTAGGGTTCGCCGACTCAGTGATATGCACTGACTTGGAACCAACCTGATCCAGTACGAGTTGGCCTGACTTAGTGATATGCACCGACTCGGGCCAACTCGGGCTGGCTTGGCCAAGTCAAATGTTTGAGGTTTTTTTTTTGTTCGTAAAATTAAAATTTATTGCAATATTTAGATTCTTTATCCTATATTTTAACTTGTAGAGTAGAACTACTATTTCATCAATCTAAAGTAAATATAAATTATTTAGTCTATTATTTAATTTTAACTAATTTTTGAACATTATATCATCATTAGATAATAAATAAATCAATAACCTAGAAAATAGAGTTTCACGTTCTTCATCCATGAAATGTAGGATCCATGGTTAATGTTATATAATAATTATAAATTTTCAATTTTTAAATTTTTTTGATATTATATTATTATTTAAATAATTAATGGCGGATCGGATGGATTCACCCCAGATCATGGCTTGGGGTTGCCTGATCTGGTACGAGTCGCCCGACTTGGACCGACTCGTTGGCAGGATACTCATATCTCGAAGAAATATAATATAATACAAGGAGTGGAAGGCACTCATTCTTGATCTTCCACATTCCAATGAAGAGTTAAAAATCTGAGCAGTTCATAGGTAAAGCCTCAAATCTGAGAAAGAGTTAAAGATAAGCTACTGAAAATAAAGTTCAAATGTCCTAATGTGAAACACTGATCCTTACCAAAGGAGCGTACACCTTTAAGACAGAAACTGCAGCACATCAACAGGGCACTGCATGCAACCAATTTTTTTTCGGGCACCCCATTAATATAGAATGAGAGATGTTTCCCACTGCAGTTGCATCTGAAGATCAGAAATAGACAGTTAATAAATACAAGGAAAACCTATAAGGGGAAACATATAAGAGGAGTGGAGAACCAAAAAACAAAAAGGCTATGTTTGTCAGATGCGTCGTGGGTACATACATTGCGAGTGTGGAGCCCTGATCTGTCAACGAAAAACTCTCTTGACAACTTCACGTTTTTTGGCTCATTGAATGAGTGCAGAACTTATGAACTCTGCTCATGACACTCCATGATCTTGCTATTTGCTACACGACGCAGGTGATAATTATGGCTAGCATCATTTACTTTGAACAGCAATTCCCACACGGGAATCTTCAAAACTCAGGTTCTTATGTGCCAAAGCTCAAAATAATCCATGTTGAATGTCGGTTGAGATCCCCAATTCCAGGCATCTTCTTGATGTCTCCTTTAGTAAGCTCACATTCTGTACTGAATAATTGCCCGAAAGTCTCTCTTCGTCCATTCAATGTTTGCTGACAGTTACCAATATTAATCGATTTCTGAAATGTCTGCTGTAATTGCTCTCAATCCAATTCTATTGTACCCTCATTCTCATCGCAGAAAGGAACTGTGGCCCGCATTTGCTACATCTTGGGATAGAGACGATATATCACATGCAGGAATTATCTTCATTATAGAAATGTAGACCAAAAAGAAACAGCCGCTGTCTCACTTTCATATGCATTTAAAAGTTTCCCAAGACCAGTCATACCCATTTATTAGTTCGACTAAACGGAAAAGGAGAGGGGTTGGGAAGAGGGAAGAAGCAAAAGCAAAGAGAATGACAAAGAATGGTAATATTATTCAAATTACAATCAAGTATATGATCAATGGAAGAATACAGCAATATTTCTGCAGTTTCTTGTTGTACCCTATACAGCCTTTGAGCAAGTATAGGCGTCAAAATAAATAAATATCTAAGAAACACCTTCGATGAGCAACTAAGCCCTGTCTGGTTCTTGACAAAGTTGTACCTCAACCATCCAGTGATGATAGGATAGGTTCCCATTTTCCTCAAGAGTTCCACCGTCAACGGAAGATCAAGAAGCCGCCTAAAGAGAAGATCAAATCACATTGTTCCTGAGTACCTCCAATCAGTCCAGCGGGATTCTGTGGAAGATTAACCCGCTTGATTCCGGAAAATTCTAAAGGGGCAGCCAAAGAGATCAGAGCGTAGAACCAAAATCAGGTGGTAGCAAAATGCCGCAAGGATCCAGCTTAATTAACCCGCTTGATTAACCCGTCCCTACTCCACCTCTCTTTCTCTCCCTCCCTCTCTCTCTCTCTCATGTCGATCGACTTTAGTTAGTTAGTTGTCAGTGGAATATTACGAGGTTGGAGGCAGGTGGATTATACGAAAATCACATCTAACTATTTAATTATTTCCATTACACACGAGGTGGAAGATTATTTTTCTTAATTTATCTCCTCGTCGTCATCTGATCTTTCTCCCTTACTTTACTTTGTAATTGGCTGTGAGGTATTAATTATTTTGTTGCTTCATCTTAATTATTCCCCTGCATTTTTCATTCTTTAATTTTTATTCATCTTATTAATACGACTCGTCTATATATATATATATCTACGAGTTGTAGCGCCTGTCCTAGGTATATATAGTTTATAGAGCTGAAAAATAATCTAAAATATTGATCTGGAAATCATCGATTTTAAGACCCATAGGAATAAAGTTTTAGGTTTCAAATCACGTGTCTCTAAATCCCCAGTTTTAGGTTCTAAAGTGATTTTAGACTGAAAGACGAAGATTAATTACAGAGAATGCCATATGGTCAATCAATTTTGAAACTCGGCAATTTAATTACAATCACTCTGAACACAAGAAAAACATGGTAAACCATTTTCTTACAACATTCTAAACGTTGGAAATATGTTATGCTGAATAAAATATTTTGCATCGTTTTACGTATAAAGGGCATTCTACGATATACCAAATTAATGACCCTCTAATGGCAGCAAAAAAAATTTCACTCTAAGCATCCCGTTTTTTGGGTCTTAAAAACAATTTAAAACAGCATATTAATCATGGTCACCTCCAAACAATATTTTCGCATAAAAAAGATATATAGTGACCGACACACGTACGTATATATATACACCTAAGAGGATTTTTGCTGCTATATACGTACCTTCCTAATATTTATCCGCGTAGTTGAGCGATACTGCACGCCATCATTCGGCTATTAATCAGATCGAACGACGGGATTATAATTTAGAAGAACTAAAATAATATCCATATATATTCACGTGTCAGTATGTATGGTACTTGTTAGATAAAAAGAGGACAAATTAAGCACAACCATGTGCTTACATTAATTGTATAACATCTTAATTAAGACGTACATGAAGATCGTAGCTAGGCAGGTACTCTTTTTTTTTCTTATATTTTTAATGTATATGGGATGCATGTATTGTTTATAGTTGTATTTATCTTTGTTTGTAATTGCATGTTTATGTATATACTTTCTTCCTTGCATGCATGTTTATATATTTATGTACGTATATACACCTTCTCCCTTGTTTCTTGATTTTTTTTTTTAAAAAATTCTGGTTTAATCTTTTCTTTCTTTTATCTAAAGTAAAACAAGGAAACTAATATATGTAATGAAACGATTTAGAAAATATACACCCGTAAGGTTTCTCCCAAAAGAATACAATTTATAAAATATGTCCATACATTTGTGTTCATGCAACCTTCCTAAATTATATACGTCTGAGTCTGACCACTATAAAATCAAGAAGGTTTAAGTACATATAAACTTTTTTTTCTCGTATAACATAGTATGACATTCAACTTTGAATATGGTCCTTTTACGTACACACCAGTATTTAGCAGGTTGTGTCATAGAAATATTTAGAAAAATAGTGAATACTTCATCATCTAAGTATCATCCACAGAGAATTACTTGTATGGTAAATCATGATCAAGATATTTATCCCTTAATGCAAGAAGCAAGGTTTTACTTTTTTTTCAATGTCATAGTTACATTTGATTTTATATCGTAACAACATATATCAAATATTATTACGTCAAGAAATTAATTAAGCACTTTATTCCTTGACTAGTTAATTTACTTACTTCCAGGGTATTTGCCGTGATAAATTAAAGGCCACCCCACCATGAGCATTAGGGGGTGATCATTATTCGGGTTAAACCCGAAAATCAAATCGAATCGATAGATTTGATTCGATTTGATTTTGGTTAAAATTTAAAAAAAAATTAATTTGAGTACAAATCAAATCGTATTAAAATTTTGATTTGATTTAATTTTAAAATTTAAAAAATCAAACCGAATTGAATAACTCAAATTTAAAGATATTTTTATGAAGTTAATATAAATGTATATATAACTATAAATTTTAATTTTAAAAGTTTAATCTCTACCATCTTGATAGGGCTTACGACTCTACGAAGTAAATTTCAAACAACCTTCTATTTTATTGTAACTGAAGTTCTTAACTTTTTATGTGAAAATATTATGAAGTTTGTTCTTACGTGTTGTAATTTTTAATGTTATTTTTTTAATATTTACATTATTTGATAGAAATTTTTTTATTCTAACTTTTTTTACTCTTACTTAAATCAAATCTAATTTCTAAAAGAGGACGTGAATAGAATTCAAATCAAATCAAATCAAACTAAATCAAATTAATTCGATATGATTTTGTTTGATTTTAAAATAATTTAATTTGATTTGATTCGGATTGAATCCTTAATTTATTTTTATTTGATTCGAAAAAAATTCTCTTCGAATCTAAGTCAAACTAAACCGTGTTCACCTCTAACGAACATGTCCAAGTGTGTCGTACCTGCTCCGGCCACGTTTAACGCGTGAAATTAAACAAACGAGAATATTGTGAAGATCAATTTTGTGTTTTTGTGGCTGCGGGGCCGGGTTAATTTGGGGATTGATTTATGTCACGTGTCCATCACCAATGCCGTTAATTGTTGCAGAGATTTGTTATTGTTGCTCGGGCTCATATAATTAATACTCTCTATGTATTTAACGTACATCAGGTGTTATTACACATTTTGAGTGTATATTAAATTTATTTTTTTATTTTTAAATTTTTTGACATAAAATTAAAATTATCTTAATGTATGGTGTGAGTCATAATTTAATTTAATAATGTTAAAAAGTTAAAATTAAAAATATTGGTTCAAAAAAATGAGTTCGACGCGATTCATTTGATCTGAATTTTTTTAAAAAAAAATTTAGATCATTTGACGGAGGTACAATTTTACACCCCCAAATTAGATTGATTTAAATTTTATGTCAAAAAAAAATAAAAAAAATAAAAAATTTAAACCTAATAATCATATGACGTGTGTAACAGCCACTAACTGCGTGTACTAAATTAAAATACAACTATAAAATATCTAAATTTCTCTATAATATCATTTATTTTATAATATATTATTTAAAAATATATATTATATGATATATAATATTACGAACGGATATTTTTCGAAGTAAATATTATAATATCTGTATCCGCTCCGATTCGAATTCGGATATTATCTGTATCTATAGAAATGAATACGAATCGAAACAGATCCGGATAATATCTGTATCCGTTAACGGACCTACTCACAACAGGGATGAGACCTTCGGGAGAGCCCGCCGCGTGTCCGAAGACGAATGGAGGGAGGGTGTCAAAATATGTATGTAGGTATAAGTGTATGCGTGTGCATGCCTTTTCACAAAGACATGAATGGGTTGGGCTGATCAGTGCGGTGTGCACAGTCATCTCTTTATTTGAGAATGGATTCGTAGCCTGCGAACGAGCGGAGCATCGAATTAAAGGTTGGGGGAAAATATAAGATAAGATAAGAAAAGATAAATCGGGCTGGCTAAATATTGCCGCGCTCGCCCTTCGTTGGTGCCTTAGTGGGTGCCGTCAGGGCTATCAGGACGTGTTTGACATTGGGGTAAGGGGAGGTGGCTAACCGACCCCGAAGGGTCGAGTGAGATACTCGTCCCCGGTTAGTCGAGTTATGTGAGGGGGAGGGCGAGAGGAGTCGGGGTCCACCGGTTAACCGGTGTCAACTAACCGGGGACAACCCCTTTGTCTAACTCGCCCTCAAGGTGTCTGGCCGACATAATTTGTGGAACCCAGCATGGTTGGGAGGCGGATGATAATCGATAATTTGATAATCATTCTTTTCTTTAACTTAATTGATAGTAAATAAATAATATTATTTTAATAAATTAATAACTATAAATATGAATATATTTAATTTCTTAACAGATATAAAAATAGATATATTTTATTTCGAATCTCACATCCATTTATTACTGTTAAACAAATTTAAATTTAACTCAAATAATTTAACGTATCGAAGAAAACGACATTGAAGATGAGATCGATACATAATTTAAGTCATTTCTACTTTCATTATAGTAAAATATTTTTAAATCATAAGATTTATTTATATTTTTAAATTCTCAACTTAATATATTCTTTATTTTCATTTAAGACATGCAAAGAATGGAAAGACCACAGAAATTAAAATTTAAAAGAATTAGTTTACTTTCTTATTTTCGCTTTATATGTTTTATCGTATCTCCGAGGATGTTGTAATATTATATAGTTTTTATACTTTTAATCTCATTCTATATTGACTCATGAATAATCATGATATAAGAACTGTAGAGATAGGAAAGTGTTCTATGGACCTCGTACCACACCTTTATGATTTGTTTATTTGGAGAAGAGCAGTCGGTCTCCCAGAAAAATCTGCAATCACTGTAAGAAGGCGTCAGAAGGAGCCATGAGAGTCATTCTATGAGATAACTCTCTGATGCTTAAGTTAGAGACGCGTGTATAAGCTAAGAAGGAGGGAGAAGAGAGTCAGAGTGAGAAGAGAGAGAGTCTGATCAAAGGAGTGGAGCCTTGGAGAGTGCTCAGTGGACCTGGAGGATGCTCAAAGCGGTAGGGAGAGAAGAACCATAAGGGGACCTCTCCGATCCTACTCCTCGGGTGGAGATTCAATTCCTTCGGCTGCTATGCGGGGAGCTCTTCTCTCTGTGAGTGACTCTGTGTAAGAGCGTATGGAGGGAGTTTCTAGTCATATGTACGCGAATGTGTGTCTGTCCCCCTTTCTCGTCCTCGGTGAGGACCTATTTATACAGGCCACGGTGGTACTGACCATTCCTCAACGTGTCGGGCAATGACGAAGATCGTGGGTGAACGCCTTCTTGATCGTGGGGAGATGCATGTTATTTCTTTGCTTGCTACTGGAAGGGAGACCTTGTAGCAGGGATCTCGGCGGTGTGGGCGTGACCCGTTCTACACTGGGGATAACTATGTGATGGCGGTGCTAACGTTCATTTGTTGGCGAGTTATGCGACGCCCGAAATCTACATGTGCCGTAATTTTTCCCCTATGTGCTGGCGGAGCTTCCTAGGACCTTAGCTAGGTCATATTGACCGGACCAGAGTCCGATGGGATAGTCTGCCACGGGCTTGGCTGAACCGGGCCGTAATGGGCCTGGCGATATTGGGCCACATTGGACATGGCGGCCATTAATTTCCCTCCTCACTAGCCCCCCACTCCCGAGCATCGAGCATGCTCGGAGCTCTGGAGGAGTCACACGAGGCTAGTCGAGGGAAAATGTCTGGCGGAATCTTCTCGAGCCTTCTCATTCCTTTGACACGGGGAAGCCCTCTACCAATCGCCTTTCTTAGCGCGCAAGGCCGTCCCCTGGCATGTTAGGCGATGTCGTCGTCATCATGGTGCATTCGCCTCGTGCCTAAAGAAATGGAGACAGCAGACATTGGGGCGGTGCTTGGGTTTCCCATCGAGTGCCCTAACGGTGGCAGTTGCATCCTTTTGACGGTTCATCTGATCGAAGCGAATGCTTTGCCTCCCGAAGCTATTAATAGGAGGGGCAGAGGGTGCCCGAGGTGGCACATTCGTCATCTCCTTCTCTGGTGCTGGTGCTCGTCTTGTTTCTTCTGCCCACTCTCTTTTGCTGCGTGTGCTTGCTTTGGCTCTCGCTCTTTGTGCGTGGTCGTAGTTGCTAGGTTAAGTCCTTGACCGAGCCGAGCCTGGATCGACCAAGAGTGAGGAGTGGTTAATCGTTCGTTACAGTCCTCCTGAGAAGGGGAAGTAAGACGAAGCGAGCAGTGACCAACTCTAATTTCTGAGGGACACATCTGGCTCTCTCCTGAAGAAGAGAGATGTTCGGGTGCCATCCTCTAGGAAGTATCCCGAAAGGCACACCTGTGAGGTGGTCAGTGGATCGCCACGGTGCTCCTAGAGAGAAGTTGTAATACCCTCAAATATAGTTAAGTTGTACTCTATATCATCGAGGCGCCTTTTGAAGTATCGGTTCAGTTCTTGAAAAGAACTCCGAAGTTAAGTGTGCTTAATGGGGAGTAATATTGAGATGGGTGATCTCCCGAGAAGTCCCTCATTCTGGAGCCGATCACCCTTAGAAAGTGATAAAGCCGTGAGGCCGGTAGTCCAAAGCAGACAATACCTCGATGGTATAGAGTACGGGGCGTGACAGAATGGTATCAGAGCCATACCCCAGTCAGAAGTGTGGGAACTAACTGGCCACCTCTTGAATCCGCAATGGGACAAAGTGCTACATAGTGGGAACCACCTCTTGAGCATGTAGGGGCCACCTCTAGAGTCCTATCTGTCTGGGAATTTGATTGCGTACTATATGTGCCCAGTGACGAGGACGTCGCCTATATAAGAGGGGTAGATTGTAACACCCTCAAATATAAATTAAGTTGTACTATATATCATCGAGGCGCCTTTTGAAGTACCGGCTCAGTTCTTGAAAAGAACTCTGAAGTTAAGCATTTGGGATGGTCAGTGGATCACCACGGTACTTCTGGAGAGAAGTCAAGTGGCGCTATGAGACGACCGATCCCCTGTTTCTAAGGGGCGCATCTGACTCTCTCCTTCGGCCACGGCAATCTAACGGTCAATTTTTCTGATCATTATATAAGTAGAATCCTGACCCAACAGCCAAGTGGTACGTAGACTCCCCCTCGAGCTCTCTCCTCCTCTGGAGTGCTTGTCTATTTCTCTGTCGCTGTCTGACTCGACCGTCGGAGGGTTATCTCTTGAGAAAACTCGCAGCGCTCTTTCTGACCTTACGTTGGTGGTTATAGATCTCTCTTCGGCATGACTCTCCCTTTTAATCAAATAAATCATTGAAGATGTGAATCGTAAAGTGAACAACTATTTTTCAACCACTACAGAAGGTGAATGTTTGATTTGATATGTACATATGTACGCGGGAGAGGGGATAATAGCGTTAATAAACAGCCCTTTATTAAGTATATATAATATATGCATCACCTCCACCTCCTAAGGGAACTAGTCTACCTACTATGTATGCGTGAACGTGTATATATATATATATATATATATATATATATATATATATAATCTAGTGACTTAATTAATCCAATTAAGTCAATCTACTTTTAATCTTCCATCCCCCACCAATCCATCATAAGCCCATTCTACTCAGGGATCGTCTTCCCTCCCCTCCCAGTCTAGCCCATCGGTATCGACATCCCTCCCATCTGCAGCTATAGCTAACTAGTCTTCTCCAATTGTCCAACCCCGTTACCGTGCGTGGTCGGCGACAACAGTCAACTGTATATATACATAGCTGTACAGTTTAACTTTCCGGCCATATTCTACCCTGATCTCCCTACTTCAAAAAGCGGGCAGGCGTACGCGAAAGAACAGGCCGAAACGCCGGCACGTGGAGATCACCCCCGCCAGCCGGCATCGATATCTCTGATCAGATCTCTGTGGTTTAATTTCTGGTTTGGCTATTGGGGTGAGGCGATGAAGACGTTGCTCCTCTGTGGGGAGTCGCGCAAGGACATCGATCGATGAGATACTCAGATGCGACCTCGCCATCATCATCGAAGAGGACGAGCTGGCGGAGGGGTTCACTGACGGGGACGACGTTGAGGTGGATCCAACAACGTCGGTGGCCGCAGCCAAGGATCACGAGAAGATATCATGTTCGGGTACTAATAGTACATTGGCGGCCTGATGGCGAGGCATCGGGTCACCGCCGGGATAGCGAGCTCCTACATGCGCTTCATGACGAGTTTCGCGTCGAGGGACGCCTCCCATGCATGGCGTGCCGTACATATATACAATGTATATGCAAGCAGTAGTACTGCTGGAAGCCTGAGTGCTCGTAGGAAGATGTATTGGTGGACACCATAGATGTAAATACATTAGGTTAAGTTCAGGTAGATTAATATTATATTTTATTTATGAAAATTTTATAAATATCATATCTGGATAGTATCTTATTACTTTCGCATATATGAATACGGATATACCTATTACGAGTATAGATATATCTGCGGATATCTGTATCCGTCTATAAATCTTGAGTCCTCGTTCACATCTAAGGAAATGTAAAATTTATGGGAAGTGAAAAAAGAGAAGGTCGGTCAATAATTTTCTTACTAAAGTAATTTTATATTTCATAAAAATATCATTATAATTTTAGTAAGAAGATCAAACTCACAAATCTAACAAGGAGGATAACATGTTGAGTTCATGTCAAAATCATAGACCTAATATTCACAATGAGTTATTAAGAATAGGTTCAGATCGGGTATGGATTCGAGTGCGTTAAATTCATACCTTATTCAAATATGAAACGGAGGTGGATGATAATCGATAATCTGATAATCATTCTTTTCTTTAACTTAATTGATAGTAAATAAATAATATTATTTTAATAAATTAATAACTATAAATATGAATATATTTAATTTCTTAACGGATATAAAAATAGATATATTTTATTTCGAATCTCACATCCATTTATTACTGTTAAACAAATTTAAATTTAACTCAAATAATTTAACGTATCGAAGAAAACGACGTTGAAGATGAGATCGATACATAATCTAAGTCATTTCTACTTTCATTATAGTAAAATATTTTTAAATTATAAGATTTATTTATATTTTAAAATTCTCAACTTAATATATTCTTTATTTTCATGTAAGACATGCAAAGAATGGAAAGACCACAGAAATTAAAATTCAATAGAATTAGTTTACTTTCTTATTTTCGCTTTATATGTTTTATCGTATCTCCGGGGATGTTGTAATATTATATAGTTTTTATACTTTTAATCTCATTCTATATTGACTCATGAATAATCATGATATAAGAACTGTAGAGATAGGAAAGTGTTCTATGGACCTCGTACCACACCTTTATGATTTGTTTATTTGGAGAAGAGCAGTCGGTCTCCCAGAAAAATCTGCAATCACTGTAAGAAGGCGTCAGAAGGAGCCATGAGAGTCATTCTATGAGATAACTCTCTGATGCTTAAGTTAGAGACGCGTGTATAAGCTAAGAAGGAGGGAGAAGAGAGTCAGAGTGAGAAGAGAGAGAGTCTGATCAAAGGAGTGGAGCCTTGGAGAGTGCTCAGTGGACCTGGAGGATGCTCAAAGCGGTAGGGAGAGAAGAACCATAAGGGGACCTCTCCGATCCTACTCCTCGGGTGGAGATTCAATTCCTTCGGCTGCTATGCGGGGAGCTCTTCTCTCTGTGAGTGACTCTGTGTAAGAGCGTATGGAGGGAGTTTCTAGTCATATGTACGCGAATGTGTGTCTGTCCCCCTTTCTCGTCCTCGGTGAGGACCTATTTATACAGGCCACGGTGGTACTGACCATTCCTCAACGTGTCGGGCAATGACGAAGATCGTGGGTGAACGCCTTCTTGATCGTGAGGAGATGCATGTTATTTCTTTGCTTGCTACTAGAAGGGAGACCTTGTAGCAGGGATCTCGGCGGTGTGGGCGTGACCCGTTCTACACTGGGGATAACTATGTGATGGCGGTGCTAACGTTCGTTTGTTGGCGAGTTATGCGACGCCCGAAATCTACATGTGCCGTAATTTTTCCCCTATGTGCTGGCGGAGCTTCCTAGGACCTTAGCTAGGTCATATTGACCGGACCAGAGTCCGATGGGATAGTCTGCCACGGGCTTGGCTGAACCGGGCCGTAATGGGCCTGACGATATTGGGCCACATTGGACATGGCGGCCATTAATTTTCCTCCTCACTAGCCCACCACTCCCGAGCATCGAGCATGCTTGGAGCTCTGGAGGAGTCACACGAGGCTAGTCGAGGGAAAATGTCTGGCGGAATCTTCTCGAGCCTTCTCATTCCTTTGACACGGGGAAGCCCTCTACCAATCGCCTTTCTTAGCGCGCAAGGCCGTCCCCTGGCATGTTAGGCGATGTCGTCGTCATCATGGTGCATTCGCCTCGTGCCTAAAGAAATGGAGACAGCAGACATTGGGGCGGTGCTTGGGTTTCCCATCGAGTGCCCTAACGGTGGCAGTTGCATCCTTTTGACGGTTCATCTGATCGAAGCGAATGCTTTGCCTCCCGAAGCTATTAATAGGAGGGGCAGAGGGTGCCCGAGGTGGCACATTCGTCATCTCCTTCTCTGGTGCTGGTGCTCGTCTTGTTTCTTCTGCCCACTCTCTTTTGCTGCGTGTGCTTGCTTTGGCTCTCGCTCTTTGTGCGTGGTCGTAGTTGCTAGGTTAAGTCCTTGACCGAGCCGAGCCTGGATCGACCAAGAGTGAGGAGTGGTTAATCGTTCGTTACAGTCCTCCTGAGAAGGGGAAGTAAGACGGAGCGAGCAGTGACCAACTCTAATTTCTGAGGGACACATCTGGCTCTCTCCTGAAGAAGAGAGATGTTCGGGTGCCATCCTCTAGGAAGTATCCCGAAAGGCACACCTGTGAGGTGGTCAGTGGATCACCACGGTGCTCCTAGAGAGAAGTTGTAATACCCTCAAATATAGTTAAGTTGTACTCTATATCATCGAGGTGCCTTTTGAAGTATCGGTTCAGTTCTTGAAAAGAACTCCGAAGTTAAGTGTGCTTAATGGGGAGTAGTATTGGGATGGGTGATCTCCCGAGAAGTCTCTCGTTCTGGAGCCGATCACCCTTAGAAAGTGACAAAGCCGTGAGGCCGGTAGTCCAAAGCAGACAATACCTCGACGGTATAGAGTACGGGGCGTGACAGAATGGTATCAGAGCCATACCCCAGTCAGAAGTGTGGGAACTAACTGGCCACCTCTTGAACCCGCAATGGGACAAAGTGCTACATAGTGGGAACCACCTCTTGAGCATGTAGGGGCCACCTCTAGAGTCCTATCTGTCTGAGAATTTGATTGCGTACTATATGTGCCCAGTGACGAGGACGTCGCCTATATAAGAGGGGTAGATTGTAACACCCTCAAATATAAATTAAGTTGTACTATATATCATCGAGGCGCCTTTTGAAGTACCGGCTCAGTTCTTGAAAAGAACTCTGAAGTTAAGCATTTGGGATGGTCAGTGGATCACCACGGTACTTCTGGAGAGAAGTCAAGTGGCGCTATGAGACGACCGATCCCCTGTTTCTAAGGGGCGCATCTGACTCTCTCCTTCGGCCACGGCAATCTAACGGTCAATTTTTCTGATCATTATATAAGTAGAATCCTGACCCAACAGCCAAGTGGTACGCAGACTCCCCCTCGAGCTCTCTCCTTCTCTGGAGTGCTTGTCTATTTCTCTGTCGCTGTCTGACTCGACCGTCGGAGGGTTGTCTCTTGAGAAAACTCGCAGCGCTCTTTCTGACCTTACGTTGGTGGTTATAGATCTCTCTTCGGCATGACTCTCCCTTTTAATCAAATAAATCATTGAAGATGTGAATCGTAAAGTGAACAACTATTTTTCAACCACTACAGAAGGTGAATGTTTGATTTGATATGTACGTATGTACGCGGGAGAGGGGATAATAGCGTTAATAAACAGCCCTTTATTAAGTATATATAATATATGCATCACCTCCACCTCCTAAGGGTACTAGTCTACCTACTATGTATGCGTGAGCGTGTATATATATATATATATATATATATATATATATATATATATATATATATATAATCTAGTGACTTAATTAACCCAATTAAGTCAATCTACTTTTAATCTTCCATCCCCCACCCATCCACCATAAGCCCATTCTACTCAGGGATCGTCTTCCCTCCCCTCCCAGTCTAGCCCATCGGTATCGACATCCCTCCCATCTACAGCTATAGCTAACTAGTCTTCTCCAATTGTCCAACCCCGTTACCGCGCGTGGTCGGCGACAACAGTCAACTGTATATATACATAGCTGTACAGTTTAACTTTCCGGCCATATTCTACCCTGATCTCCCTACTTCAACAAGCGGGCAGGCGTACGGGAAAGAACAGGCCGAAACGCCGGCACGTGGAGATCACCCCCGCCAGCTGGCATCGATATCTCTGATCAGATCTCTGTGGTTTAATTTCTGGTTTGGCTATTGGGGTGAGGCGATGAAGACGTTGCTCCTCTGTAGGGAGTCGCGCAAGGACATCGATCGATGAGATACTCAGATGCGACCTCGCCACCATCATCGAAGAGGACGAGCTGGCGGAGGGGTTCGCTGACGGGGACGACGTCGAGGTGGATCCAACGACGTCGGTGGCCGCAGCCAAGGATCACGAGAAGCTATCATGTTCGGGTACTAATAGTACATTGGCGGCCTGATGGCGAGGCATCGGGTCACTGCCGGGATAGCGAGCTCCTACATGCGCTTCATGACGAGTTTCGCGTCGAGGGACGCCTCCCATGCATGGCGTGCCGTACATATATACAATGTATATGCAAGCAGTAGTACTGCTGGAAGCCTGAGTGCTCGTAGGAAGATGTATTGGTGGACACCATAGATGTAAATACATTAGGTTAAGTTCAGGTAGATTAATATTATATTTTATTTATGAAAATTTTATAAATATCATATCTGGATAGTATCTTATTACTTTCGCATATATGAATACGGATATACCTATTACGAGTATAGATATGTCTGCGGATATCTGTATCCGTCTATAAATCTTGAGTCCTCGTTCACATCTAAGGAAATGTAAAATTTATGGGAAGTGAAAAAAGAGAAGTTCGGTCAATAATTTTCTTACTAAAGTAATTTTATATTTCATAAAAATATCATTATAATTTTAGTAAGAAGATCAAACTCACAAATCTAACAAGGAGGATAACATGTTGAGTTCATGTCAAAATCATAGACCTAATATTCACAATGAGTTATTAAGAATAGGTTCAGATCGGGTATGGATTCGAGTGCGTTAAATTCATACCTTATTTAAATATGAAACGGAGGTGGATGATAATCGATAATCTGATAATCATTCTTTTCTTTAACTTAATACATAATGCATGCATCGAATGCTCTCCTCTCAATTGATCACATATATAACCGGTCGATTAGTGTTGCCGAAGAGAAGAAGATCTTGGGTGTGTCGATGTTCAGGTTCAAAAACACATGAATGATGGGAGAGTGGATGCTTGGCCTTCTCAACCCTAGGAGTTCGGTCACCTCCCGCCCCGAGTTTCTTCGCGGCGGCACCCCGTTGGGTGGGGGGAGATCCCGGCGGGACATCCCCCCTCCCCCTCCAAGGGTTGGAAACCTCAACGCCGTAGGCGGTGGATCTCTCGCCGGTCACCTCCGGCGGCTCCCTCACCGGCGCTTCATGTCGGTGGAATCGTTGGGTGCGGGGAGTTGTGGACACCAAAAATTGCACACCCAGATATCTTACTCGGCCCAACACCAACAACGGCACCAAGTGAAGAAGCCCCGGAGAGATTGGTCATCCGGACTCCCCCAAATATGCACACTGCCGTGAAGCCGTCCCCGGAGCCATGACAGCAAAGAGAAACCAACCCCCGGGAAGCTCACAATCCGTGGCCCCTGAAGAAAAATCAAACCATAACTCGTGCTCAAAACGGGCTCAAGTCAGCCCTCAGCGGCACACCCCCGGGCCTTCAGCGGCACACCCCCAGGGTGCCTCCAGCGGCACACCCTCGTGGGAGTCCAGCGGCACACCCCAAGGAGCCTCAGCGGCACGCCCTGGCCCCTCCAGCGGCACACCCTCGTGGGAGTCCAACGGCACACCCCCCAGGGGCTTCAACGGCACACCCCCCAGGGGCTTCAACGACACACCCCAGGGGCCTTCAACAGCACACCCCAAAGGGCCTTCAGCGGCACGCCCATTTTGGGGTTCGGCGGCACACCCCCTCTGCCCTCAGCGGCACACTTCTTTGGGCCTTCAACGGTACGCTGTTTGCCCCCTTCAACGGCACGCTTGGGCAGCGTTCAACGACACGCCGTTTGCCCTCTTCAGCGGCACGCTTACAGTGTCTTACAGCGACACACTTCTTCAGCCCGCCAGCGACACAGCGTGGAGGCTTTTCAACGGCCAAACGACGTGACGCCCATGCCCTACGTATCCTTGGGGCGCAGTGAGCTGTCCGAGGTGTCAACCAACCGTTGGGCCACGCAGGCTACTCCCCTGACAGCCAGGACAGGGGAAGTCAAACCCCATCATCACCAGCCACTTCCCGCCTCCGACTGCTGTGATCGAAGGTTCTCGCTGCTGGGAGTATAAAGCCACTCCCGTTCCGACAAACAAAAAAAAGGGGGGACGGAAGAGAAATAGACAGGCGGAGACGAACAGAGAGAGTGGCATACGAGAAGAAGAAGAAAAGAGAAGAGAAGGGTGAGGGCTCCGGCGTGGAGTCTCCCGGAAGCCACCAAGCAACGAGAAGAGAGAGTAAGAGAGAGAGAGAGGGAGGGCTCGATGTAGCAGGGGAAGGTGGGGGAAAGAGCAGTGGACGATCGTCCCTACTTCGATCCCCAACACCTCCTCCTTTTTGTTCTTTGTTTTCCCCCTCTCCGTTCTTACGTTCTTTGGTTTTCTTCCTTGCATATAGCCTTGGCTCGGGCATGTTTTGTAATGTGTACAGATGGCCACGGCCCTTGGTCCCCCCCCATGAATAAAGATCGTTCCCCTCTCATTGGGTTTTCTCTTCGTCTCATTATTTTGGGCCACAGTGCGTTCGATTGTCTTTCCGGTATTTGTATTCATCCCTCGTCCCAACGGTTTCCACCGGGTGTGGTGCCATCTTGAATGGTTTGAGGTCACGAACCTCCTCCCCTGAAGCCCAGTACCTTCATTAGTGTCTGCCCCTTTAGCCTTTCTCCCTCTTGTCGGAAGCCCACATGGGTTTGATCGGCCTAACACCCCACCCCGGTAGTCAGCAGGCCAATCCCTTTTGGAGCCATGTCCGGTGCGCCTGCACCTTCCTCCAGCGGCACACCCTTCCGGCACCTTGGCCGGTACACCCACAGTGGCCCTCTGCGGCACACCCTTCCGACACCTTGGCCGTCACACCCATAGTAGCCCCCCAGCGGTTCACCTCCCCCTTGGTGCCTCAGCGGTACGCCCGGCCTCTCCCTAGCCCGGCACACCCCTTAAACACCCTGTGCTCGTCCTTGGCCGGTACGCCTTGGCTAACCCCCAGTCCACCCTGTCTAGTCTTAGAGGTCTTCGGTTCGTTGTTTTCCCCGTGTTTTTTGAGATTTTATTAAGGTGCTGCCGCCCTCGGACGCCCACCTCCAGTTGTCGGGTTCTGCCACTCCATGTGGGCGCGTTCCCTTTATCTCCCTTACGCTCGGGTCGATGGGAGATGCTGTCGAATTTTTGTTAGAAAATAACAAGACATTAAAAGGCAAAAGGAAGCAACAAACGAATGGAACGATCAATGATAAAACTTTCCGACTAAGCAAGATACTGCCGGTGGTATGAGGAGAGCTGAATCGATTAACAACATGGCAGACCAAACGTCCGACTTGCGAGAAGGGGCCGAACAGAATAAAGGGAAGGAAAAATTTATATAAGACTACATGAAAATTAAGAAAAGAAGAAAAGAAAAGCCTTAAGAACAAATAACAGAGGAGCGGGCCTTCACCGGCACGCCTGTCCCAACCTTCACTGGCACGCTTGTTCCAACCTTCACCGGCACGCCTGTTCCAACCTTCGCCGGCACACTCCCACTCCCTTTGGGCCTCCACCGGTACACCCCTCTCCAACCCCAGCGGCACACTCCGTCCCAACCTCTAGCGGTACACCTTTTTCAACATTCAGCGGCACACTCCATTCCCAGCGGCACACTCCATTCTCAGCGGCACGCTCCATCCCAACCTCCAGCGGTACACCATTCTCAACCCTTTAACGGCACATTCTCTCTCCAGGACACAAGTATAAGATATATATACATACGCAACATATAATGCGACCTATCACCATAGCAATAAACCAATAAAAAGAATTTTAATAGCCAAATGGGTCGGGGTGCGCTTATAAATGCACAAAACTGTAAAACAGTGGTAATGATGGTAATGGGGACCTCCAATAATTGTGATATCAAAAACTTGCAGGAATCACTCATAGAAAATATAAATATATATATAGATATATATATATGTAAGGAAAAGGAAATAAGCCGTAAAAAAATGCATGTACGTATATAATCAGAAGCTCAGATAAAAGAAGCGGTAAAATTCATATTGCAGCCCCACCTCGCCCCATGACCCGGCATAAAAGGAACAATAATGCCGCCCTCCCAAGCTGGGCCCGAGTCTCAGGAATCATCTTGACATGGCCAGGCCCCGACCTGGTCTTGGGCCGACATTCCAGTCAGACCGGATTCGTTTCTCGCCCCGGAGCCCTTCTGAGCCATTATTAAAATTGCCGCACATTCGGCAGACATTTGAATGGATTCGCCACGGTTTTCCCGTTGCGTTTCTATCACGGACCCGTGTCTGAATATGAAAAGGTCCACGAGTGACCAACATGGCCAATGGCTCATATCCTGATGCGTTCTTTAGTGTGATTTATTCCTGTCCATTTCTCGCGCAGTTAGTATTATTCCTTTCGGCCGCATGGCCCCTAGTTTTGGCAATTAATCAAGAGTGTTCCCTCGTATGGGGGATGTAAATGACGTCGTGACCTTTACGGCATGACGGGATCTGGTCCCCACACGAACCACACAATCGTCTGACGAAGTCAGATTGAGCGCACCGTGGGCTCTTCGGGGCCCGAATAAATTGTCACTTTGTGACTGGCACGCCCACGCACTTAATAGACGAACAAACCCGCCGGATAAACAGACCCAAAAATAGGAAGAGGACCCAGCGTGTCGAAAAGTGCCTCCACAAGTCTGGCACGCCCGGTGGGACCAATCCACCCTTCATCTCTTTGCCGGAATTAGGGGCCCTGTGGCCCCCTTCTTGTAACACTAATTGCACTACTTTCTTAAATGCAGGAGAGAATTGCATCATGGTGCCGACAATGGCCGTCACTTGCGGCCCTCAAGTCGTTGAGAATCATGTTCGAGGCGGCTACCTGGCGGTCCCCCTCAACTTCGGGAGCTTCCCTCCCACCGTGGGATTCCCCAACTTCTTGGGGGTGGCTTTCGTCAACATTCTCGACGCAAAAGCGCCTGATGAGCCCCAGACCAGCGCTCCCGCCCCGGGGGCCACTGAAGCTGCTATCGGCCAAGCTGTGGCCAAGAACAACAACGGCGTCCCGACAACGACGCTGAGCTGCAATATGCACCATGTGCACCAAACCGCCGGCCCATCCCACCAAGGATCGGCATCTCACCGGAGGAGGCTCCGGAGGAACAACACTGGCGCCGTCTCGGGGCGCCGCATGTCTAACTCCGGGAAATCTATGACTGTCGGGACCCTCCGAGTCTGCCTGGACGGGCAAAGGTCCCAAGTGACACCGGACCGCGTCGTCCCGACTATCCCGGTCCGAAACTCTTTCCGGGGGCAGGAGAAGCTGAAGGAGAAGGTGACGCCCGCCGTCGTGGCCGCATCACCAAAGACTGCACCGGCTCACAGGCCGGCCAAGTTGAAACAAATCTGGGTCCCCAAGGAGGCCCAGCCCACTGCACCCGCCCAGGCGGGATCTAGCACTTTCCGCCCGAGGAGGGCCCGAGGAGGTGAAAGGGTCGAGCTGACAACCCCAACTCGCCCACCAGCACCCGTCATCCCGGTGCTGTCCGAGAATGCCCGCCGCCGTCGCCGTGGGCTCCGACACAATGCCGCCCGCCCGGCACTCAGGGCCTACTCTCCTCCTGCCGCTGTCATCGACATGCAACCACATGCTGCTCTCCCCGACCAGGAGTGGGAAGGGATCGAGTAGGCCATGAGAAATTACCTCCGGGGCCCGGGTAGCACTCCCGCGGGCCGCCAGAGACTGCTGGGGGCAGTGGCCTCCGCTTTCCAGGAAGAAGGAGCCCGACCCGCACCCAGTGCAGAGTCGAGGAATCGCTCGGAGGAGCCGCGCCAGTCCCCTGTCCGGGAGGAAGCGCCGCCCCGACGGTCAGTCTTCGACAGGTTGGTGTTCCCGGGGAGATCATCCAGGAGGTCGATGAAGAGAAACAAGAGCTGGCGAACCTTCACCTGCAATATGGCAGGAGTTCACGGTCGGTATGGGGCCTTACCTACCGATCCTGAAGAAATGGCCAGACTCGCCGCCAGGCCGGGACCCCTCACTAGAAGAGGGAGAGCGGCAGGCAACGCGGCACAGACGGGCTCCGAAGGGAACTTCCCTGAAGAACCCCCTGCGGCCCTCACGGCCAACGTGGTCACCACCGGCGACACGAGTGGCGGACCCTCTACATCATCCGAGGACGCCCCGGCCGAAGAGATAGGGGGCATGCCCAGTCTCCCCACAGCTGACCCGGCAATGCTGCTCATGATGCAGCGGTTCCAGCAAGAAATTGAGTCACTAAAAAAGCAACTGAATGAGCGGAACACACCGCCCCCGATGTCCTGGCAGACCGAGGTTCTACCCGAAGCACCCAAGGACAGGGGGAAATCTTCAGAAGCAGCTCTTCTAGCAGCCCTCAACCCTCTCGGGGGCGCGCCCCCGCAGCAGGCACATTGCATGGCACCGGCCCCGCCACATGCCTCACTTTCCCAAGGGTCCCTCATGGCCCCCCAGGCGATCGTGTTGCCCACCCCGAGCGCGTAGCCCGCTCATTTCTATTCGAGTCCGGTCGACCCGGCAACAGTTAGCCGGTTGATGCTTGAACAGATGATAGACATGAAACTGGCCGAGAGAGGTGACGGGGATCAGACACCGTTTGACGTCTACCGAGTGCCCTACCAGGCTCACTATGCTGCGAAGAAGTTGTCGGTTGGCGTCACCAAGCCACCCAAGTTCGAAAAGTTCAATGGGCAAGGGTCTCCCAGGGAGCACATTGCTTATTATGTGAACATCATGGGAGATCTGGCTGCTGATGAGGCCTACCTCCTGAAGTTTTTCGGCTCAACACTTACCGGGCTTGCCTTTGAGTGGTACTCCAGCTTGCCACCCGGGTCGGTTGCTGATTGGCCCGACATGCAGAAAAAGTTCAAAGAAAGATTCTATGTTGCAGAACGGGAAGTCACTGTTGCAGAACTTTATGCCACAAGGCAGAAGAGTGATGAGTCGGCTCTCGACTATATCAAGAGATGGAGGAACCTCAGCATGAGGTGTAGGTGTCCCCCGCACCAGGAGGATGCGATGCAGATCTGCAAACAGAACCTGAAGAAGGAAATCCTGGAAAGGATGATTGGCACCGAAGTCAAGACACTTGACCGCCTGAACAATGTGGTAGCGGAGATCGAGGTATTTTTGGCCCGATACTCCTCCACCCCGGCCATGTCAAGCCAAAGAGCTAGGAAGGCCGAGAAGAAGCCAGCTCCCCCTGAGGTGCACACACTAGATTTCCAGGCCTTTGAGAAACAGAAGGAGAAAGCTAAGGGGGCTGCCAACCTTCCTCCGCCCAGAACCACAGAATGGCGAGAGGGCCCCTCACTAAGGAAGAAGATGAGAAACAAGCTGTATTCCTTCTCCTGAGACAAATCCAAGCTCCTGTTTGAGTGGGCAACCAGTTACAACAGAATCACACTGCCAGAGCCGAAAAGGCGCGGCGACCTGAAGAAGAAAGACGACCCGCGCTTCTGCCTGTACCACCGGATGCTCGGGCATACCGTTGAAGACTGTTATGTCTTCAAGGATGTTATTGAATCCTTAATTAAGAACGGGGAGCTGGACATGGGAGAGCATAAGGTAGACCCCCCGCAACCGCATGAGTTGCCCAGCATAACCTCTACCGTCAACATGGTCTCGTTATACCAGGAGCTGCCTGAGGAGTGGGCGGAGGCCTGCGCCCGCGCCACTTATGAGACTTTATCATGGCCCCGGCTCAAGACCAAGGGGGTTGGCAGACTGCGCCCAGGAAGAATAGAAGAGCACGCGTCCCTCGGCCCACCCCAGGAGTTCATCTGAGGGATGTGACGCCCCTACCTGCACCACCCCCGGCAAGCCCGGTTTGCCATGACACGGCCCCTCGGCTAGTCATGAGGCGGCCCACTCACAACAAAAAGAGCTCTGTCCCGCTGCGGATGCATAAGAAGACCAGCCCGGCGGTTGAAAGACTCCAGACTATTATTGATGGGCTCGAAGATTATGAACAGCCCGAAATCCAGCTCGTGGAGCTGAAGGAGTATGTCCCCTGGGAGGAGTTCGAATCACTCGAACTGGCACCAGGAATAGAAGCTGAAGCAGAGAAAGAGCCTCCCCTGTTGGGTTCGGTGCAAGTATTCAGAGGGGGGGGGGTGAATGAATATAGCCTATAAAAACTTTCACCCAATATAAAATTTCACTCAATTAGAATTTCGCTCACTCAACAGATTAAACTCTTAGAACAAAATCTGATCAAATCATCTAATGAACCTGTAATCAAACACTTGGAGCGACCCTGTGCAAACATCTAGCGGAAGCAAACCATAAGCAATCAAACCACAATGCAAGAGGGGTTTTTAGGTGGTTCGGTCCAGCAGACCTACATCCACCCCACACTCAAACCGAGTGTGGCTTCCGCTGACTCACAGCTTGAACAGCTGGGCATTACAGCTTGCCTTACAACCGCTGGGCAACACAGCTTGCCGTCCAGTGGAATCCACCACTGCAACCGCTGGGGATTATAGCTTGCCCGTCCAGTGGAAACCTCCACTGCCCGCTGAGCAACACAGCTTGCTGTCCAGAGGAGTCCTCCTCTGCAAACCGCTGACTAACAGCTTGAAAGACAATGTAAAATAGAAAACAGAAAAGATGGAAACACAGCAACTAAAAGCTGAACAATGAAGCACGAAATAAGCTCTAACAATGAGCAACCTCAGATCTGGTTTTGAACCAAAGATCTGAGGAAGGAACTCCTTCTCTTTCTCTCTCTCTCTTCTTCCCTCGATCTCACTCTCTTTCTTCACTCTCTCTCTTTCTCTTTCTTTTTCTTCTGCTGGATCGTGGAAGCACTCTCTCCTTTTTCTCTTACTCTTCTCTCAGCTTCTGCTCCTCTCTTCTCTCTCTTTTCTTTCCTCTCTTGTGCTGGATCGACAGCTTCTTTTCACTCTGCTTCGATCACGATCTCTCTCTTTCTTCTTCTTTTCTTTTTTTGGATCGAAGGTCTTTTCTGCGCTCCAGGCTTCTTCTTCGATCAGCCTTCTACTAGCTCCGTCAACGGGGGCCACGGTCGGAGCAAAACTGACGCACCGCCCACGGCCAAACTCATGACCAAGGCAAACGGAACCTCCGGACACCAAAGACACGGTCACGGAACTCCACGGGGTGTCCAGGACACACACACGGCCCAAGAGGAACACCCGACAACAGGACAGGTCGCGCTAGGACTCCCTAGCGCGACAGGGAAGATCGCGCTAGGGACCCCTAGCGCGATAGGGAACTTCGCGCTAGGATCCCCTAGCGCGACAAGACAGGTCGCGCTAGGGCCTCCTAGCGCGACACAACAGATCGCGCTAGGGACCCCTAGCACGACAAGGCAGGTCGCGCTAGGACCCCATAGCGCGACAGGAACCGCCTCCTGTTCATCTTCTCCGATGAATGCGCCCCATCGGGGCAGCGCGACGAACAAGAACACGCTATTGGAGTATAGCGCGTTCTCAGTCCGCGGCGGAAAACGGTAGAAACTCCAAAAAAAACCAACCACGCCCCCATGCCTCCACAGGAGAGGGGGAAAACAAAGGGGAAGACCCCTGGGGACCCCTAGCATGATCCTAGGCCATCAAAACACGAAATCATGCATCAAATCCATAGATCGGGTGAGCTCTCCCCAAATCATGGAAAAACCCCCAAAAGCTCAAACACGCCCCTCTCGGCCTCCCCGCGGCCTACAAATCACGGGAATGAACGGCAAGACGCTAAAGAACGTCACCCTACCTCAATGGAGCGAATGCTCCGCCGAATCACCCACAAACCACGAAGAACGCTTTAAGTTTCACGAACTCCCCATGCTTCCCACGCTTGCCGCACACCCACGAGCTCGCCTCGCCGCCACCCACGCGTCCGCGCCGTCGCCCTGCCGCCGTCAACAGCCGGGGAGGGGCTCACCGCGTCCGAATGGGAGAGAGAGAGGGAGAGGAGGGCGGTCACGGTTGGGGAAGGAAGGAGGAAGAAGAAGAAGAAGAAAGAGAAGGTGGAAAAGAAAAAGGAAAGAAATAGGGTTAAATAGAAAATCCGATTTTTCAGAAAAATACCGAAAAATAGAAAAATACATTTCCGGAATCATCGGAACGCACCGATCGCAACGGTACCACTCGTGCCCGGGTGAACCACCCGGTTCGCCCGCAGCGAGCTTCTGAAGGAAAAGCCGAAACACACACCGGAAATCGGAAAACACACGCGAAAAAGCCGCGGAACGCCTCCGGGCCTCCGAAATGACTCCGGATCGCGCCGATCCGAACACGAAAGATGTCCGAAACGAAATTTCGGACACAATAGAGCCAGACGCTCTGAAAACCAGATCCGGGACCCACGAAGAAGGATCCGAAAGGTCCGGGATATTACAGCCCTCCCCCCTTAAGGAATTTCGTCCTCGAAATTGAGAACAACCCAAGGGGAAAGAAGAGGAAGACTCACTCAAATAGGTACGGGAACTGCTGACGCATCTCGTCCTCACGTTCCCAAGAAGCCTCCCCACCAGAGTGCCGCTGCCACACCACCTTTACCAAGGGGATGACCTTGTTCCGCAGGCGCTGCTCTTGCCTATCCTCCACCCGGATCGGAAACTCTGGGAGAGAGTGATCGGGAGTCACCTCAGGCCAAATAGAATCCTCGAGCACATGAGAGTCATCGGGCATATACTTCTGCAACATCAAGACGTGGAACACGTCATGCACCGACGCCAACTCAGAGGGTAACTGCAACCGGTAAGCAACCTCACCGATGCGTTCCACAATCGCGAAAGGACCAATATAGCGGGGACTCAGCTTCCCCCGCCGTCCAAAACGCATCACCCCCTTCATCGGAGAAACTCTCAAGAACACATGATCACCCACGGCGAACTCGAGAGGCTGCCTCCTACGGTCAGCATAGCTCTTCTACCGACTCTGGGCCGCCAGCATGTTCTGACGAACCAGGTGCACAACATCCACACACTGCTGCACCAATTCTGGTCCCGTCAAAACACGCTCACCCACCTCAAACCAATCAAGTGGAGTCCGACAAGGACGCCCATACAATGCCTCATAGGGAGCCATACCAATGCTCGAATGATAGCTGTTGTTATAGGCAAACTCCACCAACGGTAGGTGATGAATCCAACTCCCCTGCCACTCCAGGCAGCAGGATCTCAGCATGTCTTCCAAAGTCTGAATGGTCCTCTCAGACTGACCATCTGACTGAGGATGATACGCCGAGCTAAATGCCAACTCCGTGCCAAGAGCTCGCTGAAAACTCCTCCAGAATCCAGAAGTGAAGCGCGGATCCCGATCCGACACGATCGAAATGGGAACCCCATGCAACGGAACGATCCGCTCCACATACAAACGAGCCAACTTAGACACGCTCCAGCTGACCTTGACCGGTAACAACCGCGTCACCTTCGTCAGCCGATCCACCAGCAACCAAATACTATCCTGCCCACTCGGGGTCCTCGGCAACCCCACCACGAAATCCGTGGTCACATGGTCCCACTTCCAAGCAGGAACATCCAAGGGCTGGAGAGTACCTCCTGGTCGTTGATGCTCCGCCTTCACCTGCTGACAGATCAGGCACCTGGCTACAAATTCGGCAACATCTCTCTTCATGCCAGGCCACCAGAACTGCCTCCGCAAGTTCCGATACATCTTCGTCGCACCTGGGTGCACGGTGTACCTGCTCCCATGAGCCTCGCGCAACATCGCACGACGAACCTGTTCCTCCGCTGGGACGTACAGCCTGCCACGAAACCTCGCAGCACCGTCCTCGCCGAGCTCCACATCAGCCATCGCAAGAATCCGGGGCAACTCAGGGTCCGCATGCTGAGCCTCTGTCACCTGACGACGGATAGCAGGAGTGACAGTCAGACTCGCAAGCACTGTCAACCCTGGCTCCTGGGGAATCTTGAGCCTAAAAGATACTTCGGGCACTTGTTCCCAGAGCCTCCACTTCCTCAACATCAAGGTGCTGATCGCAACCTTCCGACTCAAGGCATCGACGACGACATTCATCCTGCCTGGCTGATAAGACAGGGTGAAGTCATAGTCCTTCATGAACTCCATCCAACGCCTTTGTCTGAGGTTCAGGACCTTCTGCGAGAACACGTACCTCAAACTCTGATGGTCAGTGAACACCTCGAACTTCTCGCCGTACAGATAATGTCTCCAGATCTTCAGCGCGAAGATCACCGCCGTCAACTCAAGGTCATGGGTAGGGTAGTTCTCCTCGTGGGGCTTTAGCTGCCGAGATGCATAAGCCACCACTCTACCATGCTGCATCAGAACAGCACCCAACCCAATGCCGGAAGCATCTGTACACACCACAAAACCTCCCGATCCAGAAGGCAAAACCAACACCGGAGCCGAGGTGAGTAATCTCTTCAGTTCGCTGAAGCTCTGCTCACACTCCTCGGACAAAATGAAAGGCACATCCTTCCGCGTAAGTCTCGTCATCGGGGTCGCAATGTGAGAAAAATTCTGGATAAACCGGCGATAATAACCCGCAAGCCCCAAGAAACTCCGGATCTCCGTCACCGACCTCGGCCTCGGCCACTGCATTACTGCCTCGACCTTGGCGGGGTCCACGGAAATGCCATCACCAGAAATTACGTGCCCCAGAAAGTGCACCTCGCTGAGCCAAAACTCGCACTTGCTGAGCTTCGCATACAACTGGTGATCTCGCAACGTCTGCAGCACCACACCCAAATGGTACGCGTGCTCCTCGGCAGACCGCGAGTAAACAAGGATGTCATCCACGAAAATGACCACGAATTAGTCTAAATATGGATGAAACACCCTCTGCATCAAGTCCATGAAGGCTGCTGGGGCATTGGTGAGCCCAAACGGCATCACCAAAAACTCATAATGCCCGTACCTCGTACTGAACGCAGTCTTCTCCACATCGGACTCGCGAATTCTCAGCTGATAGTAACCGGACCGCAAATCAATCCGCGAGAACACTCGCGCAGACTGCAGCTGGTCAAACAAATCATCGATCCGTGGCAACGGATACTTGTTCTTAATGGTTACCTCATTCAGCTGCCGATAGTCAATGCACAACCGCAGACTACCATCCTTCTTCTTCACGAACAACACGGGCGCACCCCAAGGGGAAAAACTAGGACGAATACACCTCTTGGCCAGCAGTTCCTGCAACTGCGCCCTCAACTCCCTCAACTCAGCGGGGGCCATACGGTAGGGAGCCTTCGCCAAAGGTCCCGTACCAGGCACAACCTCGATCACAAAATCGATCTCCCGTTGGGGAGGTAATCCAGGCAACTCCTCGGGAAAGACGTCGGGGAACTCGCACACCACCGCAATGTCCTCGACATCCGGCTCCATCCGGTCAGACACAACCACGGACGCGAGAAAACCCTGACAACCAGAATCAAGCAATCGACGGGCTCGAATAGCAGAGATAAGAAATTGAGAAGAGGTGGAACGGATACCTTAGAAATAGAAGGTCCTCTTGCTCGGATGCTGGAAGTAGACCCTCTTCATTCCACAATCCACCACCGCTCCATGAGTCTCGAGCCAGTCCATGCCTAGAATCACATCATAATCCCGAAGCTGCAACGCATAAAACCTGCCTGGCATACTCTGCCCATTGATCCAAACCGGAACCTGATCGAAGCAATACGGAGTGATCATAAAGTCACCCGAAGGTAACTCCACTGCCAAATCACAGGACAACTGGGTTACCGGCTCCTCGACGCTCGACGCGAAATCCTCCGAAATAAACGAATGAGACGCGCCAGAAACAAATAAAACCCGAGCCGCACAACCCAAAATCTGAACGGTACCTTCCACGAGCTGCGACGCCACTGCCTCTGCCCTGGTCATGTGCGTGATCTGGCCCTGAGCTCTCTGCCTGCCTCCCACGCTAGCTGACCTGGGTAGCGGCGGATACTGTCCCTGCTGCTACTGCTGGGGAACCTGCTGCTGCGGCGGCCTCTGAGGACAGTCACGCGCCATATGCCCTGGCTGGTCACACCGAAAACAAATAATTGGCGCCGTGCACTGCCTGCCTGGGTGGGTCCCACTACATCGTGGACAAGGTCCTCGCGATCCACCCCCTGATCCCTAACGCTGCAAAGGAATCGGCTGCTGTACACTGCCCGATGAAGCCTGCCCCTGATCCTTATGCTTCTTACGGAAACTCTTCTTCAAGAACTTCTTGACCTTCGAGCCGAAGGACGCAGATCCTGTCACCGAAGCTGCCGATGCCGGTACTCCTGAACCACCCGACGCAGACTGAAAGAAACCCTGCTGCTGGGTAACCGACTGATGGCTGCGACCTGACAAAGACTGTCCCTGGCTGATCGGTCCTCGAGTCCTCTGCATATCCATCTCCAAGAAAATCATAACACGAGACGTCGTCTCTAGATCAGTGGCCCCGTTTGCGATCAGATGGTGCCTCAGCTCCAGCCTCAAGCCCTGCACAAACTGCGTGGTCCTCACCCTCTCATGCTTCATGATGTGAGGTGCGTACCGACCCAGCTCGACAAATCGGGCCCTGTACTGCAACACGGACATGTCACCCTGCACCAGCTCCAGAAACTCCCGCATCCGCTGCGTGGCAACAACATCTGGACAGTACGTACGCTCGAAAGCACTAACGAAGTCATCCCACTCGATCTGCTCAAGTGGACGAAGCTGAAAAGACGTCTTCCACTCGGAAGACCACCACCTCCGAGCCGTACCCTGCAACTGGTTGTAGGTCAACACAACTCTGTCCTCGGCAGTACTCCTCGCAGAACTGAACACCCGCTCCATCTCATCAAGCCAATCACGAGCCGCATCAGGGTCTGCCTGGCCGCTAAAGTAAGGTGGATGGAACTGCATGAAGTCCCTCACTGCTCGGCCTGGCCCACCCCTGACTGACGAGCCCTCACCAGCCTCTCCGCCAAACTGCTGAGACATGAGATGGTACATGCCACGAAAGAAATCCTCGGCCCCCGGAGCTCTCGCAGCATCCGCGGCCTCGGTAGCCCCCGGAACTCTGCTATGCTCCTCCTGGTCCCTCTGGACCCCCTGCTGGATCTCCTGGCCTCCAGTCGACTGCCCCTGCTGAGAGCGAGAGCTCCGCCTCGGCGCCATACTCGCTCCTGAAGCAAAAGACAGAAAACACGAAAACGGCAAGGTCAAAAAAAAACACACGATGCCCAATGCCAGCGTCACCTGTACATCATCGCTGTGGATTAGTGGACCACTACAATTACCTATGATTCTCATGTAATTCCACAACCGCGCTCTGATACCAGCTGTAACGACCCGAGAATCCGATTACCGGGAAGGCCCGATAACCCGAGACTCGCACCGCCACCCACGAGCCCGAAGACTCGGAAGGGTTAAAAGGATGGTGTGGAGACTACACGAGTATCACAAATAATTGCAGAAATTAAACAGTTAATATTAAGTAGGAAATAAATTAACATTTTACATGGTCCACAAGAGAAATTAACAATAATAACAATAGTCCACGACTAGTACAGTGACAAGGAAGAAAAGTACAGCTACTCGGGTATCCCCCGGCTCTGACCTCTGGCACTACCTCTGGGCACCCGCACCACGCTGCACCCCCGACGCGCTCCCCGAAGGTGGCGCCTCACCTGAAACACGGTGAAAATACGCAGGGAATGAGTCTCGGAACAAGACTCAGTAGGGATCACTCGAACCATACCTCGTAAAACGAGAAACCACTACACTAGCGGTAGGAGAGTACCTCGGAAGGGAAAGCCCTGTACTCTATAAGACAAGACCCCACGGCACGTAAACCGACACACGTGCCACGGTAAAAAGACCGGAGCTCAACGGCCAAACCGACAAAATCCGAAGGTCGGAAACACACGACTGATAGTCTGACACTCCGTACTCGACAGGAGTACCACCCACTAGAAGCACACCCGGTAGCGTTCCCTGACGTCTTACACCGCACCGCAGGTGAACCGCCTGACGTGGTAGGTCCTACCCGAGACGCAGACACCGTACAAGTAACGACAAACAAGTAACTAGCTGGGGTCACGCCCATCGACGTGGGTCCAACTGCCCCCAACCACGTGTGCACACACAGACCTTGCGTCACTAGGTCTGGTCCTCTGACCAGTTTTCCCCCGTAGCCGGACTCTGGCTACCGACGAGGGGCCTACGGTAACCGGTCCACAAACCGTCTCGAAAGGTGGGTGCCTGTACACCACTCCCAGGTGAGACCAGCACCTCGTACTGGTGGGCTACGACTAGTGGAGGGTCACTGAAGGAGTAGACTCTCAAGTCAACGGAAAACGACGTCCGAGTCCGACAACGTGTGGGAATCACCCCCGCACTAGCTCCGTCAACGGGGGCCACGGTCGGAGAAAAACTGACGCACCGCCCACGGCCAAACTCATGACCAAGGCAAACGGAACCTCCGGACACCAAAGACACGGTCACGGAACTCCACGGGGTGTCCAGGACACACACACGGCCCAAGAGGAACACCCGACAACAGGACAGGTCGCGCTAGGACTCCCTAGCGCGACAGGGAAGATCGCGCTAGGGCCTCCTAGCGCGACACAACAGATCGCGCTAGGGACCCCTAGCGCGACAGGGAACTTCGCGCTAGGATCCCCTAGCGCGACAAGACAGGTCGCGCTAGGGCCTCCTAGCGCGACACAACAGATCGCGCTAGGGACCCCTAGCGCGACAAGGCAGGTCGCGCTAGGACCCCATAGCGCGACAGGAACCGCCTCTTGTTCATCTTCTCCGTTGAACGCGCCCCATCGGGGCAGCGCGACGAACAAGAACGCGCTACTGGAGTATAGCGCGTTCTCAGTCCGCGGCAGAAAACGGTAGAAACTCCACAAAAAAACTAACCACGCCCCCATGCCTCCACAGGAGAGGGGGAAAACAAAGGGGAAGACCCTTGGGGACCCCTAGCATGATCCTAGGCCATCAAAACACGAAATCATGCATCAAATCCATAGATCGGGCGAGCTCTCCCCAAATCATAGAAAAACCCCCAAAAGCTCAAACACGCCCCTCTCGGCCTCCCCGCGGCCTACAAATCACGGGAATGAACGGCAAGAGGCTAAGGAACGTCACCCTACCTCAATGGAGCGAATGCTCCGCCGAATCGCCCACAAACCACGAAGAATGCTTTAAGCTTCACGAACTCCCCACGCTTCCCACGCTTGCCGCACGCCCACGAGCTCGCCTCGCCGCCACCC